>JAEUWL010000110.1:0-220872 GCA_018524415.1 Podaxis rugospora | reverse complement strand
GAATGAGAGCGTAAATACTCGAAAAGGTGGCCAAAGGTCGGTGAATGATAGTACCCGACCCAATGCAGGGGAAAAGGACCTGGTGGAGGACTTTCCGAATTGGAGCGGCGGCGAATGGGACGCCGCGATATGTAGACCTCGGGGTGCTCAGGTACTGTCCTGTACCCATGCCCATTGGATTCTGAGCGCTTTGCTCGTCGAAGTTGAACGATGCTCCCGA
The DNA here is from genome assembly GCA_018524415.1 of Podaxis rugospora. NCBI lineage: Eukaryota > Fungi > Basidiomycota > Agaricomycetes > Agaricales > Agaricaceae > Podaxis > Podaxis rugospora. The sequence goes on along the minus strand of JAEUWL010000110.1, from coordinate 220,652 downwards.
CAGGGAGAAGAATGCAAGTATTGGTTGGCTAAATATCTATATTGTACGAAACCTGCGGTCATATGGAAAATCGGGGAAGATGTTGTGGATGTTTTGTGAGTTCCCCACACAACTGTGGGGTTTCTACCTATTTATAATGATTGTGGACTTGGCCTTTTCGTCCAGGCAGGCGCCATCTGCTTCAAGAGACGGTATACCCCATCCACTTGGTTTGCTCCTGGCAACATTGGATCCAGCCGGTATATAGCTCACTTCATGTGATGTGCGCAACACTAGCTTATGACAATCATGTCTTCAGCTGCTGTCGGAGCCTTCCTTGCCTTCCTCGCAGCCCTTATCGTATTTCGTTCTCGTATAATCCTCAGATGTGCCGCACTTGAAATGCCAGACAACTCGGGGCAGCTGAACGCTGTTTTTGCCCTTGTTCGTCTCGTGCTAACATGCGCCTCCGTGGCATTTATTGCCATTCTGATCATCATATCGAGGATGACGGAATGCGTACGCTCATTGTTGCTGCAGAACTCAAGTATGAAATATGTGTGGGGTAAAGTGGTGAGTGTCTGCTTGCTAAACTCTGGTTGCTCGTCTATGTTGATTGTCATCGCTTGTGGCGTTTGGATTTGGTTAAACAGGTTTTCCTCGCTTCTCTTAGCGACTTGGACGTTGGTAGTCAGCTGATTGAGACAGAACGTGAAACTGGAGGTTCGCGCTGTTCGGTTTTCAACCGGGAGCATCAAAAGCTTTATCTTTATTAAGTTTATGACAGAACCCCAACTGAAACGACTTTGGTAGGAATCTATGAAATGCCCAGTCCAACACCTCAGCCTCACTCACAAACCCGTACAAACTTAACTCACAGCGTGCCACGGCCTTTCCCACCTCGACTATCGTCCACTAATCTTCCCGAATATCCAGATACAAGTTACGCAGTGCAACATCTGGCAACTCCGCAGCAATACCACCAGCACCATCCATGCTCCGCTCATGGCTGATGGCGGGGGCCGCTTCAGCTTTTTCCGATTCAGCAACAACGTTAGCCACGTCTGATTGTTCGAATAGATCAAACTTTATACCAGAGGCCAAGACTTTGGAAGCTTTCTAGCGCTGTAAATATTTATTCACGATAGCATCAGCAATTCCGAAAGCATAAATAATATTGACCAGTGACCGACAAAAGACTCATTTGGCTTAACCACAACCATGATTGCGCCGAAAAATTTCACCTCTGAGGTGATTGTTGGCTACACATGCTTGCTTCTGGGGGACAAGGCCAGGCCGCATGAGAGGCACAAGGGGGTTTTTCTATTTTTAGTTCCTGAGGAATGATTATCCAGACACACGTACCTTTCTCAATTCAGGTACATCATGCTCTTGTCGTTGATATAGTAGCCGTGCCCGCCGCTGTATAGCCTCGTCCCTCTTCACAAGAGATGGACAATGCCGGGGCGCCTAATACTTAACTTCATACCCTGAGTCAGCCAATACCCACAATGACTTCCGCACGCAAAATAATAACGAGGATCAGAACAGAGGGATATCCTTTTGTGGTTGCTGTTATACTCTTAGCTACGGGAGTATCGTTGCTTCTAGTGGCTTCACTTTCTGTGCCCCTATTTCAAACCAGTTGGATTTTTAGATTGACGGCGGATGTAGATGGAGTGGTTCGCTTCGTGGATTTTGGGATCTGGGGGTATTGCCTAAACTCTGCTGAGGGGTGCGCTCTGGTCATATCCATTCTGTCGTCGTCTAAAATTCCTTCTTTATGATCTATTTATCAGGGGGAATAACCGAAGTACAATCACTGGCGGTCCTCGGTGCACTCAGAGAATGCTTGGTTGGATCGTTGGGTCTGACGTTGTAGAATTTCTGTGAGTGGCTCCTCGTTACTGCGGTATCCACAAGCCTAATGTGAGTGTGCCAATTCTTCTCTGTAGACAAACGTCGCAAGACGTGCAAACTGCGCCTACGGCCACTGAGACTTCGATGCTCATGATTTACCCCACATGTAAACTCCCATTGCTCCCATCGCTTCAACTTATATTGATGAGTTTGTAACAGCGACTGTACTTTTGTTCGCCATTTTTGTCTTTTCACTCGCAGTGTACATTGCAGAGAGGGCCACAGCCAGGGCAACAATGGAATCGATACAGCACCCGAGACACCTAAGAATGTTATTCTCCTTGGGCTTGTTAACCACCCTCACCACATCCTTTGTCCTGCTTGTCCACCTCGAGCTTGTGAGCTCTGTCAAAAAAGTGGCTGGCACGCAGCTGAGCAACGGCAACCCAACTCTCCATGTAGAGTGGGGAAATACGGTGAGCGACCTTGTTGCACCACTTAATTTCCTCTCCAATGGATACTTACTCATTTCAATGCCAGACATGGCTCTGTGTTTCTGCCCTCATATGCTTATGTGGCAACATACTTATCATCCGGAGTATCCAGAATGCCAAGTGGAGCAGGGAATCTCAGGTGCGTCCTGCTGCAAGGTACAGGCACCTCTGCTGTTACTGACAGCATTCCCCTTCCCCTTCCAGATCCCACAGTTGCAGTCACCCACTATACCGTCAGTGGAGAAGCCATCGATAAATGTGGCGGAAACACATGTTATAGTTCCTATTGGTCTGGGTTGAATTCTGAGCCTTGATGCTTATTGTTTTTTGTGGCTGGTATGAAAGGTCACGGATGCTGGACAATTTCTTGGGTCTGCGACCTGGAAGCCAAACTCATACCTGTTCCCGAGTCAGTTCATTCAGGACCCTGTTGAATGCTCGGAAACAGTTTTCCGAGTAATGAGAACGCCCTTGATATTAAAGAGCTCTGATGCTGGTCTCAATGTACTTAGTGTAGGTTTCTGGTCCTCAGGAGTGGTGGCGTGTTCATCTCCTTGTATAGTGTTTTGGTCGTTTGTATGAATACTACTGCATCACCATTATTGACCCAAGATAGGGGCTAAATTACCTATGCTCCAAATTTAGATGCCGTCACACATGTATTGGTGCCCTAGGCTTTGCACTGGGTTGCCAGTGGATACATCAGGGTGAGGCCACTTCCACCGTCCCGACATTTGCACAAAACCTTTTTAGCTATGGCTGGATAATGCTCTTACTCCGAACCCAACAAATCAAGATTTCCTCGGGGCACCTGAGGGTATGCTAGCGGCCAGTAGGAGAAACTTTCAGCAGCCCCAGGATCCAGACGGTTTGAGCTCATGCACCTGACTATTTCGCGTGCATGAAAAACCGTGTCTCGAATCGATAAATGCGAGGGATACCTCGAAACCTCAACAACAGTTCCAGTGAACGTGTGAGCCGAGCTCCAAGCCGATACGAATGAGAGGTCTCTCAATATGCGATGCTCGAATGAGGGTTGGCAAGAGAAGAGGCATACAATGGCATATATTACACATCAACGAAAGATGGATGGGAAACAGGGCAGGAGAATATCCTTTTCTGTCCTGATTCCTAATGCTCATTTATGCTCTAGACTGTAGGTGAACGATCTCTCATCATCACTACTCGCGTTGCTCCTACTCCCTCGGATACTTGAAACAGCCAAACAGTATAATATGACTCCAAGGATTGTTGTCGTCGCCGGTGAAGTTCACTACTGGATGAAACTCGAGGACAAGGTGCTTGCAAGCACCAATGCGTTTGAGGTTTTAGGAAGCAAGGAATACTGTGCAACTAAGATTGGCAAACAGTGTATGTACAACGGAGCCAGAAATCTGACTTTTCTGCAGGGTCATGGGAATGTGCTATTTCGACTCTAAACGTATGGACCTAACCATTTCTCTCTGGTTCTGACATCAATCCCACTAGTCCTCAATATATTCTTCGCTCGTGCCCTCAATAATCACCTCAAGAACCAACCTGTTATAATTAACACCGTCAATCCAGGATTTTGTTACTCCGAAATTTGGTGGAAGATATCGGGTCTACTCATGTCGTTGTTCGAGAAACTGCTGGCACGACAACAGAAGAGGGCAGCCGCCAATGTGTTTGGGCTGCTGATGTCACTCCCAAAGGTGGAGAGGAGTCGCTAGACAAACTCAGGGGCGCATATGTCAATCTTGCAGACATTGATGAACCTTCAGATTGTAGGAGACACAAACGCGCGTCGATGCCCGTGAAAGAAGACAGGATCGACGAGCAGAAGCGTCACGTTATCGACGCACGGACAAAATTCTAATTTTAGTTTATGTCTCAGTTTCTCCAGCTTAGTACGTATGTAAGGCCGACTAAAGTCGATGCCACCTCAGCTCTCGATGAATTGCGAGACTGAGGTGAGGAATACTTAACCTCTTGTGTAGTCCAATCATGATTGTATTTATAGTAATCTGTTCTAGGTAGTTATTCTAATAAATTAGCTCTCGACGAATTGCGAGACTGAGTAATCTGTTCTAGTTTTACACGGATTTCGTGCTTGGTGAAGAGGGAAAGAAAAGGGAGGATAAGCTATGGGTATGTCGTACAACTTCTGAGGACCCAGGACTGATTCGGATAAATTAGAACGACCTTCTATGCTCGAGAGAGTGGATTCAGGCATCAAAGATCTCATTACGCAACACCTCGCTGCTTCCTAGGAGTGTATTAATGCGCGCCTAGTTCTGCTGAATTGATCACTAGTCAAGTTCCGGAGTCCTTGGATTTTGCTGCTGCTTTCACCTGAATCATAATTACAACCGTATACCCTCGTATACCTCCTTTAAGTACGTCCTTCGACATGTGTATGTCTAGTGAATCAAGTTAAGCCCGTATTTCCGTCCTGTCCATTCCAGTTTTGAGAACCGTGCGTCACACCAGATCTCCTGCAATAAGAACTTCGTTACATGGAGCCGCGGCGAGACATCCCGAGTCAGACGATGCCAGAGAAGCTTACCCCGCCGGCAGCTTGTGTATACTGTCATTGGAGGCACAGACGAAGCTTGAAAGCAAAGCCAAAGATAGAGCACACCAACGTCGCCGAGGTTGAAGAGTCATCGGACTTGATGCTACTTGGTGGTGACGAGGACAAAAGTGAAGAGGGCTTATAGGGATGTCAGCTTGTTGCCTGACTTATCGTGTGTGCTGGCAGCGGATATCCCGAAAAAATGCGCTGGGACTCTGAGTGGGAGGAAGGGATGCTGGAAACAAAGGAAGCGGCAATATCGGTATGTGTGTTTGAGTAGCCGAGAGCGGACGCAATCCATCGGCAGCCAAATCAGGACTTGCCTATCACCGCATCTGTTTTATCAAAGGTGTTGTCCCTTATAACTCCTGCAGTACTCCTTTATTGGGTTATCGTGCCGAAACAAATGCTGAGGCGTCCATGCCGACAAAATGGATGGCCATCTGACAACGACGGCATTCAAACGCGTACATCCTACGGTTCGGCATGTCTATGGAAAGCTCACTAATCCTTGATTCCTTTTCCCCGCTTAGTTACGGATAGCGAATTCTCAGCTTCTTGTTTTTCCCCGATTGAGTAAGGAGACGACTGAGAACCAGAATATATAAATGCCTCGAGTTTCCGGATTGTGAACTACCACCTTGAACCGTTTCCCTCATAACACTCGATCCAATCCCATCACTCAAAGGCAATGGCAAGGCCATCACTCCTCCGTTTTCTATGGGAGCAAAAATTCGCAAAGGTCCCCCCTGTAGCTAAAGCAAATCTAAAGGGCAAAACCATCATTGTCGTTGGTGCCAATACAGGCATAGGCTTTGAGGCAGCCCAGCATTTTGCGAGAATGGATTCGGGCAGATTGATACTCGCATGCCGGAGTCGGGAAAAGGGAGAAGCGGCTATCAAACGTGAGTATATTAGCTTTCATAATAAACCATGCCATTAATATAAGCGGTCGGAAAAAAGGATTGGAGCAGGCAACAGGATATTCCAAAGCTGTGCTTTGGATAGTTGACCTCGCCGATTTTGCGTCGGTGAAGTCATTTGTGGATCGAGCCTTGAAAGACTTGGAGAGGCTGGATATCCTCGTGTTGAACGCCGCCGTTGCTTCTCTAGAGTACGCGGCGACGAAGGACGGATGGGAGATAGGGTATGGGATTTCATGTATTCGTATGTCCCCATTCCTAATACTCGCTTATACTCCAGACTACAAGTGAATGATCTCTCGTTGTCGCTACTTGCACTCCTCCTACTCCCTCGGATGCTAGAAACAGCCAAGCAACATAGCACGGTTCCGAGGATTGTTGTTGTCTCTAGTGGGGCTCACCACATGGCACAACTCGAGGACAAGGTATTCACAAGTCCCAACGCATTTGAGGTCCTAGGGAGCAAGGAATACTGTACACCTCAGTGAGTGAGCGAACACATCCGACATAGCCAGAGGGCTAACCTCCCTGCAGAATCATGAAATCACGTTATCCCGACTCTAAACGTATGTTATATTTGATTGCGTTGACCAGACTCTTCCTTACCATCTGTTCTGACATTGACTTTACATTAGTTCTCAACATATTCTTCACTCGTGCCCTCAGCAACCACCTCAAGGATCAACCTGTCATAGTCAATGCGGTTGATCCAGGATTTTGCTATTCCGAGCTTCGGCGGGACGTCATGAACTTCTCCTTCTGGATACTCGAGAAGCTATTTGCACAAACAGCCGAGGAGGGCAGCCGCCAGCTCATTTGGGCTGCTGTTGGTGTCCCCGGAGGCAAAGAGAGTTCATTAGATGAACTTAGGGGCGCATTCATCCACTTAGCGAACATTCATGAACCTGCAGACTTCGTGCTTGGTGAGGAAGGGAAGAAGAGAGAGAATAAGCTATGGGTATGTCATAGAACTAGCTTTAGGATCTATAACTGACCGGAATGGGTTAGAACGACCTTATTTCTACGCTTGAGAAAGTGGACTCCCGCGTCAAATATGTTGTTGCGCAGCATCTAGCTGCTCACTAGTGGTATCCTGATATTTTGTGCCCTCTTGCCTTTTGGCTGGGTTCCGAAGCTCTTGTGTCCGTTTTCACTACCTGGCGTGTATACTGTCACATATCTACTAATATTACTTCTCTATCTGAGCACGAGCACGGCCCATGGTATATCTGGAATTGGAAGCCCCAGGCTTTATTCAAACGAGGGCCGGGGCCCCAAGGCGGCCCTGTGCGCATGAGCGTTGAGAAGGCTCATTTTAGTCCGCACAAGAACATAGTGAAGCTGTCTTGAAATGCAGTTCATTCCCTCGCTCCCTTTTTCCCTTTGACATGTATGTCTAGAAGAAATGGAAAGTCATAATGGCGGGGACTGAAAAAAATGAGTTCATTCTACGCAAAGCTCTGCCGAAACAGGATGGCTGACGCGCTCATGGCACGACCTGTACTGTGGGCCATCCAAAAAGTAACAGCACCTAAAGGTGTATACTCCTTTTGAGCCTGCCCCAGGACATCTCCATTGGATGCGTTTCTCTGTCCCCTCCCCAACAAATGGCGAAGTCTTAGCTTTATCCATTCCTCTCTGTCGCAGTGTTAGACCGCAACTTCACACAAGGCGTAGTTGGTACTCGAAAAACTAAAAATGTATTCGGATTAAAACTATGCACAATTAGTCCGCTAGCTGACTCGACATGCCTAGGAAATGTATGAACACGAAACAAACGGGGAAATACTATCTACCTACTAGTACGCATGTCTGTATGGAAATACACCAAGTTGGATAGTCATGTTAAAATACGTTTCACAACATCCACTAAGGTATATTTAGAGAACTCCAGTGTCCACGGGTCAGACAGTTTCGTCTATTGTGGACTCAAGTCTCCGTGAACTTGACCCACAAGACCAAAACCAGCGTTTCGTTGCCGAACAGATCCTTAGGTAATTATTCTCCCTCATCATGGAAAGGATGAATCAAGTCCTGGCTCCGACCTCAAACTTGATCCTGCAAATTGGCATTGGGTCCATTGCCTAACCCTCCCACTCGTGGCCCTCAACCAGTTCTCACTAAGTCCGTACAAATGGCTCCGCTACGCCATTGGAATCGTCGTTGGAGCAGAAGGTGACCTTCCACTCAGCCGCGACTTGCCCAATGTTGTGGACTACAACGCTGGTCTCCCGGACTGCGACGTTCTTTACTATCATACCAGCGATGAGGAGAAGCGAAAGATGTTCCCAGCCGATCCGGACATCGGGCACACACGTGTCACTTCTAGTGTTCCCACCACTCGAAGGGCTCAATTCCGCAATGGCGTTGCAGAGCGGGATGGAAGGAAGTGCGTCTTGACGGAGTTGCCAAAGGACCTCTGCGACGCTGCGCACCTCCTAGCCCACAGCAAGGGCGATGCAGTACGCTACTCCTAATCCCAATCTGCCCTTGTTTACCATCGCAGTGCGGTAGTACATTACGACTTATACTGAGCACCGCAGTCGAGACCCTACTGGAGGCGACATTGTACAAGGCGTCGATAGCGTCCGGAATGGCCTTCTTCTTGATAAATACCCTCATACAGTGTTGGGTATACATGTTGCATTCTTAATGGTGCGTCCACTGGTATGATTGCTAGTCAAAAATCCGATGGTGCTGATAAACAGACACCCAACTTTGCCATGAACACGACTGACATCGACCCCAACGCACCACCAGCAGAGAGAAGGTGTACAGCACATCTCCTTCAGCCTGATGCACCGTTTTACCTCGGGGTGAACACGCACGGCGTAGCACCCCCTTCTGGTGCTCCACTCCGGATTTCTGATAGTCCTGAGTGGTCTCCTGCCATTCTCTTCGACGCCGTCTATGCTGGAGCTGTGCTTCACCATTAACGGATGCTGAAAGATTGACCTTGACTCCTTTGCCGAGACTCCTTAAGGGTCCGTGCTTAACGACAACTTCGCCCGGGCTAATCCGAACAAACGCCCAAACTCGTTCACAAGGTATAGTTGTGTGGTGCACTTGGACGGACTTAACGGAACTTGGAGACATTCACGATTTGTTACAGATGGCCTGAACTCACATCTCTAATGGTCACAATTGGGTGTGTGCTTAAGCACCTGTGTTTCCTCGCCATGAATCTCGGTCTTCGTTGACCGGCAATCCTTCTCTCACATGTTGTTTATTCCCTGATTCCATCCTATATGCAATATAAATCTAGGTCAAGTGTGATAAAGGGGTTATCCAATGATTTTAACATCATCTCCGAGAATAAGGTTGTCAATCAACCTCGTTTTCCCAACGAACAGTGCACCGCTGAGCAAAGCAGTGGCGAGACTCTCCCTTGTAGCATCATCCGGGACCACTTCGAAAGTATCCGGATCGTTGAACTCGATGAAATCCAAGCGCATATCCACATCCAGTCTGTGCTCTTGCGCTTGTTTGATCCGGGTTTCCACCGCTTCGTGCGCTATTGCAAGACATTCGACCTTGGACTTGCCATCATCCCATGCGACTTTGGCAGCAGTCAAGGCTTGGTATAGCGTTGAGGCGACTTTGCGGCCATCGGATGATAGGTATGCGTTTCTCGATGAGAGCGCAAGTCCATCTAAAGGATCGCGCGCTGTGGGTACGATGTGTACGTTTTCGGAGAGGGGGTGGGACATGAGGAGGTCCCGAGCGAGGCGCTTGAGAAGGAGGGCTTGTTGAATGTCTTTTTGGCCAAAATACGCTCGTGTTGGCTGTGTATATACCAGGGGATGAGCACCCTATAGGAAGGAGAGGGAGAGGCTCAACATGCCTGGATGACATTGAATAACTTTGTTACGACTGTGGCTACGCCACGGAAGAACGTTGGCCGACTCTTTCCTTCCATTTGGTGGCTGTAGCCTTTGACCTCGACGAATGTGCCTTTCTGAGCGGAAACGTCCTGAGTTATACCTGAAGGGTACATTTCCTTGTTATTAGGGAGGAAAATTGCCGAAGGCTGGTGGATAATTGTGGACGGAGGTCCCTCATGAGCTCCACTGGAGTTCTGGACAGGAGGGTGCACGGGAATGCTGAGCGCAGCAAGAGCAGCAATATCTTGTTCAAGTGTGCGGGGATACGTCGTAAGGTCTTCATGTGGCGCAAATTGGGTTGGATTGACGAAGATCGAGAGGACAGTGAGGTCATTCTCGGCTAGCGACCTACGGACTGTATCATATCATACGGCACAAAAGTTATCGGGCTTCGTGATCCAATCAGACTAAGAAGTTCAAGAAGCATACCGAGAGAAAGATGTCCCTCGTGGAGGGCACCCATTGTAGGGACGTACCCTACGGATTTGCGCTCTCTGAATGCTCCTTCTCGCCATTCACGGAAGGCAGCTGCGGTTGTGAAGAGGGGTATGGGTGATGGCGGAAGGACAGTGGACATTCTGTGAGCTGTGGTTCTAGAGAAAGCCCTTCGGGTGAATTGGTATAGGGGAGTGCAGGAGGTGGACGACGTGAGTGGTGCCAGCATGCAAGCGTTTGCGGAGATATCGGCGCCCCGGACGGTACACCATAGGGATCTATGAAAATCAATTGCCGGATGTTTATCAGATAAGATTATCTATTGATGTTTCCTTTGCGCCTCCCTCCTCTGCTGCTTCTCCCATTCTGCACGCCACCGCTGCCATTCATCTTCCCTCCCACCATCAGGCCATATTGCCCACCCATCACGGATCCGTAGCCACGTCGACACAGGATTGCTGAGCGCAAGACGCCTGATGCGACCGAGGAATGATGTAGGGTATCTTGTCGGCACCAGTTCGACGGCGAAGTACAACGAAAAGCCCAGAAAACTTCCGATAGCCAGTCCCCAGAATATCTGGTGCCAATTATGATATCCGAGGTGGTGCCTATTCCATGCCATGCCGCGATACATATAATTGTTTGACGCTCAATAAACGCTCATGCAACAGAGCCGACGCAAACGAATTGACGCACCTTGAGTACGCGACCGCGCCCGCCCAACCCAGTAACCCCGCGTAAACAATGAGTCGCCAGATCTGGTCAAGTATTTTGAAACCAGTGCTCGCGAAACGGTGTTTGAAGAACATGTGGCACGTCAAGAACGTCGCAAAATAACCCATGTATTGGCTGTGGGAGGAAGGGAAGCCGTAGCCGTTCCCAATACTTTCTATCGGAAAGCATTTAGAAAGACCATATAGCAGGTTCAAAATACCCACCAATCGGTCTATCCTGCTTTACGGCGTGTTTAATTGCATAGTTCAACCCTTCCCCAACTAACTGCCCAGCCCACATCACGATGACGAGGTACTCGCGCGTCTGCACGGCCAATGCCGCATAGGAAGCCTATCATAATGGGATAAATTTCTTATCGGAGCCTCCCCAATGCTGTTCACTTGCCATGAGTAAAATCGGACTGAGAGTTACTAGGGCTAAGCCCAGTGACAGAATGGAATCGTCATCGTCTGGCACGAGTCTGTCACGATAAGTAAGCGGGGAAAGAGCAGCTTTTCATGCTTACAGAGTACATGTGTGAGGTCTAGAGAAGCCCGTGGGCCTTGCAACATGAATAACGAGGTAGACAAGAGTGATGACGTTTAAGGACGTTTTTAAGTCAAAGAGGTGCCGATTAATCGCGGGTTTGTCGGAGTGCTCACGCCTGTAAGTATTCCCACGTCCGGTGCTTCTCGGTCTTCTTTATTATTCTTCACTCTATTTGCTGTTTTTTCGCGCAAGGTTCTAGCGCTCTCTGGGGCTGGTTCCTTCCTCTATTACCTCAGACCTTGACTTCTCAATGCTAAAGCCCGGGTCCCACTGCCCCACCTTTGTCGAGATATGCTCATAATCTTGCGTCAGAGAACATCAAGCTGCACACTGAAATTCTTTGTCCGTCAATCCAAATGGAGGGGTGGCTTCTGGGAAAAGGCTATTTAAGCTCGATGGACCCACCTTGACCTACAGCTGCTAGTACAGGATCTCATAACTAGCCAGTATGGCTGCCGCCTTCGTCCAAACAGACACGTCTATTCTCCCAGGCAGTCCAAGCGCAGCGCCCCAAGTGCCGTATGGAAGCGCCATCCAGTCCAACGGCGTGTCGGCCGGTGCAGCTCCTTCACCTACACCGACTACGACTTCTACACCCCTCGGATCGTTATTCTTTACTTCTTCCATAGGCGAATGGGTCAAAATTCTTGTATTCAGCACTTTCTTTGAACTGTGTCGCCGCGCCGCATCCAAAGTATTTCAAGCTATCTACGACTACTTCGTCATCACCATCGATGTCCCAGAATGTGACTACTGCTGGGGCAAGTTTTCGTTCTTCCATCCTTGTCGCTTTTTTGGCTGAAGCGATGTCGTACAGATTGGATTATGTATTGGCTCTCGAAACAACCTTCCTGGAAGAAGACACGCAAGCTGGAACTCAGCACGAATGCCTTCGGTCTTGACCCTAGCGCTGTCCTTCTATCAAACGAGGAGAGTAACCCGAATGCGATACTTGCTGGTGATCGGCGACTGTCGTACATACCATCGCAGCTTTCATCCCATTCGTTCTGGTATAAAGGTTGCTGGTGTCGGGTCAGTCGATGGGAGAAAGAAGGTAAGCGAGTGTGGAGGCAAAGAGATGAATATTTGCGCTTGAGGTATACCTATCTTTCCCTGTTAGGTACTTACAGGAGACTAACGGTTTTATGTGTATACTTCATAGCATCCTTTCACGGGATCACCAAGTCTTCAGGGAGCTGGTAATCGAGGCAGAGAAAGCTTACAAGGCTGCTCAACTGGATTCAATAACCATTTACACCCCCGAGTCGTGAGCGTCTTCGGTTTCTTGGGCTTTGACGAGGTTCTTACCACCAAGGTCGACTCAGTAATGGCGATGGTTGGCGTTATCTGGCCACTCGACCTAAACGTCCCTTGAATTCTATTGTCCTCGATCCTAGTGTCAAAGATAAGCTCGTTGAGGATGCCCGAGAATTTTTGGAGAGCAAAGAGTGGTATGCCACCCGTGGTATTCCTTTCCGCCGAGGCTATCTTCTCGTGGGTCGATCCCTATCCACCCTGTGCCCAACCACTCACGGTTCTCTTTATACTCAGCACGGGGCGCCCGGCTCTGGAAAGACTAGCATCATCCAGAGTCTAGCTGGGGAACTCGGACTCGATATTTACATTGTCTCGCTCTCTGGCATCGGCCTGGATGACAATAGTTTGAACGAGCTCATCTCTCAACTTCCTGGTATGTCGAAGACAAGGGAACGTTGATTGTTGTATGCTGAGGGCTAGATAGAGAAATGCATCGCGCTCATGGAGGATATCGATGCTGCGTTTACCGCCAGCATCAATCGCGACTCAGCTGACACCACGCCAAATAGCGGCTCTGCCCCTGAAGCCAAAACTCAGGTTCAGAAGCAACAGAAATCTCCAAGCAAGTACGTCCGACTCTTCCCTACTTTGGTCACCCCCACATTTTGACACTGATCAAATCTGTGTAGAGTCACCCTTAGTGGTCTTCTCAACGCGCTTGATGGGGTCGCCGCGCAAGAAGGGCGCCTCCTCTTCGCTACCACAAACAAATATAGCGTTCTTGACCCCGCCCTTACACGCCCTGGTCGTATGGACTTGCATATCGAGTTCAAGTTAGCGAGTAAGCACCAGGCAAAGGAGCTTTATCACTGCTTCTACTCTCCCGATAATAAACCTCCAGCGGCGGGTGCTGCTACGCGGACGGAGTCACATTCTCCCACGAAATCCAAAGGCGAAGACCACGAGGAACCCACAGAAAAAACATTGCTGCTGGACATTGTTGATGTTACATCGACCACCTCGGAGCAGACGACTGCTGTGCCTTCGGCCTCGCCTTCTCCTAAAGAGAATCTCCTTGCTCTCTTCGACACTTCCTCCTCCGGCAGTGGTCCACCTGCTACACTTCCTGATGACCACACTGTTACGCGCCCTCACTCCAAGACTCCGATACTCTCAGAGAGCCAGATCGATAAACTCGCCACTGTGTTCAGTGAAATACTCCCTGAAAGAGAGTTTTCGATGGCAAGTTTGCAGGGATATTTGATGTTATATAAGACGAGACCTGTGGATGCTGTTAGTAAATTTACGACATGGATTGAGAAGGAAAGGAGGGAGAAGGAAGAGAAGAAACAAGAAGCGGCCAGAGCGGAAGCCGAGAAGGATGGTAAGGAAGTTAAGGAGGCGACTGCGGAACCTACTACGACTACTTCCACTTAGATAATGGCTACGGCACATATGCATGAGTACAGTTGTGAGATATATGCACAAGAATCCTAATGCGTTACTAACTCTGAAAGAAACTGATATACTTTTCAATATACGCCATGAGTGCTTGAGCCTTCACACTGTCGGTTCGAGTGCCGGTATAGCCCAGTCCAGTTGCAACCATCTTGAGGAATGAACTTTCAAGCTTCAAGGATGATGTTTCTGGCAATGCTGAGGACCTGAGGTGAAGAATTACGAGATAGTGGTCAATATTCGACGTTCAGTGATCCGAGTTTCCGTCGAGAGTGATCAGTATAGTAAATGTCACGACAACGATCACCCCCAATACCCTTACATACGCGTCAACTTCGAAATCCCTATCACCGTCGCTATCCGATCGAATGGCAAACATCGGCAGCGCTTTTCTCGGCGACCTCCAGGCCAAACGCATTCGCCATCTTTCATCACCAACAGGAAGCATCGCTGCCTCTTCTCCACCATCATCCCCACCCGCAACCGGAATTCACAATAGCAATCGAATGAGTATCACTCAGCCTTTGTCTCCACCACCTCCGCAATCCCAACCACCATCATCTCAGAGAAATGATCAGAAGAGTCCTAGCCAACCTTGGACCGCGTTTGGACAGCCGCTGAATAAGGCGACTATCGACCCTATACTGGCACTTGAACTTCGTGTACGGTGGCTCGAGACTCTGGTTCTGGGGCTGAGTGGTCCTTCTTTAAGCTCGCCAGACACGTCAACATTAGCTCCTAACGCGGATGCGATCGATGGGAAGGCAACAGTCGGGGATGAGAAGGGACGAGGTAATCTCAGGAGTCTCAGACGCAAGACAGCAGAGAAACAGAAAGAGAGGGGAAAGGGGAAAGGGAAGCAAAGTACTACTACACTTGCACGGTTAACAGAGGAGGTGAAGAAGAGACTGGATGCGATCGTGGAGACCAACGAAGGGCTGAGAAAGTTCATGGATACATGTGCGTCTTTTTTCCCCTTCTCCCGTCTAGTTGACCTAACACACCCTGCATTCCTTCGCTAGATGACCAACATGCACAATACCTCACACCCACCTTTGCACTTTCAGGGATCATTGACGCACCATTACCTTCTACACCAACCTCAGAGGACGCGGATGGGATTAAGAGTATGGCATTACCGCTACTGCCGGTATACGAGAACATGTCTCCGCAAGAGCTTGAGGCGTACCTAACCGAGATGGAGCCAGATATACGCGCCGCAGATCGGGACATGCGAGAGATTGAAGAGTTAGTTGGGAGGGGAGTTGCTGGAGCCGGTAAACTCGGCGGTGAGTCTATCTGATTGCGAGGTATGGATGAACATAGACTGATCATGGGCGTAGACTATGAACCCCTCAAACCGCGCCTTGCGAAACTGATAAAGGAACACGAAAAGGACGTCAAACTTGCAAATGAATTGGAGAAGCGTGTGGCGAGGTTGATCGAAAGACATGTTACGCATGTATGTTACCACTTCCATGACATCCGACGGGACATTTACAGAGAGAACCTTCGTAGGTTGATGCACTATCAGAATTATTTGTTGCCTGGGACGACACACTGTTGGAAGCAGAGAGCCGGACTACTAAGCTCGAAAGGGACGCACAAGAGCGACAGAGACTTGGGTTGGAGCCTTGACTACTGGGTTCGTTTTCCGCTTTGATTCTGCCATTCCCTTCTGTTCTTGTATACCCTGTTTTAAATCGCGTATCAATAGACCTTGAGAAGTGCATGGCGCCGGCACAGGCTTTTCGACGGCCAAGGTCGGTGCGATGATCCGGACTGAGAACAGTATCCGAGCGGAACGAAATATCAATTTTCGCCATGCTTATTTGTCCAGGGCGGCGCGTCACGCGTCAACACTCGAACAGCCCTCGTTTACGGCTTCCTTCTCGCTTGGAACAGACGATGTTATTCCACAATTCCTGTGGACCTGTGAGCATGCTGGCTAGGCCACCATTAGAACGTCGAGCGTTGAGCGTTGAGCTATGGTCAAGTGCCTTAGAGGCTCGTTTGCATATATTAAAATGCGGCCTGAGTACTGAGTCACTCCACTCCTTATTCGATGAACACTGCCCATGGAATGGCGAGGCTGTGCTACTCGCAAGTCACTCGTGAGCCACGTAACCCAGGTCAGGCTGTCCCTCTGTCGGGGACCGAAAGTTATATAGGGGTCATCGCATCACAGGCGCGCTCGTTGTTAGGGTAAGCGATACGCTTTGTCCTGTGTATGGAAGGAAGTTTACATAGATACTCGGTAAGAGGCTCCACTACCAACCTTTGAACCCTTCGAGCATCCTCACCGAAACCTTGCCTTCTGTCTTGCTTATTGCCTCGACACGTGGGGGCACTCATGGCTATCATCATGCTCCCAACCTCGCCAGTCTGCAGTGAGGAACTTCTGGATCAGGGAGTGGCAATGAAAGAGACGGAGAAAGAGAACTGGAGACCGTTTCCGTACATCCCGCTCGATATTGCTCGTTTGATTTTCGAGAAAGCAATGGAATCTACGCCGATGCCAGTTCACCTAGCGCTGGTTTCGCGACAAGTACAACACTGGTGTGTGTGTTCACTATGTCCTTGGACCTTCTACCTCACTCACACGACTTCTTCCGGACGCATGTAGGGTTGAACCACTGATTTACCGCAATCTCACATTCCGGACAGCATCCACTTTCATCCTCTTCTACCGTACCTTCCGTAACCGTCGGTACTCACCATCCAAGTCGACTGAATTCTTCGCAAAACATGTGAAGAGTCTTCACATACTGAGTAAAGTGGCTCCGCGGATGGAACGGTTGATTACTATTGGGAGGGTCTTGAAGGGTTTGAGGGCTGCTGCGGGGTGGGATAATTCATGGGGATGTTATATGCTTGGGTTCTTGGCGTATGATTGCATTGATTCTCGGAGTGCACCAGGCTTGGACACTCCTGGGTGGCACCCCAATGCAAGGGAGGAAAGGGAGAGGAGAAGGGAGGAGGCAGAGAGGAGAAGAAGGGCAGGACCAGGCGAATTATTGCTCAGGGGTTGGGTTGAAGGAGAGGATTCAGAAGAAATGGAAAAGGACTCACAGGATTTGAGGGTGCAGAGTGACTTGGAGGCTCTAAAGGGTTCGACAGAGGACTCATTCGCCTACAAGGATCTACGGCGACTCTCGCTCTCCGCACATTCGCTACGAATATTCCGCATCAACTTCACGAATCGTTTATTCCGAGATATCACACACCTGGACATCTATTACTGTCGACTATACGACTGGTCGACCATCGCGAGAATGAAGAATTTGACACATCTTGCTGTCGACTTCTTAACCCTCGTGAACCTTGATTTCATGGAGATGAAGCAGTGCATGGACGAAATGATTGGATATTGCCAGGAGTTGCCCCTGTTGAAGGTCATGATTTTCGCATGCGTTAATTGGTGGAGCAAAGACTTTGACTTGCTGGACGACGAAGACAATGTTTTATCGCCTCTCAACTTTTCATCGGGGGACTGGCGTGCTGGCGGGCCGCTGATATCAACAACTATCGACGAATGCCACCTACACTACTTCACACAACTATCTCTGGGGATGCATGACCCACGCGTCGTGTTGGGTGTTGTGAGCGACTGCTTGCCGAAGAGTCATCTGATGAAAGAGCATATGGTTAATTTTGTGTGGCCAAGAAATTCGTACGACTGGGATTTTACTGTGCCAACAGAGAAACACAAAGAGAGCTGGGATGTGGCAGAGGAGATAATTGAGAAAAGGCTGGCGGGAAGGATGGAGAGGAGAAGGAAGATGGGAGCGCCAGCCTTGACGACCTATCGCCGTTTTGATGATGGGGATGAGTACATGAATGGAGAGTTTGGGTTCGGGGAGATTGTTGAATCGAGGTGGAAAGAGGGAGTAGCAGAATTTGAGGACTGATATACCCACGTTACTTGGGCATACACAATTTTCTAGCATCCCACTGCAGTTGTACTTTGTATAATATACTCGCACAGGCACTCCTTGCTAAGTACTAATGATGCACCTATGTGCGTTCGCCAGCACCAATAGATATCATTGCTACCTTCGGGGTTCAAGATCGAGATGAAAAGAGAGGCATTTCGACACAACGATTGCTAACAAGCTGGTGAGTCGAGGGTGCCATTTTGGTTGGAGTGACTATATTCTTGGTGGTTAGGAGATCTAGTTCCTCCGTGTGCATGATGTACTTATGCATAAGTTCCAGATGGTTCGGGTCCTGTTCAGTTAGAGCATCTTCAGATCCCACTGCCAGTTGCATCCCCTTGGATCTAACCATTTGTCCCGCCGGCTATTTTAGGTATACACATGACCTGGGATGTCAAACATAGTTTAATTCGACGATGCCTCATCTCGGCGTCCAACAATCATCATCCGATGGGCCACAAGCCCAGGATGAATTCATCAGAGTCATCCCATTAGACGATGAATCGCCTTGCCGCTGTAGGTACTTGGTCCTAGACAGGACTCTAAACGATCTATACAGAATACCTCAGTTTCGTCGGACTCTTTGTACACTTCGATAACAGAGACACCCCGACTAGGCACAGAGAGTATTCGGAAATGAACATTATGCATCGCAGATCTGTTCCACGTGTCATACTCGGGTCCAGTCACTGCTTGCTTCCCTTGAGCATGTTTTGCTAGACACGAAGGTGGCTCGGAATAGGTACTGAACACGAGACGGTAGTGTGGTCGAAACCAGAGCTTGTTGAAGTACTTGGAGTGGTTTGTACCACCTCCTGGGGGCGACACTATTTTATGGAAAATCCAGAAAATGGATCTTTGGATATCAGGCTGGAACTCGAGGATGCATTCTAATAGCCTCGGTTCGCATTGTACTTCGGGATTTCTGTCCTCCGCCTCAATGCGTTATTCGTAGGTCCAATACCTCAGTTTTCCCTGAAAATCGATCAAGTTCGATAGACCAAGGATCAGGCGCTGAGATATTACTGGGAGCGCAGGCGGTAGACGAAGAAATCGTCACACATGAAGAACAGCACACAACTCGATCACAATTCCTGAGCGGACGGAGGAAGCCTCATGCATGGGAGTATGCTTTTCGCGTTATATTTCAAAGTTCTCTTTAGCGGGTAACTGAGGGCTCATGAGCCTAACTTTCTATAGGTCAAGGGTGGTACCAATGACTCACCCGTCACCGTGGCTGCTCTTCTCTTTGGGAACCGCAGCGCAGTTTTGCGCATATGGCTTTCATTACGCATGTTTCTGTTCAAAATCGTTCCCGCATTCCCAGAAGATAGTGACATCGGAAGGAACCTTCTATAGAATCCATTGCCTTGTCCTTCAGACTTCGTATGTACCTGATACTGAGTTCTTAGCGCCGAGGTGGTGTGGGATGCAGTCATGCGCCAGCCTAGTGGCCGGTCAAAGCTCGAGGGTGCTGGAGACGGAAATAGAAGTGCCCGGACACTCGGGTGATGAGATTCTTAGTAGAATCAATTGGTAGATTATGGTGTGCGGAGGGTCGAGGAAGGTTCATGCCCGAACATCAGCAAAAGGGTATGTGACTTGCCGGTCTTGGGTCATCACATGCCTTGGTCACGATTTCTCACACTTATTCGCAAGGCACCCAAGACACAAAGGTCGACAAGACCATTTTAAGTCACACTTAAGGAACTTTTTAAAGTATAAGATTGATTAAATACATGAAAACAAATATAAATGATCATCCGAAGGAAAACATTAAGTCATCATCCAAGACGGTCACCTGCCTTGGGTGACTTGAGGAAATGTGACTTGAAATTGCCTTGATCAAGGCATCAAGTCACAGAAGTCACGATTAAGTCAGGAAACTTTTTCCTGATGAATAGTAGGTAGAGATGCGATTGACTCGAGTGTTCTCTTGCAGAGTTACTTTCTCCATTGTCATTGTCGTACGAGATTTACGTCCTGTTCTTGAGGTTTGAGCTTCCAGCAGTCGGCGCTGTAAGAAAGATGCCTACTCATTCGTGTCTGCCCTCAGTTGCCGTTGCCTTGTGACTGACGGCATCCAAGTCACGACCACAGCTGTTTCGTCACTCTGGACAGAATCCAGAATCCTATAAAACTAACCCGTCCATGATTTTAATGTCCTTCCAGCACCCGTACAAATTCCATTCCCTCATCTGCCGGCATGACCGCTACTGTCACGGTCGATATCGATCACCAGGAATACGCTTGGATGTGGGAGATCACTCCCTCTTGGACCCCCGAGCAGATTCAGTTGTTTTCAAATCTTCCCTTGGACATTATACGGCTCGTATTCGAGATGGCCATGGAGGATAAGCCACTACCGCTGCACCTATTACGGGTGTCGCGACAGGTCCAACATTGGTGAGTTTGTCATTCCGTTCTCACTCAAGCAACTTTCGCCTAATTATGATAGGCTGGAACCCCTCGTTTATGAGCATGTCAGCCTCTACAGTGAATACCACCTCGAACGATTCTATTACACATTTCAGTATTATTTGCTCTCAAAATATCTGGGTTTCTTTCAGCGTCATGTCCGAACACTCTTCGTGTGCGCCAACCCTCGCCCCGAAAAACTAGTCGCCATTGTCCAATGCTTGACAGGATTACGGAGTCTTGCTTGCTGGGACTCGAACTGGGGAAATAGGGTGATGGATGAGGTGTTGAATTCAGTGATTCCGGGCGGAGGCGAGGACTATTTCCCTTATAAGCACCTCCGGCGGATATCCTTCTCCGCAACACTTCTCGTCGAACGCGGAATCACGTTCATACATAGAGCGTTCCGCGATCTGACCCACATGGACGTCTACTTCCACCCAGTTGCCAACTGGGAGAGTCTCCAATGCCTACCGAATCTCACACACCTCTCAATCGACATGGTTACCGAGTGGCCAACTCCCAGCAGCAACGCACTATCTCACTGGTTTTCTCGTATCCTGGATTCTTGCCTGCCAAGTGTAAAGGTTATAATCTTTGGCGTTGTCAATGATCACAACGCCGATTTTGACCTAGTTGACTCAGAGGGCAATTATCTTCTCCCCGGTTGGCCACCTTGTGACCTCAACCCGTCTTCATTGGGGACTGAAGGTTGGACCACTTGGCTGACATCTGAATCAAGATGTCACGATAGCGTCGACCTCGATGTTCTTCACCCTATCGCACAGCTTGCTTTCGGGAAGCTTGATCCCCGCGCGGTCCCTGGTACTGTCACGGATGTTCTGCCTCCGAACCAGTTATTCAGGGATTTTCTTGTTTACTTCGTTTGGCCAGGTAATGGACTGGATTGGGATGGACGAGCATATTGGCACCGTGATAGTTGGAGTGTGGCAGAGGACATTATTGAAAAGAGGAGGGGTTTGACATATGCCAAACTTGTTAGCCGAGTGTCATAGCTCTTAAAAAAGTATGCTGTGAATGATGCAGCTTGTTAGTTTTTTTTTTGGCGTTTAATTATTAAAACACACCCATTGCAGGATTGAATTGTCTCTAACGGCTCCCTTAACGTGGTGTTCGAGAGACAGTGCCCGACATTGTTGCATGCAGTCCTGACTATCCTTCCGCAATGCATTGCATGGTATCAATCCTGGGGTTCACATCCTGCCGTGTGAGAGCTTGCTAAGCGACATCGAGGATGATCACGACCTCGATGAGCTTTTGCGTCCTCCCTCGTTTCCTGGACACATTGTAAAGTTCCGTTGAGTCCAGTGCTAACTCATGGATACCAATTCCAGTAGAACATCTCTTACATCTCGCCCGTTTCGACTGTTGCCATCCGACGCAATAGCCAGAGATAGTCCCAGCAGTGATAAATCTGGAATCTGATTGTTCGGGTAACCATACTCCCTCAAGCTTGAGCGGTCGGTGGGGAAGAAAAACAGGAGGCTGAGGTTGGACTGGCGACACTTGAAGTATGAGCTCATGTATGTATCTCAATTCCCATTCTCAGACGTAGCGCGAGGTCAATGGTGTATAAAAGCTAACAATCCCAGATAAGAATCGCGATACCTAGGCATAACGACGCGAAAGTGTCACGTCAAGTCAGAGACCACACTAAGGACGCGTATAACGGTGGTTCAAGAAGAAAATCGAGGCTACCAGAACGAAGGAGACCTCAGGTGGGGTCTGGTCATGCTTAGCCAGTGATTCCAGTGATGTTCGTCCATTTTCCTGGATCCTAATAGGTTTGGGAGTTGGCATTGAAAGGATGAGCTAGTTCGAGGATTTGTACCAGAGAGTTATGGGAACACGGAAACTGGTTTTGTGGGAGATTAACCAATCACGGCATCAAATGATCATGCGCAGTGTGATCCTATAAAATAAAATAAAATAAAATAAAATAAAATAAAATAAACTGACTTGTGCACTCTGCAACCAAGCACTGATACTAGGCACACTCTCAATAGTCCAAATCAGCTGTGCTGGTACCTGGACCAAGTCAAAGGTACGTACTCATTCTCCTTGCTCATCCCTATCCCATGCCTGCGGTTACAGTCCCAGGTGGCAGACGTATACATATCTCCCTATGACCATTTGGCTGGGACATTGAAGGGGGATACTGGTATCCATAACATTTCAGGCCCATCTGTCATCTAACTTGACATGCCAGCGTGTCCAGCGAGGCGGTTTCACGAGGCCGGATTCGCTCCGTATCTCCCATGAAACGAATGATGCCTGTTGTTTCATTTGTCGTGGGGGTTTTTGTGACAGGACCGGCTGGGAGGACTTCCCATTGGGGTTTTACCTGCTTTCATCGACTTTCTGGTGCGGGAATTGTTAGCATCATCGTCCCGTGCAGAGTTTCTGAATGTGGGGATTGTATAACCGTCAATTTGCTTCCAAAGTCATATCATTGGGCGAGTGATTGGTACTTATGTTTCATTCTCTTTAGGCTTGCGTACCCAGAAGATATAATTACACTCTAGAGATCCCCATGCATCCTTCGGTGCGAGGATCCAATTCCCAAAGACGGGGTTATAAATAAGACCGCGTATTTCCGCCTGCGTGCGTGGGAGATATGAATTCGAATGCCGAGTAATCCACGGGCGGGTACTGGATCGAAGGGACTCTGCGGGAGTCGCGGACTCTCTTGCTGATGGTGCCGGTACCGACAGCGCGGGCGAGCGGTACATTTCAAAGAACTGGATCAACTCGGAGGGTTTAATATATTTGCTGTACGTGTGTGTGCCCGGCGTGACTTTCCGGAGGATGTCTTGGGCCATGAATATGGTTAGAAAATATGCGAGTGGAGTCCGGGATATTGTCGAGAGGAATAAATGACCGCCAGGCTGGTGTGTGGTTAGTAAGATAGATGGAAGGGAAAAGGTACCGAACGTACCTTGACGAGTTCGGCACATGTCGACAAGAATGACGCGGGGTTGTCGACGTGTTCCAGAACCTCCATTGAACAAACGACATCATAACGTTTCGGCTGTTCGAGCAGCGCTTCGGCTGTGGTATGTTGATATGTTAGGGCTGAGTGACGGGATGCAGGGGCAAGTCGTGGATCGGTAGAGGCATGTTGGCGAGCGATTCCAATATTTTTCTCGCAAGCGTCAATGCCCAAAGTATTCGCACCAAGTCGCGCGAGGCTCTGTGTGACAGGAGTAAGGCTGAAGTTCGGTAATATGAGAGGCACATAGGATGCACAGTACATACCTCGGACAAAAGACCTCCCCCACAACCAACATCAAGAACGTCCAGGCCCGCTAGTACTTGAGCAGGATTGGGGTCTGTTCCATCGTCACGCGCAGCTTCGAGGACCTTTTGCCGTACAAAGGTCATACGGACAGGGTTCATCTTGTGCAAATATTCGAATTCTCCATGTTCGTCCCACCAGTGGGCAGAGAGGTTTGAAAAATGGGATATCTCATCGGGATTGACGGATGACTGGGTAGTAATGAGCCGGCCGAGGGGCGATGTCCGGACAAAAGAGCGGAAAGGAGAGAGCATATGTTGTGACAACGTGACAGAGGGATTTGAGGAGATTGTCTCGCTATTGGTCGCTGCTGACTAACCTCACGTCTCTTTCATCCTCACTCCGCTCCCACAGGCCTGGGACGAATGCACACATTATTCAAGACCCTCGGCCGATGGCGCAACCCAACCCGTCATACCCTCCCTCTTCCCTCGTCTCCCATCGCTCTTCCAATGGACGACCCCTCCCCACCTTCCAGTTCTGAGAAATGCGAGCTTCGCATCGAGGGTATGACCTGCGGCTCATGTGTCGAGGTATGTGGACTGTAAGCTGTCATCACACAATGCACCGATCTCGTCGCTGGCATCGTCACAGGCAATCGAGGGCATGCTTCGCCAACAGCCAGGCATCCACTCTATCAAAGTCGCCCTGCTGGCAGAACGCGGCGTTATTGAATATGACCCTAAGCAATGGACAGTTCCAAAGCTGATTGATGTACGTCCTTCATATCCCTTTCTTTCGTATCAGCCGACACCCATACATATATTTTACTACTCACAGGAAATCTCTGACATTGGTTTCGATGCTACCCTCATACCGCCCGCCCGCGAGGACGTTGTCCAGTTACGAATATATGGCATGACTTGTTCCTCATGCACCTCCACTGTCGAATCTGGCCTCTCCGCCGTTCCAGGCATTTCTTCCGTTGCCGTCTCTCTCGCCACCGAGACCTGCACTGTCCACTTTGACCGCTCGATGATCAGCCCACGAGAAATGGTCGAACGAATAGAAGAGATGGGCTTCGATGCTATGCTCTCTGATCAGCAGGACGCCACCCAACTGCAATCCCTCACACGAGCGAAGGAAGTTCTCGAATGGAGACGACGCCTCCTTTGGTCTCTTGCCTTTGCCATTCCCGGGTTCTTCGTATCAATGGTCGGAATGCACATACCCGGTGTCAGATCTGTCCTCGCTGCACATCTCTTCAATGGCATCTATCTCGGTGACGTAATAGCATTCTTGATTACGACTCCCGCCCAGTTCTGGGTTGGTGCCAAGTTTTACCGCGCAGCGTACAAGTCCCTCAAGCATGGTACTGCAACTATGGACGTACTTGTCATGCTGGGCACATCAGCAGCCTATTTTTATTCTCTTTTTGCTATGCTCTCCGCCATGTTCAACACCACACCTGATTACCGCCCATTCGTTTTCTTCGAGACCAGTACCATGCTCATCATGTTCGTTTCCCTTGGCCGCTACCTCGAGAACAAAGCCAAAGGGAAGACCAGCGCTGCACTCACTGACCTTATGTCGCTTACACCATCCATGGCCATCATCTATACCGATGCCCCCGCATGTACGCAGGAGAAGAAAATACCCACCGAACTCGTCGAGGTCGGTGATACCGTCAAATTGGTGCCTGGAGAAAAGATCCCAGCTGACGGGACAGTCGTCCGCGGCTCATCTAGCGTAGATGAAAGCGCCATCACAGGCGAGGCGGTGCCTGTCTTGAAACAGGTTGGCGATAACGTGATAGGCGGGACGGTTAATGGCCTCGGAACATTCGATATGATTGTTACGCGCGCGGGTAAAGACACCGCTCTCTCACAAATAGTTAAACTTGTGGAAGAGGCCCAGACTTCCAAAGCGCCAATTCAAACTTTCGCAGATAGAGTCGCAGGGTACTTTGTGCCCACCGTGATCTCACTCGCTGCAATCACGTTTGTGGCCTGGGCGGTTTTGACTTCGTTGATTAGGGATGAAGATTTGCCGCAGATGTTCCATAGACACGGAGCGAGCAAGTTGGGCGTGTGTTTGCAGATATGTATTTCGGTTGTGGTGGTTGCGTGTCCTTGTGCTCTTGGGTTGGCGACTCCGACCGCGATTATGGTTGGGACCGGGATGGGCGCAAAGAATGGAATCTTGATCAAAGGTGGAGGGGCCTTAGAGGCGAGCAAGAGCGTGAAGAAGGCCGTGTTGGACAAGACGGGTACGGTGACAGTTGGCAAGTTGAGTGTTGTCGGGATGCAGTGGGTTCCTTCGTCAAATATTCAGAACCAAGAACTCTATGCGGGGGATACGGGTTTGGACGGTGTTTGTGCCGATGGTGTTACTGGTAGAAGGGAGATCGTGGCTATGGTCAGTGCCACCGAGGCCAAGTCGGAACACCCATTGGCGAAGGCCATCGCGCTCTATGGCAAGGAACTGTTAGGTGACGGTATACCCGATGCAGAGGTGCAGAACTTCGAATCAGTCACTGGTCAAGGTGTCAAGGCTACTATTACCTGCAACGGACACACCGCGACATTGCTGATTGGCAATGCCAAATTTGTGACCAAGGCACAAAGGGAAGATGTAATCACTGAGAAGGCAGACGACGCGTTTCTCGATCTAGATGCCACTACTATCCCCATTACACCAACTCTCGCCACTTACGAAGCTCAAGAAACCAAGCTGGGCCACACAGTTATCTACGTCTCCATTCTTCCCTCGACCACCTCTTCGAATGGCAAAGTTAAATACCAATCCGAATATCCCCAACCCATCCTTGCTGTCTCACTCAGTGATGCACCCAAGCCGTCATCAAAATACGCTATCCGTGCCCTCGAAAACATGGGAGTGGAGGTGTGTATGATGACAGGAGACGGCAAAGCCACAGCATACGCTATCGCCCGACAGGTTGGCATTCGACCTGAGAATGTCTACGCCGAGATGTCGCCAAAGGGTAAAGCCGCGAAGGTCGCTGAGTTGATGGAGAAGGAGGGCGGGGGGATCGCAATGGTTGGAGATGGAATCAATGATTCCCCGGCTCTTGTCGCGGCTACAGTTGGTATTGCCCTCTCGTCTGGAACGTCTGTCGCCATCGAAGCTGCGGATATCGTGCTCATGCGCTCGGATTTGTTGGACGTCGTTGCTGCTCTTAATCTGTCTCGGACGATTTTCGGTGTGATAAAGAGGAATCTGATTTGGGCGTGTATTTATAACGTGTTGGGTATTCCGCTTGCGATGGGGCTATTCCTTCCTGTGGGGTTGTATATGCATCCGATGCTTGCGGGAGGGGCGATGGCGTTCTCGAGTGTGAGTGTTGTCGGGAGCTCGTTGACGTTGAAGTGGTGGAGGCGGCCTAGGGAGAGTGTTATGCCGGACACGGATCGTGATAGCGTTAATGGTGAGTTTGGGGAGGGTATGAGGAGTGGGTGGACAGGTGTGTTTGTGGATAGTCTTGGGAATGTGAGGGAGTTCTTGGGGTCTGGTGTGGATTGGGCGTGGAATAGACGGGAGGGGGCGAGAGGGTATGAGCAGGTACCGGTTGAGATGGATGAAAGGGTTGTGTGATGTTCTCTCGAGTTTCTGGTGGTGGTGGTTAAAGTTATTATCTTTGATTGATGCTCTCGCTTCGTTTCCATTGTTCGTTTTCGCTGGTTTATTCAGGCCATAGGCGTTTGCACTTGTCGAGGTTTTGTATATCCTTCGGTGTTTATTTATTGTGTTATTGTTTGTAGGTAGATGTGGGTGTGTCTGCAGTGTATTTTATACCTTGGATGAGGATATGTAAATAATGTCTATTCACTGTTGTACTTGAGCGTTTGGGCAGGGTTAAAGAAGCATCCAGCTGGTAAGAGGATCGGGCCCAATACTTAGGTTGGGCTGTATGGCTCTGTTACTTACCTTCTCTTCTTTCATATCATATCATATTCAACCTATGCGATTCATGATCTTATAACATCTTGCCACAACCTTCAATCTCCGCTGCCACTTATTCATCACTTACACCAGACTCATTCCAAGGCGAGGGACCCGTTTACTCGTTACAGGATAATTATTCACCTTCATCATGGAAAGGATGATCCAAGTCTATGCACCATTCCCTCGCATCGTAGCACCTGGCTCGGACCTCAATCTTGATCCTACAAATTGGCATTGGGTCCATTGCCTAACCCTCCCACTCGAGGCCCTCAACCAGTTCTCACTAAGTCCGTACAAATGGCTCCGCTACGCCCTTGGAATCGTCGTTGGAGCAGAGGGTGACCTTTCACTCAGCCGCGACTTGCCCAATGTTGTGGACTACAACGCTGGTCTCCCAGTGGACTCCGATGTTCTCTACTATCATACCAGCGATGAGGGGAAGCGAAAGATGTTCCCAGCCGATCCGGACATCAGGCACACACGTGTCACTTCTAGTGTTCCCACCACTCGAAGGGCTCAATTCCGCAATGGCGTTGCAGAGCGGGATGGAAGGAAGTGCGTCTTGACGGAGTTGCCAAAGGACCTCTGCGACGCTGCGCACCTCCTAGCCCACAGCAAGGGCGATGCAGTACGCTACTCCTACTCCCAATCTGCCCTTGTTTACCATCGCAGTGGCGGTAGTACATTACGACTTATACGAAGCACCGCAGTCGAGACCCTACTGGAGGCGACATTGTACAAGGCGTCGACAGCGTCCGGAACGGCCTTCTTCTTGATAAACACCCTCATACAGTGTTGGGTATACATGTTGCATTCTTAATGGTGCGTCCACTGGTATGATTGCTAGTCAAAAATCCGATGGTGCTGATAAACAGACACCCAACTTTGCCATGAACACGACTGACATCGACCCCAACGCACCACCAGCAGAGAGAAGGTGTACAGCACATCTCCTTCAGCCTGATGCACCGTTTTACCTCGGGGTGAACACGCACGGCGTAGCACCCCCTTCTGGTGCTCCTATCCGGATTTCTGATAGTCCTGAGTGGCCCCCTGACATTCTCTTCGACGCTGTCTATGCTGGCGCTGTACTTCACCATTTTGGAACTCGGACGCTGAAAGACGGGGTCACTGCGACTTGGAAACATATCTTCTACCCAGGTGGGGTCATAGATGCGGCAGACGCGGAATACAGGGCAACCACTGATGGACGAGGCACCGCTGCGGAGAGGACACAGCGCCAAGCGCGGGAGCGTCAGGAGTGCTATGAACGCTATGAAGCTCGCCGTCGCCCTGATACCTTTGACATGCTCATGACTCTACCATATATCATGGTGCCACCGAATGAGCTGCAGGCTATGTTGAGCGAGTCGAAGGAGAAAGCAGAGGAGGCAGAGAAGAGACGCGTGCACGACAAAGTCGAGAGTTGGATGAAGCAAATCAGTGCATAGCTTGCATGTGATCCCTTTAGCCTAGAAGAAGCACTTCTTCTGTCTTTTATTTCCGATCTTCGATGTTCAGCTTACTTCTTGAGGCCTGTATTACTCAAATTGATGTCTTGCAAAAATGTCAGCACTTGAGAAAATTCAAGTTTAATGACACTGCAAAACCTCTAGCTCCACGCGAAGGAACTCACACCAGTAAGGTGCCCCTCCTCGCTGTTTGTGCCACCAGCTACCCAAGTATCCAAAAGTACAAGTTCGCAACGTCCCGCCAAAGCTCGGAGTAGCAGAATCCTGGATCAACTGCATTGACTATGACAGGTTGATCCTTGAGGTGGCTGCTGAGGGCACAAGTGAAGAATACATTGAGAACTAGGGTAAAAGTCAATGTCAGAACAGGTGGCAAGGAAGATCCTGAGAGATTAATGATCTAATGTAGATATACACAGTCATTACTTCTACAGTTTTTGGCTACTCTAATGCGACCCGACACACAACTTGGTTTCTTATCAGGCGGTACCGGATGGCAAATGTGGTACTGGATGCGGTAGCACCATGATACTCAGCACTGGCCGTGGCAGGGGCATATATGGCACACCAATGTGGACAAAAATAAAAAGCCCCATGCGGCAGGTATCATTGCACACACAGATTAGTCACTGTAGAAACGTTACTTTACTAACATCACGCGACGTACGCGCATGTGAAACTATATCTTAACACCTCACATATGATGCACACATGAAATCCACATATAATGAATGCACTGGAAAGTCAATCATCAATCAGTAACACATGAATATAATGACAAGAAGTCTAAGCTTACTGATGTTCAAAATTCTCAAAATTGAGTAAGTTTCATTTGGTCAATCTAATATATCCCATATGCATTTGTAGCATGCACAAGGAGCACATAGTGATGACTGTTGTTGGAATTTACAAAGGCACATAATGCTTACTTCAAAGAGAGGATAATTGGTCCTGCTTTACTTAGTCTTTCATTGACACTATACACTGTGTATAGTGTCTTAAAGTGGTCATCAACTGGGGAAGCACAAATGGGTTACATAACAATGGGATTCTTCTAAGTTTGCTTGTTGTCCTATAGAGGCACTGCCTATCCTTGTCATCTAGAACTACATGTAATGGATAAAGATGTAGAAGGACTACAACTCTTCTCAATTCAACCCATTGATATTGTCAGGACCATCTTCAAGAAAGCTATGGAATGTTGGGAATGCAAGAGCAAAATGTGTTGATCCAGCAAGTCACATTATGATGCACAGACAAATTTTATTTTTAGTTTAGTCTCAGATTTCTAACATATGACATAAAGAGCTATATTGATAGCTAGTACACCTCAGTTCTCACAACACAAGACTGAGGTGAGCTGTTCATATCTATGTAACAAAACAGAAGTATTTAACATGTATTATAGTTGTTTATACTTAGGTAGCTATTTCCAAATTAACAGAGTTCTCGCAACATGAGACTGAGTCATTTATACTTAGATTCTTACAGGGTTATGGGCCCTGCCCCATTGCAATAAATCAGTGCTGCAAATGAAATAATGTCTATGGCTATGATTAATGATGCATTGCCAGCTACAGTGCCACCCCTCAAAGTGTCTGGGAGTAATTGGGCAATATTTTCACTGAGATTCCAGACAGCAATTCAAGGAAAAGGCCTGTGGGGGCATTTTAATAGGTCAAGTCCATGACCCAAGCTGCCTGCACCTGTAACATCACAAGTACCTCAAGTTTCTACAGTTCCTCTGGCTCTGGCACCTAGTTCAACACCAGCACCAGGTCCATTGGCTCCTGCTGCTGCTGTGCTGCAGCTGCCATTCCTCTTCCATCAACTCCTGTCATCATCACTCCTGAGATGGTTGATGTATGGGAGCATAATGAAAACCTTGCTTGTTCACTGATTGTGCAACATCTACTGGATGCCCTGTTAATCACCACCTCACAGTACAAAACTGTCAAGGAGGTTTGGGATGTGATTGTCAAATAATTCATATACACAAGTGACATCACAAAAGTGTATCTTTGTTGTGACTTCATGGCCTATTAATGGTCTTTGAGCCAAAAGGGGTGAACTTGCTGCTGTTGGAGTAGAGATTAACAATGATGATTATTGGAGTGTTATTATCCAATCCTTACTACATTAGCTTGTGGTGTTTGCCTCTAACCAGTTAACAGCTGCCCATTTACAAGACTCTCCAATTAGTCCTGAAATCCTTATCACCATGATAAGTGATGAGTGGTACTGAATTCATCCTAAACAAGTCATAAGTGGTGGATCTAAGGGAGAAGGAGATGAATCACTTTTGGCTGAGGCTGATAAAAAAGGAAAGGATAAAATGGACAAAGAAAAAGGAAAGGGGAAAAAGAGGAAGAAAAAGGGAGCTTGCCATCTCTGTGGCTCACCTAACTATTGGAAGAAGGATTGCCCACAGGGAAAGAAAGGTGGCAAAAGCAATAAAATGTTGAAGAATGACCAAGCAGGTCCTAGTGCAAATGTGGTGGCTGATAATGGGAGCAGTGATGAGTCATTTGCAGTGGAGAAGTGTGACGAGCTCAACAAAGTCAGTGATGATAACTTGACAGCATACATCAAAGTTTTTGACTCTGGATCTTCTCAACACATCTTACCTTATCACAAAATGTTTACTATATTTGAAGCAATTCTGCCATACCTATTATATATGGCAAATTGGCAGCAATTCAGTGCAACTGGTAAGGGAGATGTTGTCCTACATATGCCAAATGGTGGTTCTAAAATGTCAAGGATTCACCTCAAGGACATGTTATACTCTCCTGAAGCTGGATATACATTGGTATCAATTGGCTGTCTTGATAATGATGGTTCCAAGACCACCTTCCAAAATGGGAAATGTATCATTTAGAACCTCAATAGCAAACATGTTGCTAAAATCCCAAGGAATAAGAGAGAACTATACAGATATGTCAGAGATAAGGCTGAAGAAGCTAACATATCTGATGAAATGCTTACACTAGAAGTCCTTCATCATTGACTTGAACATATTTCATTGTCTGCAATTTGACAGCTCATTGGTGAGGGGTTGGGTAAGGGGTTGGTCACTAGAATTAAAGTTGCTGATATTAGTGAATTGATGTCAATCCCTTGTGACTCTTGTTCCTATGGAAAAGCTACAAGATTACCAATAATGAAGATCTGGACCAGTGAGAAAGGCAAGGTGCTTGGAGATGAGATACACACAGATGTGTGGAGGCCTGCAAGAACAGCCATGCCAAAGGAGAAGTGTTATTATGTGACATTCACTGATGATTATACTTAATGGATGCACATTGACTTTTTATCAAAGAAGTCAGAGGTATTCAAGGCCTATAAGTGATTTGAAGCTTGGCTTGAAAGGCAATTTGGTACCCAAATTAAAGTCCTGCAATCTGATAAAGAAGGAGAATATATGTCAGCCAAATTCCAGAATTATCTGAAATCCTGTAGTATAGTAATCAAACTTACTAGTCATGATACCCCACAACACAATGGCATTACTGAGCATCAAAACTGCACCATCATGGTGTGTATTCAGACCCTCCTCCATGCTAGTCAGCTGCCAAAATATTTATGGGCTAAAGTGGCCTTACATGCTATGTAGTTGATAAATAGGACTGGTACCAAATCAGTTGATAAGGCAACTCCTTTTAGTCTTTTGTATGGGAAGCCTGAACTAAAAGGGCTCCAAGAGTAGGGAAAGGAGGTATAGGTCCATTGCAACAAAGGTGACAAGTTGAGTGGATGTAGGAAGAAGGAATGTTGGATTGGCCATGACATTGAGAGCAGTGGATCACAAATTTGGTTCCCAGATCAGTGAATTGTCAAAGTGGAAAGAAACTTTCATTTTGACACTAAGGACCTAATGCATCAACTTGAGGGAGAGCTAGTAACTATGATCTATCAAGAAATGCCACCATCAACTTACCCTGTTGCTATCCCTCAGAAATCACCTACCTTACCACCATTGCCATACCAAACTCCTTCTGTGCATAGTGATGCAATGACACCATCACATTCTAGTCCTAGCCCATTACTGCTACCTGAAATTGTTATGCCCAAAGTCAGGAGATTAACCTATGCAAAAATGCCTAGTCAAAAGGCATGTGACATCCTCAAGGGAAGAGCTGTAACATCAGTGGAGGAAGCTGAATATGAGGACATTAAAGCATTAATCATTGAGATGCAGAGTGTTGAAGCACTGAAGCCATCAAACATACATGAGGCAAAGAAATGGCCAGATTGGAGTCTGTGGAAAGGTGCCATGGAGGAAGAACTTGCCATGTTACAACAAATGGGAAGTGGGAGCTGGTTGATCTGCCATCAGATGCCAATGTCATTGGATCCAAATGGGTGTACAAAGCCAAAAAAGATGCCACTGGAGAAACATTGTGCACTATAAAGCTTGTTTAGTAGCACAAGACTTCAGTCAAGTCTCTGGAGTTGATTATTTTGATACATATGTACTGGTTGCAAGATTGTCATCTGTCCAAACTATGCTTGTAATTGCAGCTGCATGAAATTATGAAGTTTATCAAATCAACATAAAGGGGGCATACCTAAATGGTCAGCTCAATGACAATGAAGTGGTCTACATGCAACAACCTCCTGAATTTACTGATCCTCAGCATCTGGACCAAGTTTGTCATCTTCATAAGACCTTGTATGGTCTCAAGCAGTCAGGTCATTGATAGTATCAACAATTGCATGAAATTCTTGTTGACAAAATGGGTTTTCAATAATGTGATGTTGATCAAGGGGTCTTCTATAAGAGAAAGAACTAAGACTTAAGCATCATACTTGTTTACATTGATGATTGCACATTGATTGCACTGAAGATGGACTTAATCAACAAGATCAAGGCAAATATCAGGAAATACATCAAGATAATGGATCTTGGAGAGATATACTGGCTACTAGGCATTGAAATCAAAAGAGATCAAGAAAAGGGGAAAATTATGATGTCCCAATGATTATATATTGATGCATCATTGAGATGCTATAGTTTCAATGAAGCTAAACCAGTAAGCATCCCAATGGATCCAGCTATGAAGCTTACAACAAATCAATTGCCATCAATGATGACTGAGATTGCATGAATGCAAATTCCTTATTAGGAAGCTGTTGGAACACTAATGTATTTAGCCATTGTGACACCATCAGATATTGCATATGTAGTATAGTGTCTTTCAAAGTTCTCACAGAATCCAGGGGAAAAACACTGGGAGATGGTAAAGCAAGTATTTCAATATTTGAAAGGGACAAGGGACATGTGGCTAACTTATGGTGGTCTCAATGAAGAGGTGACTAGTTTTACTGATGCAGATGGTAATATGGCTGAAAATTGTCATGCAGTTTCAGGATTTGCCTTTATTATAAATGGCAGCATAGTATCCTGGAATGCAAAGCAATAGGAAATTGTTACATTGTCAACAACAGAGTCAGAATACATAGTGACAGCACATGCTGCAAAAGAGGCCTTATGGATCTGGTCCCTAATCTTGCAGATCTTCAGTATCATCCTTCTAGCAACCATCCTGTTTTTGGACAACCAGTCAGCCATAGCACTAGCAAAGGATCATCAGTTCCATGGCTGAACAAAGCACATTGATATATGTTACTATTTCATTCAATGGATTGTCAAAGAAGGGAAAATCTGGTTGATTTATTGTCCAACCAAGGATATGGTAGCAGATGTGCTTACAAAAGCTTTACCTTCTCCAAAGGTCAAGCATTTCACATGTGAGCTTGGGCTCAGCACAATTTGAGGGGGAGTGTTGGGAATGCAAGAGCAAAACACATTGATCTAGCAAGTCACATTATAATGCATGGACAAATTTTATTTTTAGTTTAGTCTCAGATTTCTAACACACAATGTAACTACACCAAAGTGCTGCTATTGTCAATACTGCCCCTGTTTGCACAATATGGAGTAACCTCACCTATATACTCAAATGGGACTGGAAGGGTGGGATATAAAGGCAAGTGATAAGTAGTACAGGCAAATGTAAAGAACCCTATGCATGAGGTCCTAAGTCAATACACTCAAGTTGAGTATATCAAGTGATGGTCAACCAATAACTCTACAAATTGTCAATATAATTACTATTGGTCACCCAAGCATGCAACAGTAAGACCACAAGTTGGTCCTGGAATTGACTTAGTAGAAAAGTACTAACTTTCAATACAAAAAATACATGTTCTTACTATGAAACATGTTCAATTATTACTGCTGAGTACCACATTGATCCCACAGTCTTACAGTGTCAGTACCACTTGGTATTGTAGTCTTGTGGTGCTGGTACTGCATCCAGCACTGCTGGGTACCACAATGGTACCACTTGATGTGACACCATTGTCAGTGTTTGGCCTCTGGTTAGAATAACTAGAGTACCACACAATTCACCCTGAGGATGCCTGTGTCTCTGTATTTATTGTAGATTGTCAATCACTGGCATTGCACCCTCCTATACATAGTTACTGTAACCTCTCTAGCACTCACTACCACTGATTGCATCTAACCACACCCTGCACAGTACAGCCAGTGCTACTTCACATATGTGGTAGGCATGGTACTGCTGCCATGTCCTGTGATAGGGTTTGGGTGCAGGTATGGCAAATTCAAGATGCCCATAGTGGACTCCCACTCAGTTGTGGGTGTTAACTTCCACCTGGATCACAACCACATTTTCTGGGATGAGGTGATACCTATGAGCTCAAACAACTGGGATTGAGGAAGCCCAGATGGGAAGGATTACTGGGGTGTTGCAAAAAGTATCATCGAGGGAAGGTGAGGTTACACTAAAGCTCGTATTCTGTCCAGACTGTCGATGTCATAGTACATGAAGATAGTAGATATTGCTTGGGTGCTTTACTTTGTTTATCCAGGCTCCTGTAGGCTTCTGGCCCTGCGCCAAGTCTCGCACTCACTGGTTCCGGAGAGCAGAGAGATGCAAGTTCAAAGAGTTGGAGGTAGTCAAAATAGTGAGATGTGCATATATATAAGAGACCAAAGATCAATAACACGCGAATATAATGACAAGTGGCAGGACAAGAAATATAACAGGGGAATCAATAATGTCATCGCGGGTCATAACTCATAAGATATTAGGGGCGATACAGAATTTTCGCGGTTACTCATAGGGCATATCTTCAACTGATTCCCGGAGTGACACCCAGTTCCTCAACACATCCTCCGCATGCTGTTGTCCCCCACGTGCGAATGCTTGTACAGCTTGAGTGAGCAAGGTGTTCTCTCGGTTGTGCAGGATTATTCGTAACTCATTCCAAAGGCTAGCGACGATATCAGCGGCCTGCGAGGCAAAGTGAGGTATTATACGCACCAAACGCGGATGAACACTCTTCTGCTCAGCTGGGCGGCGATCATTCCCTGATCCTTCTCGATAATGGCTGTCAATTTATCCGCTTCTTCTTGCCAGCCTTCCTTCGCGGCTGCTCGGACACCATCGAGTTTAACGCTGTTGGTCTCCACACGCTTCTTGAGTCGTTCAACTTGATCTCCCGAGAGACGGTCGTGGCGAACGAGGAGATCCCTGGTTGCGATGTAGAGGTCGCGCTGCGCCTATAAGTTGCATCAGTAATGCGCTCTAGTGCTGCTCCGATGTCCCGACCTTCAGAGATTCGAGTGTGGTATCCAAGAGCGTCCTTGTCTACTATGGGTTGGCACTAGGAATCGAATCGGAGTTCGGTAACTCACCCGAACCTCAGCAAGGTCAGAATGTCGCTGCGTATGTATAGCGAGCTGATCCAGCCCTTGCCTCACCCCGTTTGACAGATCACATTCATCTCCTCTCCAGCAATGCTCGTTGACCTCGATCACCGCCCTCAGCGTGTTTGTGAGCCTAGCAAGATCTCCCTGTTCTTCCACAACAGGAAAGTGAAGGCCAAGGAACGAGTGGTTCAGAGAGGCAGACGGGTTGGGTGATGGTCCAGGTAGGGAAGCAGTAGAAGAAACAGGGGAGAAGTTGGGCAACGTGAAATGAGTCGGCAGATACGCTCGTCTGAGGGCTGGGGGTAATCGTACCGCTGCAGCTTCATGCCTCTTCATGATACGTTCGGCGAGGATACATATCCTTTGCCATTGCTCTATCAACGGGTTTAGTCTTGTTCGAATGACACTAGAAAGCACGTGTGAGTGGACCACTCGTTGGGCAAATGCATGTGAAACATACGTTAACTTTTCTTCAAAGTCACTAGGTATTGCCATCTCTTCCACTCGATCCACTCGTTTAGAAAGTGATTCTTCATCCAAGGAGACAGAAGTTTGTTTCCGCCATACTTCGAACGACGGTACGGATAGGAAAACTGCGAGGACACCGTCCTCCTTTACAACTGGGTGATTGCTTGAGAAGATGTCAGGCAAGTTCCAATGACTCAAGAGATTCGCGCCCACATTACGAAGTTCAGAGCGCGCTGTAACCCCCGCCTGTGAGAATATCAGCATTTATCAGCATTTAACCACGCAAAGATGATAAAGGACATACCGTCTCTGTTCCAAAAAATGTTCATCCGCTATCAATGCTCATCAACACAGTATCACATTAGAAGTAACGAGAACCTCACGTCCGATTCGTTTAGGTGGCAACGCAGGGAATAAACGGAAGGGATACCTTCGAGTAAGTACTTCCCAGAGATAGACAAATTCGGAGTAACGTCGTGTAACAGTGACACCATTCTGATGAGTCCATTAGTATGCTCATTTCTCAGAATCGCAATGAAAAACGAGTCGCTATCACCTCTGCTGTAATTTCATAAACCGTATATCGATTCAGAATGAATCCTTGTTGACCCAGAATTGTCACCCTAACATTCTCCTGCCTCTTCCACCATTCCGGCGGCAAACCGGTCCCAGAGATCACCGACTGCGCCCCATTGATCGGTCCACCCGCCAGAATTCCACCGGCACCACTGCCAAGAATCGAGGAAGGGTTCTGTGGGGGGTTGAAGCGTGCTGCAGCACCCCATGGGTCAACGCTGTTCTGTCTGTATGGGGGTGGTATCGTGAATGTAGAATTTGATGCTGGTAATCGGTCCAGGTCGAGTGTCGGCTCAGGAAGGACATTTTGTGATGCCAGAGCAGCAACCTGTTCGATGCTCACGTCTACAGCGTTGTCAGCAAAATGGTTTAATGAAGTGCTACATAATTCTAAAACGTACCTTTGTCCGTTTGAGCCAATGCAACAAGAGCAAGTGCGACGAAGAACTCGAGCTTCGAGACGCGTGGACGTGAACTAACCAAATTCATGATCTGCAATGCCCCTTAAGCCGTTTCCCTTCACACCTACCAACTGAGCAAGGACTCACCCGATCAATAGTACTCGCAGGCAAGTTGGAAGTGGTTAAAACACGCGAAAGCGAGTTCACCGAAGTCTCCCCAAGTCCACTAGTGTCAACTGCAGCGAACGCACGGTGGTAAATAGCGGGGACCGTGGCGTCGGCTAAAGGCCAGAATTAGCCATGCTGTTCCAGGTCTACGAATAGTTACAGCTCACCGATCACAGCACTAAATGTAGCAGGAGAAGAGGAAGAGGGATTCGGAATGGGTGTCGATGCAGGGCTGGGTGCAGAGCTCCATGGATCGAGGCCATCGTCATATACCGAGTTCGCTAGAGGGTCCCCACCGACAAAGCTGCCACCGAAGCCGTTGGTGGACGTTGTAACGTATCTCTGGCCTGGCCGAGGTGCATTAAACATGGTAGAATGGATGACAACGGAAAGAGGCGTCGGGGCTCATGATCTTGGTTGGCCATCACCTCATACAAGTTACAGCGTCACTTGTGGCTGTGTCACGATGTCATTCTGCCATGAATCCGTTCCCTCGTTATCAGTTGGTTTCGTCAATACTTAAATACATCAAAAAAGCGCAAGGGTATGGAAGAAAGCAAAAGCATCGCATATTATATATTTCGTCTCAGTCCCCGTTGTCTACGCATCGTAGGTCTTTTTGGCGGCAAAGTGGAGGGTCCAGGTGGACAAAAGTCTTCTGCTGTTGACTTCCTCGCCCGTCAACCTAACACACCATAATCAGCAAAAAGGTTTCATCATAGGCCCTTTGCACGACAACTTACCCAGGTGTGCCATAAGTCAAGGGGGCAATGAAGGAGAACATGACGAACATGACAAGACTGAAAAGGATTGTGATAACAACCCCTTTGGTTCCAACATCCGCATATTGAGAAGGTTGAGCCCTGGTCTTGGGTCCACGGATAGAAATCGGGTAGTTAATGGTATCACTTAGAACGAAGCTCAGGACTGAGCCAGCAATTAGCGCCGAAGCGAGATGCGAAGGGAGATAGTGGTGGATGAACAATTGACGGCTGAATAAGAAGAATGGGAGGTAGTGAACACCCCAAACGAGCATGAAGAAACCAGTGTTATTCCAGAGACGGTTGCGAACGGCTAAGGATGGGTCATGAGTATTCTGGAGTGGTGAACAATCATCGGGACTTACCATCCGGGATGGGGTCCATACCGCGGCGTCTCGCAATAAGATCAGCACCAAGAACACCAACGTAAATGGACAAGCCAACAACGCAAGCCCACCAACCAATCAGGTTGCCAATGAGATAGATTTGCTTATGAGTATCGTTCTCGGTCCAGAAGCTGATACCGCTCAGAGAGAAGGGCCAGTTGATGGGAGTGCTGGCATAAGGGTGTGAAGCGGTCAATCCAGCGTTATGTTGCACCATGAGTAGCTGGAGCTCAGCGAACTTCCTGAAGAAATTCATGCTCTTCGGTTCCTTCGCGGGTCTGTCATCGAGGCGGTTGTCGAGGCCTTCAGGGTCTAGCGGTAAAGTTAATATCAGGACAGAAGGCACCTCGCTCACAAAGCTTACCCTCGGTGTCAACGATCTCATTAACATACCAAACAGCAGATTTTTCCATAGAGTTCTTGTTACCGTTGATCTCCTGTTGCTTGAACGCCCAGTCAGGGAGTGGAGTAGTGTGGGTCCACATCGAGACTTTAGTAGGGATGTGAATAAGTCTGAAGTACCCGGACTTAGTCTTCCAGGCAGTCCCCTCAGGGCCGTCAACGAGAACGACTTGGAAGAGCGTATCGTTGTAAAATTGACGATCATCCTTGGGCCAGGTAGTGAACTCTTGGTTGGTAGGCATCAAGGGCGAGGCGACATCGTGTGTGAGGAGATGAGTCTGGGTATTGACATGGAGGAGTTGAATGACATCGCCATTACGGACAACACGTCCCTTGCCGGTTTCAGGGATGGCTTTTGTAGGGATAATCTGCCAGAAGTTGTTGGTGTCGTTGTGGGCATAACCAGTGACCTGTTGGCCTGTGGTGCGAATGAGCCTCATGTCCCCATTAACTAGATAAGTCACATACCTGCGCTACTGATGCGACCATCCTCGTACGTCAACGGGTACCTTTCGGTGTGCGAGTGCAAGAAGGCCTTGGTGTCCTTGTGCCTCATTGTAATAATGTCAAAGTAACGAATTTCTGGTATATTGTCAGTATCCAGGGACACAGTAAACTTGATCGTTCTTACCAGCACTGCTCAGAAGCATCTCATTACCGGCCAAAGTCTCCTGGAATGCAGGGCTCATGAAGACATCGCCAGTACCGGATTGGTTAAGAATGGCGAAGTGGATATAGAAGAACGAAAGGTAAACGACGAAAGGTACGGCGATAAGACCAATAGCGCGGGCAATGAAATGTTGCCAGAAGTATTCCTATGAAAGGTTAGTTAACTCAAAATAACTCACGAAGCTAGCTGAACATACCATGGTAGTCCCCTTCTTGATGTCCAAAATATCCCATAAATCGATAAGGACAGCAATACCAATGCAAACGACGGTGAGGATACCATTGACTTTGGAGCCCCAAGTGCAAGCCATGAAGATACCAGTGAGCACCAGCCAGGCCCACCACTCCGTCGAAAATTCACTAATTTACAAGTCAGGCAAAAACCAGTGCTTGTGAGCATTATACATACCGATAACGGAATTTGCGGAAGCGGATATACGCGTAGATTGTTAACGACATGAAGAAAATCAAAGTCGCGTCAAGCAGAATCAACCGAGATTGGGTAACATGAGCATTATCTAAACGGGCTCCATCGTAAGCGCTAGTTCATGAAACACCATCTCTAGGAAGCACAACGCACCGAAGAGGATCAAAGAAGCCGAGAACGCCGCAATGATCGTCGAGTAACCACTCTCCTTCATGATCGCATAGACAACCGGTACCGTAAGACTTCCAAGAACCGCGGGAAGGGCACGCATGCCGACATAGGGGACGTTGTTAAGGGTATAGTTATCGCCAATGTTATCAAACGTGAACTCTCCATCGAAGCCAACGAACCAGCCCGCCAGTCCGAAGAGAAGCTTTGCGAAGGGTGGGTGAACGTCGAAGTAGTATTGACGTGTGATGTAGAAAGAAGCGAATTTTCCAAAATGCACCTCGTCAAAGCTGTAAAATGAATTCGCAGTGAGCATTCCGTCATGTGCCAGACAAAGGAATGAAAGGGCAAAGCCACGTACACAACTTGATCAGGGTGGCTAATCTTGTAGAACCTCAACGCGAATGCAAGTGCTGTAAGTACAGCAACAACAACGACACTCGCATGCGGTGTGTCGAGGAGCTGTTCAGCCTGGCTACGAGAGCGCTGCATAGCATAACGGGCAGACCTTCATTTCAGCAAAAGTTAGGCTGTGAGAAATACAAATTACTTACGGGACTCTGGTAGATTTCAGCGACATGTTCGTCGTTCTGGGTGTTGTCTGAGGTGATACTAGGCGTCGACTGAGTACTATTGTCTTGTCGTCTGCGTAAACGTGCAGCAGTTTCCGGAGCCTTGCCCTTACTCGCCATGACGGGGAGAGGAAGAATTGTTGATGAGCTGGAAGGCCAGCCGAATTCGATCGCGCCTGGTCACGCCAACATTGATTAGTCAGCAATGGATCGCCATGTGTGGTGTGTTGATTTTATGCGATCGGGTTAACATAGAAAGCTTCAGAGCTGCAAACTTATGAACTCGCCCAATTCTCTAAGCGTACTCACACTAAGGCCAGAAAATATCGTATAACTTGTGTGGTCTTTACATGCGACGCTACAAATACCGCGTTCGGGCTCACCTCGGCACATTCATGGTCAGCCCATGCTGACGTGGCGAATATGGCACACCAGGATTCTAGCCAACATCCATTGACCTACGTGGCTAGCGCCGAACATGTTGAAACATTAGTCCAGCCTTGTACTGATTCATCAATCGCTCAAACCTTCCGAGATCAAAATTGTATTCATCACATCAGCCCAAATACAAGAATTATGCAGATCCACAACGACCTCCATCGGGAGAGGACTGAGGCATAAAGCGGGAAAAAACTCTCCAGGAAAGAATACCCGGGAGAAGTAAGAATCGTTTACACACACAGCGGGAATCATAATAACGGTGGGATGAAAAATAGAAGAGGCGGAGAACTAAGGGACTGCGGAAACACTAGAACCATCGGAATCGACGCAAGAAGGAGGATTAAAAAAAGGGCCTCGCGCAAGTCAGAGATAGCAATTATTACAGTAATGTAAGGAGTGTCACAAAAAAGGACTACGCGAGAAATTTGGGGATGAGGGGTGTTCGAAGACCCAAGAAAAAGAAACGCGAAGAATGAATGACGCATGTAAGCTAATGATGGAAAATCATGAAGTCAAAGTCCAGTAGGGAACGATAAGAAAGGAGATTTTGAAGGACTCGGCATATACGACAACAACAAAAAAGCAAAAAGGAAGGCAAGGAAGGTGAGGAGAGCGATGCAGCAAGGAGTGATCATCCTTGGCGATTGAAGATTTTCATCAGTGATCGCGTGCGACCCAGTCTGTACTTCGAGAGACCAGCTCGATTGAATTATCAGTTGTCCAGAACAACCGCTCCGTCGCACTACGCCCGCTCCAACTTTTTTGATCTCTGAGAATCATAGCCTGCGAACAATCATCATCAACATCACTAAAAGATCCCAACAGATCCAGCCACTACATACCTGTTGGGCACCAAAGTTCCTCTGATCGTGCGCAAACATTTCCACGTTATCCTCCAACGCCTCCGATAAAACCTGCAAGTCCTGCAGCATTGCCTGCATAGCCCTGACCGCCGACAGGGTTTGAATCTCCCTTCTATTCCTCACCATCACCGAAGCAGGTACAAGTGCCTTTGACACTGTCGTCAAAACCGTTTGCAAAATCCTCTTTGTCTCACCCATAATTTTCTGCGCTTGTTGGAAATTCCTCCTCGAGACCAAGACCAACGCCCGCGTGATCATATCCGACGCCAGGAGTTCCATGCGCCTCCGCACAATAACAGGATCAGATAACGTCGAAGGTGGTCTTGGGGCAGACTGAGAGCCGGGCAGAAGCGTGATGGTCAGCAAGACAGGATGTGCAAGTCGCGTAATCTGCTTCGCAGCTGCAGGGTCAAAGAACGAGCCATCGACCTCCACTACAGGCACCTCATCAATCATTTTATCCATCATACCATACGCCAAGTCCGGTGGATCGTCAATTGACAAGGTATCGAGTCCCAAGCTCTGCACAAACTGATCGGTGGCATTCAGTGATCGATTTGTCGGCGTCGCATAGCCCTGACGTTGCATCTGTGCTGCCCGCTGCACATCCGAGTTATCCAACTCGAGTTCAATCAACATTTCTTTCTTCTCCCCATACCGCAGCTCTCCTACATCTACGTCGACATTTTGGCCATCCGAAGCGAGAATGGATGTCGGACCACCCGAAACTTTGCGAATTTTGAAGCGCTGGCTATCCACAATCCTCATATGCAGCTTCATGTTGAGGAGACCGATGGACATCATACCACCCACACAGCCGGCAATGCAGTCTTGCAAGTCATACCAATCCTTTACGAAAGTGTATGTGCCACTGGTGTGATTCGACATGAGCCACAGGGAGGCTGGATCATGCGAGCGA
This sequence comes from Podaxis rugospora, assembly GCA_018524415.1. Lineage (NCBI taxonomy): Eukaryota > Fungi > Basidiomycota > Agaricomycetes > Agaricales > Agaricaceae > Podaxis > Podaxis rugospora. The sequence continues at coordinate 176,524 of JAEUWL010000110.1, read as the reverse complement.
CCATAACCGAAGGAATGGATTGGCACGTTCGCAGCTTCCGCTCGCGCCAGGACAAGATCCATCTGTGCTCTTCGCGTGCTGTCTGACGCATCACTGACCAAAATCATTCCCGAAATCGGATTCCGAGATTTTCGTTGCAAGACAACATCAAGCCCTGTACAAATGATCAGCACATGTATGGAATATCCTGGAGAAGTGTAGATTTACCATGGTTGACGGCTGTCACAACATCCGTTTTTTCGTCCTTGGACCCTCTAACCAAGAACTCATCCTGCAGGTCCTCCGCTCGCGACCCAGTCTCATCAATGAACTTGATGAGCCTTTGTTTGCTTTGCGGGCGCCCGACCATCAAATATGGTGTCTTCCTGACTCGCCCTGAGATCCCTACTTCAAATGTCACCACACTCAACCGATCCTTCGGCTGCAATGATCCCACAATAAAGTCCAGTGTATTCTTAATTACCCGAAGCTTCAACTGCGCTGTGCTTGGTTGGGAGTTTGGCGGCGGAATAGAGATGACAAGGATCAAATCCATGGCCGGATGGACAATCGGGGGTAGCGAGTTGGAAGGTCCAGACGATGTATGAGGTGTCACCAACGGAGGAGGCGAATCATACGTGCTCATCTCATCGTCTTCTCCCAACGTAGACAGCTTTGGTTGCACTTGCCTGGAAGGATTCACAGAACCATGGGAAGTCGAAGACGACATCGTCGATCTCGATGAACCTCCGAGGAGACTATCCACAGTGCTGACCGTGGTCTGCGTGCTTCCACCACTAAGCATTCGCATCGCCTTATGACTCCCTCCAAACTCCTCGACATCCAGCGGCCGATCCGGTCCCCTTTGTGATCGACTCTGGGATTGGAACATATGCACGAGAGCTTGAATGTTGTTCTTCCAAGCCTCGAGAGACGAGCGATCTCGGAAAATGAGAATAAACGATGCCAGCTCGTCTTCCATGTCAATCGTCAAACTCATCTCACCCGCTGCAGACGATGCAGTCACATTCTTGATGTGCCTGACGTAAATCCTTCCTTTAAGGCGCAATACACCCTTTGATGGCGTTCCAGATGGAATGGAACCATTGTCCAAGGACGTATTCGAAAGAAGCCGGCCTAGGCCACGTTTCTTCTCCTCCACAACGCAGATGATGGCTTCTTTGAAGAGATACACGTAGAATTCTCGAATGGCGGCATCACGTCGCACGGATAGCAAATCATACATCTGCAATGGACCTAAGTCCGACAGAGGATGCCCCTTCCAATCAATAATCCTGTTCCTGAGGTCCTCGGTAATGGCAGCGAATGGTGAGTCCTCTTCACCGTGGATGAGGGTGTTGGGGGGATTGTTGGGGGGGTTGTACGAGGACGCGTCGTGACCATTAGATGTGGGGCTGTAGTAGGGATCTTGCTGAGACGGCTGACGGGATGGCATCTGTCGGGATGCCGTATCCTGGTCACTCGGGCTTCGATAAACGTTTTGCTGTTGGCGAACATGATCAGGATGAGGGCTGGAATGACCAGAATTGTTGTGCCGGCCATTATGGGCGCTGAAATCGTCAGGTAACACCCCGCCAGGGACAGGGTCGGAGCTTCGCTTTCCTGGTAGTTCTATTATAACGATGCATGTCAGAGGCTGAGTGGCGTCGTTTGTCCTGCTGAGCGTCGAGAATTCAGGCCGAACTTGGATAGAAGGAGCGACAATATAGGGGTTAGCATCGGCATTGAGGTTGGGTCGGACAATGGGCTCAACAGGATCATCGACATTAGGGTCATATGGTTCTGGAATCGCACGTCGAGCAGTGGGAGTATCACGGCCCGGGTAGAGCGTCGGTGACTTGCTGTCACCCATGCCAGTGAGTGCAGCGAGCTCTGAGTGACAAGGTCGGCGAATACGTAAGGCAAAATGAAAAGAAGGCTACACACTGTTGGATTTGCCTCCGTCACCGTCACCAACCTTCATGGGCCTTCTGCAGACGCCACAAACTCCGAGGTTGGTCTTCCTGGGAACGGAACGGTCTGCGCCAGGGGGCGGACCATAAACCGCACTGAAACAGGCCTAGTGAGGAAATTTGATGATGATGATCAGCGCGGGGAAGAATGAGGGGAGGGAACGATTAAAACGCTTACTTCGTGGAGAGCATGGCCGCACTCTGGGACAATATGAGGCTTCTCGCCAGGAAGACGGAAACTGAAGCTGAGGGGTTCGAGACAGACGGGGCACTCTTCCTCGACATCGCTGAGGTGGTTTGATACGACAGGCACAGGTGCAGTGTGCATGGCCGCGAATGGATGGAGGGAGTGGTTATCGCCAGAGGAGGTTGTGTTGGTGGAGTAGGTGGAGTGGATGGAGGGGGCCTTGTTGGACTGGGGCTTGCGGAAGACGGTGTGAATGGCCTTGAAGGTGGATTTGGGATTGGAAGGGGGCTTAGGGGCAGCGCGGGGGGCGGTAAAAGTTGGTGTGAGAGGAACCTGGAGGCTTGACTGATCGGCTGGAATGGGGGAATCCCTGTGATGGGTTCTCGAAATCCAACTTGAGGAAGACGGTTTCATGAATAGTCAGAACAGAAAAGGCAGGCTCAGCAAGCGCCTGACACAGAGTTCGGGCCCAAGGAGCAGTCTATCAGAATGGGGGGACTGGGAAGGGCTAGGACGAAAGAAAAATGGACCAAGGGCCCCTGTAACACAAACTCGGGCGAATTGTTCTTCTGACAGGGTCTTCCCATCAACACAACAACGTCGTTACCACCTTTGGTCCTCTTATTCACCTGTCACTCCATTCAATCTTCTCAACGTCGCTCCGTTGCCTTCACCGCCCCACCTTCCTCCTTCGCTCCCCGCCGCTTTTCACACCTTGACTTACTCCTGTCCTCACACCTCTTATCGACCCTTCCGTAGATAGCCTTTCCTGCCGCTCCCTCTGCCGGTCTCACGCCGACAGATCTGACTCAACCTTCGCGATATCAATAGCCTTCATCATGATGTCCTGTCTGCCGCTATACTTAACACACACCAAGTATGACAGTCATCGCATATTCCGTCCAAAACTCGTCCTTTTTCAGCTATACTTTTCTCCCAAACTCCAATGTTCATCCCCTGATTCATTCGCCCGATCCTGATGATCTGCATTACGAATATCAAAGTGTGGGGCTAAGGTCTTATAAGTGTTCCACCAATTCAGCGGCGGCTGCATATCTGACCATGTCCTCCGATTACCCATGGGAGTCACCTCTCAAAGGTTATCAAGGCGCCCCGCCACTACCAAACACCGTAAATCCCGACGGAAAATCACTCTACAATCCTCCTGGGCCCCAGTCGTTGTCCTATCATGAGTTCCCGAAACCCATTGATACTTCCAACAACGGTTTTGATTTTCACAGTCAGTGACATTTGTCTCTGGAATGATAGCAACCGGATGCTTTTCGTGACTTCTTCGACTCGTTATTTTTTCGTTTCTGGGCATCCAATTCGATTTCGCGCTGTACTGATTCGACCAATGTGCCTATCTTCTCTGCAGTTTATTACATGCCGACGGTTCAAGTCGAGCTGAAGTATGCCAGGGAACTCCATGAAAGGATCAGACGGGAATTTCCCGAGGTAAGCATAGTCAAGATCTTGACACACTATCAGAGTTGTCAAGCCCTGTTCTTTTGCTGTGCAACTCTGACATTTAACAACTAATGATCGATCCCTTAGCTCCGAATCTACAAGTTTTGGGAGAAGGCAATTGGTATTCCTTTACATCTTATCATCGTGATACCGCGCACTCACAAGCCTCCGATACTCCTCTTTCCGCAGGACCGCATCCCACAGCCATGTTCGAAGTCAACACCTTTACGCCCCACCAAACGGGTGCACTTTTCTCATGGCTTGTCGTCAACCGTGGCCCTTGCTCGTGAGTTTTTTCCTTGCTCCACTCTTCTTCCAATTCCTGGGCCATGATACCCGACCGCCATGCACCTCATATATCGCTTTCTCGAGCATGCTCCTGCGTCTCGTACATCCGCACCCTTTTTCTTTCGCCTCAGCGGCACCACACCCTGGTGTAGGTCCAAGAATATCCCAACGCACCTCCCGCCCTCGGAACCGCGACAGGACCAGGTTGGTTCCTGGAGGTTCCTGGGTAAGGTGGGATCCCCTTTCAGACCATATGTTTACCCGGTGCATGATCTCTGATGTCCGCTTGAGTCTAACCTAGATACCGATGGATCATAATGATGGTGTGGTATCGAAAGAAAACTTATCACAAACCCTATTCCCAGAATTTCTGTTGTATCGCATCAGAAGCTCCTCAAGGGAGACGAGCATGCTTTACTTTGTACCTCCATGTGCTGCACACTTGGATTGCTCGCCTGACGGCCCCCCATCACTGTTGCCCCCGCACAACTGGCAATTATCATGCTTGACTCGGACGGGTATCACGCGCTCCTGCACAAAGCATATGGGCTCTATTGATTGTTTCCCAGTCAATTGGCATTCCCTTGTGCGGTTGGGAGCCGGGTTTCTTGATGGAAGAAGTGTTACAATATCTGCGTGATATGACATAAAACACGGTGACGTTGACGCCTGGATGGCAGAAGGAAAAGCGACTGTCGAGATACTTGCCCCCATGGTGCAATACCTCTGTAGTGGTGGCGTACATGTCTAAAAGCCTGCCAGGAGTGTGCCGGACGGCGCAACGGTCAACTTTTCCCGTCTTGCTTCTGATTGCCCCGAGTCGAAGTGAGGTTTCGCCTCTCCTTCGTTGCTATATCTATCTCTTTCTTCCCGCTACCACCTTGATACTGATGGAACTCCTTCCTGCGTAGCGTTTTAATACATCCGAATACAAATGACCCATACAGAGACCACACAGAGCGGGCGACATGGATGGGGAAGCCTTGGCCATTGAATGTTGAAATGCTGAAGAAAAATTGAAAGGGCGACCAAATGCGATATTAATGTGAGGCCTCGTGTAATGGCAAGATGAAGTTTCTGGTTTCTGCAGCATGTAAAAGTATTATTGATTTGTGTATAAATAGTGGGCTTCCAATTTTCGGATGCTATGTCCTACGTCCGCCGTGTAAATAACGACCAGGGTCGTGTATGTACTGGGTTTCGGGAGAAAATACGATTTCCCAGACTGCCAAGTGACTTTCCGTTCGAGCGGGATTGGAGATTGGAAACCTTGGAAGAACCGCATGGAACTGGGAGAGGGCCTGAGAGGGCTCCACCCACCAAGTTTTCGCTCATTTCCGTCAGTATGGATTAATAACAGCTGAAGTTCATTTTAATAGTCTCCGTTTCGAGCTGTCCCTCACCTAATTTTATGCACGATGGTCGAGGACTTTCTAAGCTCACCTTGTTGCCGCACTTGGACGAAAACGTTTAGAAACAAACAAGGTCCTGATCAGCAGGATTGGTAATGAAGATTAAGAATGAAAGCGAAACGGATTATTGAACATGTGCTCCCTGACGCCACAGGCTTCCCTCAGCCACCTGGTCCCCTAACAAGTGGCTTCTAGAGTATTTCATATCAATAGGAGATGGTGAAACACTGTTCGGATGTCGGTGTTCTGGAGGGGGTACTGACTCGTAAATGGTCACTCGGCTTTGCTTAGTTTGGGCAATGCCCTGCTCCCGGAGAGGGACAAGGAAGTCGACGGAACACATGTCAGAGTTGTGTGTAGAGCTAAGCCAAATCAAGTACTTGTGAGCCCAAGAGCAGCTTGGAAAGGCCATGATGCAGTCTAGGGATATACTGGATATATTTTACCGTAAGGAAACCTGAGTGAGAGAGGGTTGCCGCCCCGAATCGGATAGGGGTCCAGAATATTGCGGACATGATGAGTAGATCACATGACACCATCTAGATTTTCTATGAGTACGCCCATAATTCCTGAGTACGCGTAAAGTAATCAAAACCTCGACATTTTGTGTGAAGTAGGATGTAACGTGAGCAGGAACATCACTCACGATGTGGGTGGTATAATTTTAATACGGAATTGGAAGATCCGCCCGGTGAAGCCGAGCTTGCAGGCATCGGTACATAAGCGCTCTTGGCGCCATGGCACTGCTGTCTTACTCCTTCTACACAATTTTTGTCCTCGACGTTCACCACCCATGCCTCGTTCAACGCAAATCTTAGACACCGCCTTAGACGCTGTTGGCAACACTCCTCTCATTAGACTCGATAAAATTGCTAAGCACCATGGAATCAAGTGCAACCTCCGTAGGTCCTCATCCCTGATGTCGTTGTTATTGCTGACTCTGAGATTGTTCGTGGTGATATGTAGTGGGTAAGGTAGAGTACTTCTCTGCCGGGGGCTCTGTGAAAGATAGGATTGCGAAGGCCATGGTCGAGGCTGCTGAGAAAGAGGGGAAGCTTATTCCTGGCAAGAGTGTTGTTATTGAGCCTACGTCAGGCAACACAGGTTCGGGAGCGTATCATCTCGTTGAGCACTAAAAAGCCTGACGCAGTCGGTTTGCCCAGGTATTGGATTAGCCCTCGCATGCGCTATCAAGGTAATGCATGAAATGCCTTGTTTCAGAATAGTTGCTGAATACTACAGATAAGGGGTATTCGGTGGTGATCACCCTACCTAATAAAATGTCGCTCGAGAAAGAAGCTCTGCTGCGTGCACTTGGCGCCGAAGTCATCCGAACACCCACGGAAGCAGCTTGGGATTCCCCCGAGAGCCATATAGGTAGCGCATTCACACCACCCGCTTGCAGTCTCGTGGCTGAATTCCTCAACGATTGCAGGCGTGGCGCAGAAGCTGGAGAAGGAGATACCTCATGGCATTATCCTTGATCAATATCGCAATGTCCGTACATGCTTTCTCTTCCGACTTTATGGGACTGACCTACATTTGACAGGTCAACAACCCTTTGGCTCATGAATGGACCACGGGTCCGGAAATAATTGAAGCAGTTGTCTCCACACCTTCTCAACCCTCGAAACCTTCGTCAGGCAAGGTCGATGTCGTTGTCGCCGGGGCAGGCACAGGTGGAACTGTTACCGGCATCTCGAGGGCCGTCAGGAAGCACAACAAGGACTGCATCGTGGTCGGTGTCGATCCCGTAAGCAAATTTTATTGCCGTCAGTAAACTGCATAATCTGACTGTGGCTTCACTGGCACCCCAGATAGGCAGCGTTCTTGCTATCCCAGAATCGCTCAACACCAGTGGCGTCGGAAACCCGTATGCTGTTGAGGGGATCGGTTACGATTTTATTCCCGATGTCTTGAAGCAGAAAGAAGTGGATACATGGCTCAAGTCGTCTGATGAGGAGGCTTTTATTGCAGTGCAGCAGCTAATGCGGACTGAGGGTCTACTTGTCGGGGGAAGCAGTGGTAGTGCTCTGAGTGGCGCTCTGCGCTGGCTGAAGTCCGAGGTAGGACAGAATATTGCCGCAACACCGGGGAAAAATGTTGTGGTGTTGCTGCCTGATGGGTGAGTTTTATCGCAGAACTTCAATGAGCATCATTCTGACACGCGGTGTTAGTATTCGCAATTACATGAGCAAGCCTTGGTTCCTGAAGATTGCTCTGGAAGGTGAACCCTCGCCACTGAGGGGTATGATCGACAGAGTTTTGGACAAGGATGTGTCGACTTCAGTTGAACGGGAGAACCAGTCCTCAAATGAGGAGACCGCACCGCGGCGTTCTTCCAGAGGGAATGAACCCGCCAGACTATAAGTTCGCTATCTAGCTTTTTTTGTCGTAGTTTTTGGAAGATTTCCCTGCATTGTAACAAATACATAGCATATAATACAAGATCCTATCAGATTATCGTTTTTTAAAAGACCCAATTCTCGATTTTTTTCTTGAAGCGAGTTGAAGGATAATCATGCCATTGCGTACAATAGTGTATAGGACGGTTAATGACCAGAGTGAACTCCACCAAACAGAATTCCTTCTTTCTCAATACCGCCCGTCGGCCTGTTGATTAGACAGGTCGAGTTCGTCGCTATTGGCCCTCACCAGAACCGATTACAGCATATAATTTCGCTGCTCGGGCAGAAATAGGCCAGCACAATGAAAAGAAACATGGTCGGTGGTCACATATCGATAGATGATAGGAAATAACGGATCGTATTGGCAAGGCTGAAGTCGTTTAAGGGAAGAAAAAAAAACAACGCAAGCTTTCGCGGCAAATGGCAAATTTATAAGGGTGATGGGGATCTGATGCCAAATAGAACTAAATAACGCGTATCCTCCTGACCATTTTGGGTAATCCGAGAATCCCTGCCTATTCATTGAATCATCTCATCTCAGAACTCTTTCGTTCATTGCGCCCCCCCCCTTCCCCCACAAAACATGAAGAGTATTGAAACCTGCAACTGAACACGAAATAACGAGTAAAATATATCATCTGACGGAAATCAGATTACGCAAAGCAGCTCAAGTTGAAGCGTCGAATTGACTCGACTTGGTGTGTTGTTCTACCACTGTATGCTAGTCCGGAGCGAGTTAACAGGTTTTAAATTCAGTCCAATTGTCAAGCTTCTGCCCAATGGCTAACTTGGGCGAAATTGTAAAGAAGTTGGAGAGCAACAAGGTCACCGAGCGGCAGGAGGCGCTGGCTGGAATTCGGACGGTCTTCTCGAAGAACTCGTTCCTCCGTACCTTCCATCTGCGCGAGGATGATAGTGAGGCAGAAGATAGGAACTGGATGCTTGTGTTCAACGCATTATTTACGATGATTCGCATGGAGAAGGCGGAGTATGCAAAGTCGTTGGCGAAGGGGACTCAACCAAAACCCTCTGTGGTGAAGCGGCTTACGGATGGTGCGAGTACCGTGCGGTGGCTGGTGGAGAGAGCAGTCAGCTTTTTCCGAGAGGAGGTTATTATGCAAGTCTTGCGCCATTTGAGGGACGGGATGGTTCTCAGAAACGAACTTCTGACGCCAGTTGCGCTGGATTATGCCAAGGCTTTAAGATGTCTACTCGACTTTCGACCACACCTAGAGCATCTCCTTGAAGACGATTGGATTGATCTCGTAGGGCTTGCATTTAACGTTGTACTTGGGGATCCTCCAAAGGCCGGGTTGAAGGAAAATATGGAGCAAACAGTTGAGTCTGGCGACGAGTCGTCAATTTACGTGGGGGACGAGAAGGAAGCGGAGGAAGAGGAGGAAGGAGAAGAAGAAGTGTTACCTTCGTTGGATAGGAAGAGAAAACGAGGGAGGTATCAGCCAAGAACTTCTTGGTCCTCCAGCTCGAAGTCGAGATTGAATTCGAGAGGATCTAAAACAGTTCGCCAAATATCAGTATCACCTGAACAAGTTGAATTCGTATCGATACTCTCGATTTTGCTCAGCTACTCTGGTTCACCAATTCTTTCGTCCGACCATCCTCATCTTCCACTGGCCATCCTGTCGCGATTGCAACGTTTTCTTGCACTATACCCCGCCGATTCTTCTCTCCTTCACGATTACCTACTGGCTCTTTCTGCCACTCTAGATCAGTTGGCACTCAACCGGGTCAAGTGTACGCAAAAGTTTGCTCGGAGCTCGTGGGATATTCTCGTTGAATTGTGGAACACAAAGGACAAAAGGATCAAAGAACATCTCGTCGTGGTGATTCGTTCTTTGTTGCCATACTTGACAGCAGATTTTGGCATGAAGTCAGTGCGGGATTCTTATGATCAGGCAGGTGCATTATGGAAGCTCTATCATGCCCTAGAAGGAGAGGCAGACCACCGCCGTGGGATCGAGGGCCTTGTTTTGGATTCTTTACGCCTCGACATCAGCTCCAAAGTGACCGGAAGGGGTACATCTGAACCGTTTGTTGCGCATACATTCCGCGCAGGATGGAACTTCGATACCGGACAGGCGGTTTCTTGGGCGGTGCTGGAGACACAGGCTGACTGTGTAGCCAAGGTACGTTTTTAACCTCTCCGGACATTCACCATCTTACAATTTGTGAAGTTGTACGAATTATCGGAGTCGATGAATAGTGGAGCAACCCCGGTTCCCCTCAAGCGAGAGAAGAAACGCAAAATGGACAACGCCATTTCTTCTGTCCTCTTTAACACCCAGACGGGGTCCTCCCAGCACGCTCGGGTCTTCAATCTACAGGTTCTCCTCTTCCTCGTGGATCGTCACTGGCTCTCCATACACCACGCACTCAAACTTCAAATTGTCGAGTCCCTGCTTCAGCTAGTCACGTCGGAAGACGCGTCCGTCCAGACCTGGGCATTCCTAAGTCTAGCGGGGGTGGTGTACGCCGAACGTTTCTTAGCCAGGGCGAAAGATCCTTCCTCTTCTCAGTCCCTTCAGTCCCAATCACAGGTTTCCTACGAGACCAGCACCTGGGATTCTATGTGGACGCATGCAATACGACGAGTCAATGCTCCTGCTACCTGCCGTGCGGCGTCTCACACGGCATATGCCCTCATCTTTCAAGCAAGCGGAAGTCTCACCATCTCCCTCCCGTCACAACGCATTTTATCTGAGGTAGAGGCGTTTGCCTCAGACCTTGAAGTGCAGGGTCCTGCTTATCCGTACGATTCCGTGTGCAATTTCCTCTCTCAATGCATTAGACTCGCAAGCCAAGATGCACGTTTATACCGCATACATCTGGAAGACAAGGTTATAGGATGGATGATTGATCATTGGAAAGTTGCAGGAGCCACCAAGATCAGGAGTATACCGCCAACACTGCAGGATGGAATCAATTTACTGGAGGCGATTTGTGGCTTGTCGCGGAGGAGTTACCTTCTCTCGCGGACTTTGCTTCCTTCGTGCAACATCACAACAGCAATAGAGAAGGAAAGTTCGGAAAAAAGTATCCGGGACTTCCTCTTATCAGCCAAGTTACCTTCGCCATCGGAGCAAGCAGCAATCAAAGCTCCAGATGATGTTCCGTCCTCCATTGCCGAAGTCAATATCGGAACCAGTGTTGCCGATTTATCTCCCCCACAACCTCGCGAACGCAAGATCTCTGGGTTTTTCCTTCGCAGCATAGAACTATTAACCATCGAGTGGGAGGGTATTGTGGGGAACCATACGAATATAACCGCTGAGGCCGCTTGCCAATCGCTAGAACACGCTCTAACATCATTGGTTTTCGAGTCACTACTGGTTTATAACGGGGTCGCAGCAAACCGGCATCTTTTGCAGGCATCTACCAAGTTAATCTCAATCATCGCACCTCTGCTTCATGGTCCAACGTGGAACACCATTGAGAAAGCCACCGTCTTGTATGCGCTCGAGCCCCTTGTCCTGCTCGAAGATGAAGAGGATTTAGTAGCCCCAAAGTGGGAGACCATGCTACCTCCAGGAGCCGGTTCTGGGATTAAAAGGCATATTTTTCACAAGCTTGTAGATGACGTGATGGCCCATACAAAACCCCTGAAGGCGTGGAGAACAAATCTTTTGCGAGTTATTTGGCAACTGCCAGATGTAAGTACGCGGCTTTTTTGAATCCCCAATACCTGGCTTTGATATTTGTCTCAGGTTCAAGATTGTCTTAAAAGCCTTGTGACAATGCTTCGTCGATTGCTCTGTAGTATGATTGATGGTCGAGACTCAGTGACAGCCGGTACTATGGGTGTCGAGAACGACGAGCGCGACGGCTTCGGGCCGGTTAGGGTTGTTGCCAATCAAATCAGCTCCGCGCAGCATGGAATGCTCGGGAATGGCCCTTTTGTAACGCGTATCATGGATGTGTGCATGCGTTTTGTGGCCGCTGGTCCACTCCTTAGCTCGGTGTCTGGGGAGCCTACTAAGGATGCACAAGTTATCGACGCCATTCTCGGTTGCGGCACCAAAAACGCTAATGGCTTCCTCGCCGGGTTTTCCTTTCTGTTATCCGAGATCCGACGGAAAACCTTTGGTGTCGGCGGCAACCTGCAGCATTATCTAGATGCCTTGGATGAATACTTTGGGTCGTACGAGTATGAACAAAGTGAATGCATGCAGCAAATCTCCTCACAATTCCTTCATGCGATTCTGGAGTCGTGGCTCAGTAACGCGGAAGTCAGAGCTCAAGTCGAGCCGTTGCCGAAATGGTTGCTCAAACGTCATCGGAAACAGAAAGCCAAGTATAGAACCGAGCGAGATGCCTTCATTCGATTCGTCGATGAACTAGTCCTTCGACAGCCCCGCTCGTTGGAGTGGTTGCTCCTGAGACAAAGTGAAGAGCTATCAGACGAGGTCCTGTTGTCTTCGTTGCCTTTGGGGGTCTGGAACAAGGATAATGACATCAGGGTGCGGTTCCGTGCTGCGATTCTCAACGCTCGACTGTTCCACGCCATCCAGGATTTGGACATCTACCCGTCGACATTGTACACAGGGATACAGGGCTATTTCAACCAAGTTGAAGTCGACCAGTGGGTGATACTATATGTATTATCTTCACACCAAATTCACCATTCGCATTAGATACGAACACGTCCTTTCCCGCTTTTTGGCTCTGGGTAATATCATTGTCGCCAGCGCCTCGGTTCGCCGCGGTCCCTATTGGCACTTGATTGAAACTTGCCTCTTCTCAAATCAGTATACGGCACATATCGAAGCTATTCTGATCTCGGTGTCTCATTCTCTGGATTTGACCCCGTCCTCGTTATTTGAAGCCTATGCCTCGCAGATGGGGTATTCAATGATGAAGTCGGATGAAGGCGACATCGCCCGAATCCCTCCACATCTTATCGGCTTTGAGGATCGAAAACAGTCAGCGACATTCACATTATCGGCCTTCGCTCCCACATATATTACGAGTCAGAATGGTCCTCGCTTTGAAGCGCATTGTGGCCTGGTGGGTGTTTCACCTGAAGATACTTTCGCCGAATGCTTTGGCGACATTATTGGTGCCACATCGGCCTATTGGTTCGAACAACATCCAGGTGGTGACACAAACGAACTCGAGGCGATCCTGCCAGAGTCATCCTATAGCCGCGATTTCGGCGAAGATCTCCAACGCAATGCCGATGGGGTTGCATTAGCTGTCCTCCGTTCCCTTTCGGACCAGGTCATCTCACCCGTAGGAGCCATCCACCAGACGCTGCAAACACAATCAAACACGAATGCGCAGACCTTCGCTGACCTTGTGAAATATCGCCTGAAAGACAAACATGAGCTTCATGAGCCCAATCTTCCCGCGTTTAGCATCTCTGTTGTCCTCCGTACCCTCTCATGGCTTCTCGGCAAAAATTCCACAGCATCAATGAAGGCAATGACATATCACGTTCTCCACGGTCTCTTCGCCGCCATCCAGCGATCCCCTGTTGTAAACGAACAACTTCGCTTTACAAATGCGCTTGCAGTCTGGATCGCACTTCGCTGCGGGGACCTCGACGATGCAACGCTACTACACACTTTGATCCAAGGCACCACGGCCCTCTTGGCGGAGTACGATCTAGCCCATGCTGCTCAGTCTATGCTCGAATGGGCATTTCGCCTATACCGAAAATTGAAGCTCAAGGATTCGGCGTTTTCCAATATCATCATTCGTATCTGCAGTATTGCACATGATTATGCCCGATCACATTTCCCTGACTTCCAGGAATTGGGCACTTCACTCATGGATTGGATAGACAAGCAGGCCGTCGTCTTGTCTAAAGCTGCCGTTCAGGTCCAGGTCTTGCGTGCTTTACCAACCTGGCCTTACCCTCCCGTTGCCGAGCTGGAGCACATTGCAACGCAGGAGTCCTCGGAAGCGTTGGCTGCCCTCCTAGGTGACCCCAGGATCACCTACAATAAATTCCGTTTGGTTCGGCGCCTTCATGACCATGCAGTACAAGGCGGAAAACTCAAGTCCCAGTTTTCTAAACTTGACTTCTGGCGCTTGAAAGATTGTATCCCTAGCCGATCCGAGTTGCAGCAGGAGGACGTTAACGCTTTTGCGTCTCTGTTGTTCTTGAATCACGGAGACATCGGTGGTCTAACTGGTGAATACCAGTCTCGTCGTTCTATCTTCACTCGTTACCGCCGTTTCTTCGGACGCAAAACCAACTTCAGCAACGATTTGGATCTCACTCGCGGAGTTATTCTCTATTCTTTGTTACAACTTCTGGACAGTCACACCACAAGCACGGTGTTTTCTGCCTACCAGACCCTTCGACGAACCATGGCAGTTTTGGATGATTTGCAAGTCCCAAGCGGATCGGCTGATTACAACGCTGAGTTAGAATACCTTCGGGCTTTCCCACGGCGAGCACAAACGAGACCACCTTGCAAGCTCAATGAAGTCCTGGTGTTGGAGAATCTTATAGAATCTACGGCCAACTTCGATCAATGGGTAACCATCTTCAGCAGCAAATTGAGCGACTGCCTCGCTCGGCACAATGCCCTTTTCGCCCAGCTCTCCCCCATTCTCCATTCCAACACTGACTTCGCCGCCGAATTACTCCCCATCCTGATCCATGCCATTTTACAAACCGAAATCAGAAATGGAAAATATACGTCCAAGGAGTGCTGCCAACTTCTCACAAATTACTTTACATCGCTCCTTGTTTCTGACCACACGAGTATCGCCTGTAGACAATCTGTCATCGATATCGTCCTCCATCTTCGTCAGTTTGTCCCTCGAAAGGAGGACGCGCTTTCTTACAATCGGTGGCTTGATCTTGACTATATGCTTCTCGCAAAGAACGCCGTTTCTTGCGGAGCTTACACTACGGCTCTTCTTTTCTTGGAACTAAACTCGGATCATCCTGTGTCACAATCGCAAGACGTAACCCCATCGGAGGAAATTCTGTATGAGATTTACTCTCATATAGACGAACCGGACGGATTTTATGGAATCAAGACCAATGACCTGCAGCAGTTCCTCGTCCGAAGATTTCACCATGAAAAGCAATGGGAGAAGGCTTTGCAATTCCACGGAGCAACTGTTGAAGCTGATCCCACAAACGCTGAAGGCTCAGATGGTTTGTTCCAATCCTTCAGCTCGTTCGGTTTCAATCACCTCGTCATGAACACGCTTCGTCTTTCTGGTTCCACGGCTTCATCCGGCTTAGATTATCGATTGGGTTGGCGGACGGAAACTTGGGATCTGCCCGAGCGTAAGAATTTCTCTGCAGGCTCGCCTTTGTACTTCGCCCTTCGAGCGCTATATCGTGAGCGGAATCCCCGCACTGCCGATGTCATCATCCAGAAAAGCTTCTCGCGTACGATGGACAGGCTTAGGGATCTTGGCCCGGAAAACATGACCGAGATACGGGAGATTGTCCAAGAGTTAATGTGTCTAAAACAAGTGAACGACTGGAGGAGTGGCGTCACTCAAAACCGGCTTCAACATCGAGACGTCAAGATAGATGAATGGTCGGACTTACTCGACATTGATACCCAATTCGAGTAAGTTGCCAGTTTTTCCTTTGTTTCAATAATTAAATTAATATTCTGTCAGCTTTTCCGACCTGGAATCGATCATGACAACCCGCGTTTCGCTGTTACACTCTGTAAGGCAAAAGGAAGAACGACAGCAAATCGGAAATTTGGCCACTCCCCTCGCGAAGGGTCTCAAAGAGCTGGAGAGAAGATGTCTTATTCGACTCTCGCAGGCCGCCCGAGATGCAAATCACACTCAAATTGCGCTGAACTCGGTCATGCGTGCTCAGAAACTGGATGCCCAGCTTTCAGTTGACACGGCTGAAGAGTTTGCAAATGTGCTATGGGAGCAAAAAGAGCAGAAAGCTGCCATTCAATACTTGCAGAACATCATCCGCCCTCTGGACCATGATCAGGACTGTGATGCCCTCAAGACGACACACCATGCACTACTTCGAGCGAGATTGGTGAGGCTCTTTTACCGACCTGAGAATTGTCACTTAAAAGGATTGCTCCCCAGGGTTCCTGGATAGCTACTGCATGCTTGGAGAAACCTACTGCTATCTGGGAAAATTACCTTCAGCGAGCGATAAACGAGCTAGACGCGACTCCCCTGGCTAATGCCGAATCCTCGAAAAGCCGTGCCACGGTGTATCATGATTGTGCCATCTTCGCTGAGCGTCAATATCATGCTATTCTCAAGTCACCAGATACGATTCGATGGAAGGTGTATGTCGACAGAAAAAAACAGGAAATCCAGCATAGAAGCATGGAACTGGCTTCGACCAGTAATGAACGCATCAGACAATCACTGCAGCACGAACAGACGAGGGCGCAAAAGATTCTTCAAGAAGACAGTGAACAGTTTCGAAAACACAACGCCGCGCGCGATCAGTTTCTGGAACAAGCGCTGGAAATGTATGCAAGATCATTGGAAATAGCAGACATCTTTGACGATGATGCATCAATACGATTTTGCTCGTTGTGGTTCGCCAATTTCGAAAACGAAGGGGACCTTCAGAACACAATTGACGTTGCACTTTCTCGTATACCATCCCATAAAATGGTCTTTCTTGCAGTGAGTGTCCTCCTAGCCTCGGTTGCTGCACCTGATATGACGGGCCATATAGCACCAGCTCACTGCTAGACTTTCATCACGAACTGGGCAGCTGCCGAAGAGCCAAGAGAATCTTCAGAAAACGGTTCTGCGCATGTGCCGAGAACATCCCTTTCATAGCCTATACCAACTTTACTGTCTACTTCCTGAACGCAACATCACTGGCCCCTCACGGCGGCAGTCGAGCCGCTTGACGATTCCATCCACTCAAACGGAACGTGGTTCTGCAGCCCAAGTAGTCTTCGACAGGCTTCGCGCCGACACGATAGTTGGGGACAAGGTCTGCGAGGTCGAAAGACTTTGCAATGCCTGCTGGCAATGGGCAAAGCATCCTTTGGGAAAGGCTCGGTATAATCGCCCTCACACGGCGTACCAGGTGCCCAGTGAACTTCTGATTTGTCGACTTAACAATCTTCGGGTTCCAGTCCCCACCGCTGCCACCCCTCTCGACCCCACAATGCGGTACGAGGATTGCATTTGGGTCGAGGGTTTCGAGAAGCAGTTTGAAACAGCAGGTGGTATCAACTTGCCGAAGATATCTGTCTGTAAGGGCTCCAATGGCACGAGGTACAAACAATTGGTGCGTTATACAAATCTCCAACCTTCCCTTGCCTCATGTTGCACAGTTCAAGGGAGAAGGGAATGACGACTTGCGTCAGGACGCTGTCATGGAGCAAGTCTTTGATGTTGTCAATGCAGTCCTACGTCGCGATAGACAGACCAAGCGGCGTGAGCTAGGAGTGAGAGGATATAAGGTTATACCTTTGGACAGCCAATCTGGTTTGCTGGAATTCGTAACCAACACCGCTCAACTGCGATCTTGGTTGGATCGGGGCCACAGACTGTGAGCACATGTCCATAATCCGGACTTCAAACACTCACCTATCTCAGCTATCGACCGCAAGATATGAAGATTGAAGAAGTCAAGGAACGCCATCTCAAAGCCTGGAACGAGTACAAGGTGGACATGGATTCGGAAAAGCTACTCAAGAATTTCTACGACATCCGTAGCAAGTACAAACCAGTTATGCGGCATTACTTCACGGAGAAGAGCAAATCCCCAGTGACATGGTTCGCGATGCGGTTGAAATATACTCGAAGCGTCGCTACAACTTCCATCGTCGGTCACATCCTTGGTCTTGGTGACAGGCATACATCCAATATTTTGCTCGATAATGGCTCCGGAGAAGTGGTGCATATTGACCTGGGCATTGCTTTTGATCAAGTAAGGAACGTGTTCTCCGCCATGAAGATTGGAACTCACTTGGCAATAGGGCAAACTCTTGCCTGTTCCCGAACGTGTACCGTTCCGCATGACTGCGGATATAGTCGACGGAATGGGAAGTTCCGGGACTACAGGAGTCTTCCAGAGATGTGCAGAAGAAACGTTGCGGGTCTTGCGTGACGGCTCCGATGTAATAATGACTGTCTTGGAAGTGTTCAAGCACGATCCCTTGCATTCATGGTCAGTCCGTTTCAACAGTCTCCAAGGGGAACCACAGTCTGATCGTCATTCATCTATAGGACTTTGAGTGAGACGAAACTGAAAAATGCTCAAGGCCAGCAGCAGCAGCCCGCACAACAGCAAACGGCGAACAATCCAACGAATGACCTTCCGCGACAAGCATATGGTATTGGTATCGATATGAGCAGTGGTACCGCAGAAGAGGCAGCTGATCGGGCACTTTCATCCGTGGCTCGGAAACTGGACAAGTCGCTGAGCGTGGAGTATACCGTGAATCAGCTCATCGCTGAAGCCACGGATCCTTTCAACCTCGCTAGAATCTTCGTTGGTGAGTTGGTATCTCATTGATCAGACAGAAATTGTTACTACTTAACCCTTGGGGGTGTTTAGGCTGGATGCCTCATTATTAACCGCAACACAAAAGCACAATCATGGAGTACCATATTGCTGTTTGCGTCACTGCACACTTGTAGTCTCAAACATCAGAGACCTCTGCGCAATGTCGAACGTCAAACATTCCTCCTGCTTCATTTCATTTTTTTTTTCATCTCACAATGTACATGAAATCCAGCAACATCCCTCATTCGCTTAGGCCCTCGAGGCATTAACAGACCCCTTTAGTCTCATTAGTACCTTCCTTTCCGTCTGCGTAGCCTGTATTAATGTTTTACTTGTCGCCACTGTAATCCCTTCTCAAACACCTCGTAATTTCATCCCCTATCATTTCGAGTATCCCCGTTTGGTGCTCATCCACCCACTTGAAACATTCAACAAAAATTGCACATCAGGGAAAATTGAAGTAGGATTTTTGGTCAAGTGCTTATTTTACCCCTGTGGCAAAATCCAGACAAGGAAAATAGAGAGAAGATAGGAGGTTTCTTTAGTTGTATATAACTCTAACAAAAAGATGGCCCACAAAAAAGCGATCAGATGCATATCACGCAGTCAAGAGAAAGCGCCAATAAGGAAAGAATTTACTACCGCAAAAGAAAACAAGCGATGGCGTTCCGAGTTTCGTGACAGAGAGAAATGGCATACAGCGGCGAGAAGAGATATAAGGGCATCAAGGCCATGGCTGGTGGAAAGCAGAAGGAAACAAAGGTATGAAGGAGACAGTCAAACTACCGCGTTTCAACCAATCGAAAATGAGGCGTAGGGCTTGAAGGATGCGCATGTATGCATTTTGTGTACGTAAATAATCCGAGAAGAGAGGAAACGTAGGTTCAAGATTAAAGTCAAAGACCAGGGTCAAAAACAGACGCGGAGATCCGGAGCGGGTCGTTATGCCGTTAAGACGAAAGTGGAGCGCATGGTGTACACAGGTTGATGATTAAATGCATATGTACGCAAAAAGGAGACGTGGTCAAGGGGTTGAAGAGACATGGATATGAACGAGACAATCAGAACAGGAAGAAATGAAAAGTAGCTGTGTCTCTTGATGACACTATTATTTATTCTTGGCAATTTCCCTTGCTGCCTTGATCAGGGGAGCCAACGTCCGGAGCGGCTCGGAGAGCTTGAAGAAGGGGTGCTATAGACGCAGGGGGTGGACAGAGGACGTCAGCATCAGGATATCATGCGGAAGGAAAAGATGCAAAAATGAACAGAGGACGGAAAGATAAAAACCAGAACAAGTAGGAAAGAAAACGACGAAAGAAACGAACGGTACGAACCTGCAAGAGCTCGGTTGCCGTCGGCCGCTTCTCTGCATCCACCTCAAGTGTCTTGGCCAAATAATCCTTGAATACGGTAGACAAGTTCTCCGGGTTGGCGATTTTTGGGGTCCCGTTGGTTGCGATGAGATATAGGGCCTTAAGTGGATTCTGGTTGAGGTATGGGGGCTCGCCTTCGATCATTTCTACCCGACGCGATGGTATGTTAGCGCATATATGCACGCAAATGAACGCATATACTCACCAATGGCCATGATACCCAAACTCCAGATATCAACTTTCGGCCCGTACTCCTTACGTGTTACGACCTCAGGCGCCATCCAGTACGGTGTACCGACCATTGTTGTCCGTTTCGCATGCGCAGGATCCGATATTTGCGCGCAGAACCCGAAATCGGCTGAAGTTTATGACGAACACATCCAGCGAACGTAAATATCGTGATGAAAGCTTCCGCCGAAGAGTAAAGACTTACTCAGCTTGATATCCCCGACCATGCTCAGCAAGACATTGTCGCTCTTGATATCCCGATGAATGACGCCATGTCGATGGAGATGCTCCAAACCCTGTGCAGTTTCCCTCGACACAGCAGCGATTTGGCCTTCGGTCATTAAATTTGCTGTGACAACGTCCGTCAGCGAGCCACCCTCCATGTATTCCATGACAACCCAGAGGTCATTCTTATGCAAGAATGAGTCGATGTAATTGACAATGTTCGGGTGGCGGGATGACCGCATCACGAGTATCTCGTTGATGATGAGGTCCTTCTTTGGTTGTTTCTCCAAGTCCATCTGCTTGATAGCCACACACAGATTAGTGCCGACTTGGTATGCGGTATACACGCCACCAGAGGCACTGTAGGGAAGTCATTGAACGAGAGTTCTATAGTACCAGAGACGACAAACTCACCCTTGCCCAATCTTGACAAGATTCTTGTATAACTTTGTAGGGTCCGCATCCGTACAAATCTGTTGCAACCGTCTGATGATGTCCTCTTCTTTGGCCTTGTCGACCTTCTTCTCCCTGCGCCTAGGAGTGGCGACACCGGAAACCTTTGCAAGATTCTGGACAGCTGGAGTCTGCTGTTGATTGGGTGACCTTGGATCTCTTCCACTAGATGACCCGGAGCCCTGAGACTTGAGTGGCAGATCGGTAGATGAATTACCCGGAGAAGGCTTGGTGAGTTTGGTCTGTTGGAGCCCAAGTCCAGGAGAACCGCCCTGTCCTTGACTGCCACCGGGGGACCTCCGATCGCGAGTGGTATTAGCGCGCCCGAGATCGGCAACCTTGGCCGGTTTAGCCGGCGTGCGCGTTGACGTCGATCGATCAAGGGTAGGTGTGGAAGTGGTTGGGGGAGTAGGAGCTGGCCGATAAGCGCCAGAGCCACCGCCGACAAGAGTCGATGAGTTAGAGTAGGCGGTGGAATGCCCCGATATGGTTGATTGCTGCTTTTTGGGCGGGGGCGGAGGCGAACGCTGTTGAATAGGTTGTCAGTTTATGGTTATAATGGCCCGATGGCATGGATCGCGGACTGACCGGATTAGAGAAATCCTCAAGCTTTGTATAGCCCGTGTCGACAGCGAGCCCTCCCACATTACCCAATTTGTCCCAAGGATCACCTTGCCCTTCCTGATAGAATTTGACAATCTCCATTACTGCCTGGGGGTTCTTTTCCTGCTCTGAACGGGAGATACCACTCTCCTGCAAGAGTTGCTGCCACTCCTTGGGCAGGCCAGTGAATTCTCCCGTGGACGAGTTGAAACCAACATGAGTGAGGTGGACCGGGTCGTACGGTGTGCTGATTTCAGGCCGCTGTGAAGACTTGTTGAACACCTCAGACATGAAGCTCAAGACACCCTTCTTTGACTTGGTAGTAGTGGTCCCGCTGCGTGATCGAGAGCCAGACGAGTGACCGACGGCTGTGGTGCTGGTTGCACCGGCAGTGAATTCTGCGGACGGGATGGAGGGCATGCATTCGTTGGGGTCCGCATAAAAATGCCCGTTCTCGTTCATCTGGGAAGAAGGGGCGGGCTGGGATAGACGACGCTGGGCAAGTTGGGACTGACTTGGAAAGATGTCGTTGAGGTTGGCGGTATTGTTGCGGGAGGGGCGGGGAGGAGGAGAAGTGCCGGTGGCAGCCATTCCGTTAAACTTGTGAGAGGGATTGAAGGAGTGTTGGAGAGGATCGTCGTTTGGCTTTGCGTTGGCGGCAAAAGGATCACGTTCGACGATTCTGGAAGATGGACTGGACGCCGGGGGGCTGTGCCTGCGAGGACGTGGAGGTGGTTTCTGAAGAGAGTTGCGGACTCGGTGAGGAGTGGGACTGGGCGAGGATGGAGAGTCAGTGGTGGGAGTCTTGGCTCTGAAGGAAGAGGTGTTTGTGGGCGGAGGCGGCGCAGCACGGGAAGGTACGTATGGGGAGTACTTTGCAGCCTCTGCGGCGTGTAGGTTTGCGTCAGCGAGGAGGGCGGAATACTCCTGGATGGACTCTCGGGAAGGGCGGTGGTATTCTACGGTAATTTTTGATTGACGGCGTGGCTGATTCGGAAAGGAGCGTTGATTAAGAGCCGCACTTTGTGAGGACGACATGGGCACAAGGGCCGGGGGATAATTTCTTGAAGGTGGTCGAGGGTTGCGATGATCAGCGATGAAGCGTATTCAGCGTTCCTCTGACAACAATCACGATTCTCGGCCCTGCTAGTATATTCTGAGTACCTTTGTTAGTGCTCGGCTGCAATGTTGTTGCCCGCTTGCTCACGGTCACTTGGACTGGATGGGTCGTTGCAGATGTGGTGGCTGGGGTTGCGGACAACGACGGGAACGGGGAAGGACAAGAACTGAACGACAGCAGGTCTACACTCTCTTTCCCTTGAAAAAGCCAGTGCAAGCACTCAGCCACGCAATTTCGCATCTCTTGGGTCCACCGCTTACACGTGACCTCCCCACCTCCTTCCCTCATCTCCGTCCCTCATCCACACCCCTCCAGTGTGCCTTTTCTCTTCTGCGTGCCGTCTCCGCCTGTACAACCATGCGACCAATCAAGATCGTTGTCATCGTTGTCATGGCCTTCACCCCTCGACGTTACAACTGCCACATGTACCTCACTTGATTTGCTGCAATAAATAGACACTCAAACTTATCAAAACTTAGTTGGAACCTGGGACCCGACCAAACCAGCAGGGGCTGGGCCTATAAGCTACAACCCGCTTCTACTCAAATATCTTCCCGAAGGAACAGCCAGACTAGTTCTTCTCACTGTGCCACTAATCAAAGATTTCTTCTCGTCCTTCGCTGCCCCACCACCAACCGCCCTCCTCTGCACAGCCACACAACCATGTCTGTCCAAAAATAACATACAAGCGTCTCTCCCCGGTTGCCATAACCAATGACGCGCGATGGGTTGAGCGAGAAGCTTGGGTATACCATATTTTCTCCTTTCCTCGTGGTCTTAGATTACAACTGCGACCACTGCGAGCCACTCAAATGTTCACTTCTCCTGTTCTCGGAAGGCTATATAACTCTCGCCTCGTCGCTATCTTGAATCAACCCTATGATCTCACACCTGCGAACGCTCAACCGAGACTAACAAATTTGAGAGCAAGTTCTTTTTTGCTTTCCGTCACCCCTGCCACTGATGGGTCTCTGGAACTCGCTACTCATTGTGCTTAGCACTGGGAAAGTTATTGTTGGTTCTCCACCGTCTCCTTGACCACTAAGCACCCACCATTGCATTCCACTTTCAATTACAATAAGGTAGACCGCATATGATATGGTACCGATCACATGATCAGAGCGTGATGAAAGCGTGACAAATGGCAGAAGAAAAACATAAAATATTCGGGGCATCCTCAGTTTCGGCTTTATAAAAATTCTGGTCCCAAGAAAATGTAGATAAAATCGATACGAACAAAATGTTGCGGATAGATTTTTTATTTTTGCTTTTTTGACGATGCCCCATGGACAATATGTGTGCCGGAAATTGGACATACAGCTAAATCTCATTTCCCTACTACCAAGCTCAGCACCAATCAACAAATCAGCAAATACTCAATGACACGAAAACGGAAATACAATCCTATTGAAAATTTGCATGGCTGGACAAATCTCCGCCCAAAAATACGAAAAATTGCCAAAAAAAATCAAGGAAACAAGGAAAACATGGTATTGTACAAAGCCATTGTGCCGAAATACATTGGTAATTAATACACATGCCAAAGGACACCTCAAGAGAAGTGGTTATGACCCTTCAGCAGGATCAGAACAAGGACCGTTTTGTTGCTGCTATCGCCACCTCAGAGCCGCTTTCCGAAAATGGACGATGCGACATAAGGGACGAGAGTCCCACCCCACCTGCTGACCTGGGTGAGGCTGTGGGCCCTGGCGACTGGGGTACTGGCTCCTCGGGCACAGCTATGGGATGCGAGAGCTCCTGCAATGATCAAATTGATGATAGTGAAGACGAATTGGTGGGGAAAAAGCCTACAGTAGGCTTCTTTGAATTTCCTCCAACGTATGAGGAGATACAAGGAGCTTTATTGGACATTGAAAATATCCTGCGACCACCACGAGATGACCTCCGACAGCGTTATAACGACCCTGGACTTGATAAGAAGACCAGTGGTCGCTTGGGGGAGATGGCCGCTCTTTGCCATCAATACATGGGGATGTTGGACAAGGTGCAAGAACATCAAGGCTCAAGCAACCTAACCCGAGGCTTGTGGACGACGGCATCTGTAATGATTGCAGTCACATTTGGCCACTCGAAGAAGGGATCTAAAAAACCAGGTGAGAAAAGAGGTAAGGATCTTCGGCATTGGGTTTGCGAGTTCATCAATGACCATGAGGAGATTCCAACTTGTGATTGGAACAACTCAGGGCGTTCACTCATTGATGATGAGGACTTAGCACAGGAGATCCATGCACATCTCCAGTCTCTTAAGCCAGATGAAGTGTGCGCAGAGGCTATTGTCAGGTTTCTGGATACACCAGAGATGCTTGCTCGGCTCCAAAGGAGTAAAACAATATCCTTAGCCACAGCTCAGAGATGGATGCGGAAGATGGATTATAGATGGGATTATGACCCAAAGGGTCAATATGTTGATGGGCATGAACGGGAAGATGTTGTCGCTTACCGACAAGACATCTTTTTGCCAAAAATGTTGAAGCTTGAAGAGCGAGCATGGCATTGGGTCTCAAAGGATGGTTCAGCCATTCCAACAGCACCAGATACTTGTCGTGTGGTATTCTGGTGGCATGATGAGTCAACATTTTATGCTCATGACCGCAGGTGTAAGCGGTGGATTCATGCAAATGAAACAGCAAAGCCTTATGCAAAAGGAGAAGGAGTTTCTCTCATGGTGGCTGACTTTTTCTCTGCAGAGTATGGCTGGTGTCGCTCTCCAGATGGCAAAGAGTCAACGCGAATACTGTTTCGTGCAGGTAAATCACGCGATGGTTATTTTGATAACACCCATATCCGTCAGCATGCTGCAAAGGCTATGGATATCTTTGAAAAACATTATCCTAATGAAGACCATGTCTTGGTCTTTGATAATGCCCGAACGCACTCCAAGCGTCCTGATGCATCACAATCAGCCCTAAAGATGCCGAAAGGACCATCAGCAAATTTCCTTGTTGAAGTTAATCAACTTGGGGCTGATGGGAAGCCAATCTATGCTCCTGATGGAAAGATAATGAAGAAAAAAGTCCGTATGGCCAATGGGCGTTTTTCTGATGGTTCTGAACAGCAGTTCTATTATTCCACTGATGAAAATCATCAGCATGCTGGCTATTTCAAAGGCATGGCAAAAATCCTTGAAGAACGTGGTTTCTTACATGCTCAAAGCCTTCATGCTCAGTGCAAAAAGAAGTTTACTGAATGTGAACCTGGCAGAACAGACTGCTGTTGTCGCCGGCTTCTCTTTCATCAGCCTGATTTTGCTCAAATTGATTCTATCCTAGAGTCAGAAGTTCGGGAGCGCGGTTTCGAGCTATTGTTCCTGCCAAAGTTCCATTGTGAACTAAATCCTATTGAACAGTGTTGGGGATATGCCAAACGACAGTACCGGTTATGTGAACCATCAACGACCCAAGAAGCTCTCGAGAAGAATACCCTTAATTCTCTTGACAGTGTGCCAATACTGAGCATGCGACGGTGAGTGGAGTTTGTGTCACTGCTATCGTTATTTAATGCTGCTCATGTTAGGTTTGTCACTCGCTCGCGCTGATTTATGGATGCTTATCGGAAAGGCTTAAATGGTGCACAAGCCATATGGGCTAATAAAAAATACCGGGGACATCGTATCATTCCAGCAACCATTTTCGATGAGCTTACTACGGCTGGAATTCATTGAAATAGAGATCCTATGTTGAACTACAATATTTTTCCACTTATCTAAACAGCTGTCCTAATCTATCCATCAGTCCGAAATATTGATGGTCACACGAAGTCACATGTCATGTGATCGGTACCACATCATATGCGGTCTACCTTATAAAGCTAACGAATACATTGCAAATGCAAGTCTCCCATCCCCAAGTCATCCGCTATCTGTCCCTGATCTCCTCCTACCGCAGACTCACCCACAATGTCCTTTCTGTCCACCTCCACCTCCACCAACGGCCAGAACACCCGCGAGGTTAAGTCCTATGAAGATCCTGACTATCTCTTATCCCCCCTCCTAGCACTCCTCGCCAAGCCTGACACCGTCCACTCGCCTGACGACTCAGAGAACTCCTCTGATTCCGATTCAGAGCCAGACTCGGACAGCGAGGTCAACCCCAGCTCCCTTATATTCCTAATTCTCTCCTCCTTTATCTCCCACCTCTCTCTTCTCCTCCCCCGACTTCCTTTTCTCGCCAAAGGTATTGGCAGCGAAGTTGGCAATGCCATACATAGTGCCGCCAGCACAGGCATCGGTACCGATACCAACGACAACACGGTCGAAGATGAAGTTCCCGATTCCGTCACACCCGTAAATTCACCTTGCGTTCCTTCCGCCCACAAGCTCACGCATCCAGACTGCCTGAGTCAAAGCCAACCCTCCCATTGTCCTCCATTACCTCCCTCCCTCCAGTCCGGTGGTGTCCCCGTTGGTGATGATAGCCAATATCACAGTTCCATCACAGAAAGTGGTGGGTCAGTGAGTGCGGATGGGGTGGACCGCAGTCTCCACAGGAAGAAGTCGAGCTTCAATCTGAGGGACGAGTTCACGAAACAAGCGTCAATCTCTGGGTGCCTGAACTGAGTGCTAGGCACACTGCTGGGCACCCACCAACACCCGCCTCAGAGCTGTCTTGGTAGAATTTTAAGCTTTCGTGAACTGCCGTTGAATTATGGCCTTAAGTGCCAGACTATTTCAAGGAATTCGGACTGACGCCAATTGTGTATCATATCTCAGTGCTTCTTCCATTTAAAGCTTCAAAGTTTGAACATTGTATCACTTTCGACCTTGAATTCTGTTTTCCTATCTCACCGTCCTACGTACGATCTTTCTGTAGATTTACTCGGGCTCCGGAATGTTATCTGACAATGCCCAAGGCGAGCCAAGGTTGGGCATTCCATCACTGTGCCAATTGACTCTGGAGTTGTTCATAAGCACCAAAGTACCAAGGGGACATGGAACAAAAGAACATACTGTTGCACCAGCGTATATCGTTTCCCATCACAAGTTCCAGGCGTAACATTATTTGCGTGATACACCATATGGATCTCGTTGCCGGACGGACTCAGGAAGAATCCGTTATGCCCAGGCTATATTTGCCTGATCAGCACCTTCATCGACGGATCACGCAATCTCCTTAGTTGGTAATTGCTATTGACCCGGATGCGTTAGCCGCAATCTAACACATAGAAATGCAGTGAAACCCACCCATTAGCCGAAGTAAATATGGCGTTCTGGTACTTGGACCATGAACCGGAGTTGAGTGGGTCCGAGCCTGCCCAAACTGTAGCGCGTGCCGGCACAATTGGATGCAGAGAAGACGATCGAGGTACGCCCATCATGGTATATCGCAGCTGTGCCGAGTTCAGCAAAGAATACGAAAGATGCTGTGGTAGGGGAGATGGAACTAACCTGGTCCTTCATTGACGTTCGCACCGATTTTTTCCCAAGAGTAGGTAGGCGTGGAAATCTTGACCGTGTTGCCAACGGTAGTTGTGCATGTCATTTGCCTGTGAACCAAAAAAGTAAATTAAGACCGTTAACGGTTGACCTCATTCTGCCATGAATCGCCACGGAGAAACGACTGACGAGATGTAGAGACATTGGTCTGAACATCAACTGCTGGTAAGTACTCGGAGGATTACACGGAAGAAAGACGTACTGGAGCCGTGCCAACTTGAATAGACGAGGTACCTCGTTGATCCGAGGACAAGGACCGTTCCGTCAATCGCCCAGACGTCACGGTTCGGGACAACGATCCGGCCTAAGATCAAATTGGGGTTGTGAGCAGGAAATTCAAGCATGAAGGTTATAGAATGACCTGCATAGCTCCAAGTTGAGTCCCAGATGTTGGTCGAAGAACCACGAAGGACGTGGAGACGTGGGTTGTCGAACGTTCCGGAGGTACCTGCTGAGTAGTAGCTGTACCACGGTGCACGCACCAACTTTACAAGCCTAACCGGGCGCTAAGGTGTCGTACATGAACCATGTTGATTATCAGCTTTTTGAAATAGCAAAGGGTGACGAGAACGAACCAAGAGGTACTTAACATAGGCCACCGAGCATCGCGTTCCATTGTTAGCCCCTCCTCCGACCAACGCGTCTATTCGATAATTGTCTCGACCCTTGAGTAGTTGCGTTCAACTAGTGAGGGTTCTCTAGTTCCGCTGTTCGTTCTCCACTTCCTAGCTAGCAAACCCGCGAATGAAGATCGAAATGAAGCTCCAGAAAGTAAGACCCCTCTCTTCGAGATGCGCTGGTATGTCATTGTGCGACGATGGATAGTATCCATCTCATTAGGGTTCGCGTCGACCAGAGGCGAACCTCTATGGACGAAAAGACGAAGCAAAGGAGCCGCACTTCAAAGGGGCAAACGAGAAACGACAATGTCACGATTGAAAGTTATGAGGTGTGCCGGTTGAGTGTCTTGTTGACAGATGTCTGCGACACAATCAAGCTAAGGTAGACAATGTGGTCAATCCCAGAACACAGCATGATTGGTTTGCAGATCGCCACTATAGTCACAACTTTCCGGGCCAGAAAAGAATCAAGGGAAGCGCATCCCGGGGTGGTACAGGTACAAGGGACTCCGGTTGGCAACGTATTCCGACGTTGAAGTGGACAATTAACATTACAATATATGTGACAAAACTACTAGGAATGTAATTATTAGCGGCAAGTAAGGACATCATCGGCACTTCAGTGGGGTGCATCTTGGAGTGGGCAAGAAAGTCAAGCTTGACACTGACATCCGACGGTACACCAAGGGACATTATAGTACATTAATCTAACTAGAAGGGGAACCATCCAAAACCATCATCAATCTCGAAATCGTAGTATGGGTCACCAAAATAGTCGTCGAAGAAGCCATCCTCATCCTCATCCTCGCCACTATAAACGGAGCCTTCATCCTCAATATCATCTTCCGAGTCCAACTCGGAAACATTGATATTCTCTCCATCAATCTGCAAATCAACTACAACCCCTCCTAACCGTCTCTTCTGCGCAGCCCGTAGTCCGATGCAACCGTCAAGAACGAGCTTGTGAATGGGCGCATTCATATCAGATCGCTGCATCAGCATGTCGACGAGGTTTTCCAAGTTCTGTGGGCACCGACTTTGTCTGAAGTCTATGCTGTCGATGACAAGGGTTTTGAGAGCAGGGAAAGCGGTGACGGGAGGAAATAGATAGGGTGCTTTCCTCTTGCGTGTGGCATGACGACTCCTCCCTTCTTGTGAATCTTCGACAGGGACGACCTTTCGGCCATGCAAGTTCTCTTTGATAGAAAGACAAAGCTGGGAGACACATTGGAGGGTATGGATATACTCGAGTTTCGGCAGCCTCCCCAGGCAATTCCGGATTGTCTCCACTTGGTTGTAGCCGAAAGACCAATTGAGGACGAGAGCCTGAAGGGATGATAGATCAAAGGAATTGCATAAATCCTTCAAAGCATGATCATTGGAGGGGTCGTCAACACGAAGGCCATCGAGTTGGAGACTAATAACGGGGTCTTCTCGTGGCAGAGGCGAGTACATCCGTTTTGCGCAGTTTGACTTGTCGAAGAGGAGTACCTTCACTATGGGCGTAAATTCCAAGTTCGCGACTCGGAAGGCTAGAGGGCTGTGGGGAGCTCCTGTTTCAGCACTTGGACTACGGCGTAGAGCTTGACCAAGGAGGGATATAATGCTGGTATACTCTGCGGGTTTGGTGCTGGAGCATCGGAGGTTGATTATTGTGTTGGGAGGGTATTGAATACAACGTAGCAACAAGATACAGTCTGGTGCCTTAGCGTCTATTGTCAAGTGCTTGAGGAACCTGAAGTCCACGGTCTGTTCGTTACCGCTGCTTGTGATATGTGAGGGAATGGTGTTGCATAGCTCGAGGATACGGAGGTTGGGAAAATTGACAAGGGCATCTATCATTTGGCCAAATGTAGAAGCACCCTCGACAACAGCACGGTTATTCTTGAGCCGGAGAACAGTCACATTGCTATGTTTGAAGATTGCTGATTTCCAACTAAAACTGAGGCGCTCTAGTTCGATGCTCCATAGGCGAGGCGCATTAGTGAAGGCGCCTTCAGGTAGCAAGTATTGGCTATTATATGCGTGATATGTGGCGTTCATCAGTGTCACTTTTTCGAGAAGTGGAGCCGCCTCCGAAAGTGGGGATAGGATGTTCTTGATTTTGTCTGGACGACTCCCAAGCGAGAGGTGGAGAACTCGGATGCGAGATATCTGCGTTATAGCATGTTCCAGCTGACACAAAAGCCTCGGGGTCCAGGAACCGGTAGTCGACTTGATAGTGAGCGCAGCCATCTTGGAGCGACGCATCATCTCCTCGGCCAACTCAGGATTGGTAAACAAAGGGGCAGACCATAGGGTTGGGCAGCTGAGGGCTACACCTCTCCAAAGTTGGCAAACGTGTCCAACGACGCGAATCCATTGTGCTTGATTGTTACGATAGTAGTTCTCGGAGGACATGTCGCGGACGAAGATAAAGATTTTGGAGAGGACTTCAGGGGGAAGGATGGAGATAGATGACAATTCGTTACGCCTTCTCTTCAGAGACTGGATTCTGACTTGTAATTTGTCAATGTCTTCGTCGATTGTTCGACGGGCAGCGCGTGTGGTCTCATCGCCATCGTATGGGGTTTCGAAGGGTCGCTTTGCTAAAATCGCGAGAAAGCGATAGTCAGTGGGTGTGAACTCGATACGGGATTAAAATGGCACACCTCTCATATGATCGGCAAGTAGGGGAAGTGAGAGAGGACCTAGGCCAGCTAGAAGTCCTGCCATAGCAATGGGAACTTCTGATGCAATATATATAAGGTCCAAACAGGAACAAAGGCTGATGGGAGCACAGCAGAGGTTGCGATGATGTTTGGGTCAGAGTGATGACGCGTGTTCGGTCTCTAGGTTGCCTCGTTAGAAGAGCACTGCAGCTAACAACAACAGGTGAGGGTTCTCTTTCAACCCTCGTGGATCATAGCTAAAGTAACCGTCGCTGTCCCCACTTTGCATGTCATAGTGGTCACCTGACCTGCTTAGTCACCCAACTCCAGAGTTGAATCGCGTACTCGATTACCACATCAACCATGACTTCTTCAGAGTTATACCATGTCAAACAGCAATTCTTTCTTGGTTTGACTCTATTCGATTGAATTTCACAAATCAGCTCTTGATTCTTTATTTCAGGTGCATACAAGACATTAGCCGACCTCGCCCTTCCAGATCCCAATTCCCCAGACTATACACATACACTACTCTACAAGGCTCGCGCTCTAATCGCACTTGGCCGAACTCAGGCAGCTTTGCAGCTACTCTCTGGCGCGCCCGACAATATTTCCGTCAAGGCTGCATCTTCCCTAGCACGGTATGTTGGTACGCCAGACGCGGCGGCCAAGGAGTCAGCGCTCGAAGAATTGCGAGACCTGTCGGTTGAGATTGAGGGCGATGATGTGGATGGCGATGAGAGGGACAAAGCGTTAGTCAAGGTCCTCGCAGGAACGGCTTTCGCACGTGCGGGGGAGATCGAAGAGGCTCTAGAAACACTGGGAACTGATACAGAAGACCTGGAAGCGTGAGTGTCCAACCGCCAGCGACTTTATCGCCGTTAATTATTTCTTGATTTTCAGGGTTGCCGTTATCGTGCAGATATACATTTCGATCAATCGACCAGACCTGGCAAAAAAGCAATTCGAACGCTCGAAGCGATGGGCAGAGGATGACCTGTTGTTACAACTCATCGAGTCTATCATTGGCCTAGCCACGGGACGGGATGGGTATTCGAACCCCAGTTCATTTTACAGCGAACAACTCGCGAATCCGTCTCTATCCTCGCCTCATATGCTCACGTCACGAGGTATTGCAAGAATACTCCGGAACGAATTCCAGGCGGCCAAGTCCGATCTGGAAGAATCCCTGGAGCAACAAAAGGATGATGCAGAATCTATGGCGGCATACATAGTTGCAGCTAGTCTGGGCACAATGAAGAAATCAGAAGCGGAAGAACTGTGGAGGTATAAAAATGTTTTGTGTCCCATCGGTTCATACTAATTCTCCAATAGTCAGATGTCCAGCAAACACCCGAACCATCCTCTGGTTCGCGATGTTTCTCAGAAGGCGGATATGTTCGATCAAGCAGTCGCAAAGTTTTCTGTACCACCCCTAGCCAGTGCTACTGCGACCTAGTGAATATCAGTTGCCTCTTGCTGACCTGGTTGTCAAACTTCGTCAAATCCCTTGAGCGCTCACCACACAGGGTTCTTGTTCACTTTACGCCGTCTAGATATTGAAAGAACCTCTGAAGTCCGGCTTGGAGCTTAACGTTGGATTGCGACTATGATGTTCTTGCAGGTTCCTGCGTGCTTTCTTACCTTCTTGTTTGTGATAATCTCTAACGACCACTTGTCGGCCGTAGGAGGCGACAAGCGAGTTAGTTGTACTGCGTCGCTGGTCTGAAAATCCCCCTGACTGTGGAAAGTGTGGCGATCCTCCCATCCCATCCTTCCCATCGGAATCACATATTAATAGTACCCGGACAGCATTCTGCCTGTCAGGCGTGTAAACGTGCTAATCAACTCTCAAAATGGACGTGCAAATAACATAACGGCGCAACGAGAAGATAAGCACTGGAGCTAGTCCTTTTCAGTATCCGAGATGAAGTAACAATAGATTTCCTTCGGTATCTCCCAACTGGTATTCCTTATTCGCCTCGAGCTTGCTTCCCTTCCTGCTAGAGTTTATCAATCACGTCAAAAAAAAGCTCATCCATCCATTCTGTCCATCACGTTGACGCCGAGTACCCTGAACGAGGAGGCTGGTTCGTCTATAAAATGGTCAAATGGTCAGAAGGGCCATGATACCTCTCGCTGTCCCTGTACCTTGCAGAGTAGACGCCTATCATGTCGAACAGGCTCTCTGGTATCTTCCGCCGCCAACCTAGTGCCTCTACCACTGGTGTATGTTCCTCCCCGTGTCGTCCGTTCAAGACTAACAGATCTGTCCGTAGGCCAATGGTAGGGCTGATGATGTCGAGCCGGAGGTCAGCTCCCCGCCGACGCCAAAGACTCTCAGCCATCTCCGGGACCAGGTGTGCTGCGCTGTCTCATTATGTGTGCTGAATATGTTATTCACTCGTCCTGCAGTTGAAGCGAGGGGCTATCTCTCAACCCAGCGCTCTTGTGGGTAGAGTGAGCACGCATCAACACGAACCGTTATTAACCAAGGTTACTTCTAGTCCGCTGTCGTGGACCTCATCCGACACTCCGAGGCGATTGATGACAGGAAGCTCTTCGTTAGTATAGTCTACCGGGACCGCTTGGCCTCTCAGTTGGGACTGATAGCAACCCTCATAGCTTGAACATGCTCTTACTTTCGTGTCGAAGATGGAGGAAGGCCGCCTTGCCACAGCGGCTAAGAATAAAATCATCGAACTTCGTAGGTCACTGGTCACTTGATGCCTTGCGGTGGTGTGCTTATTTTTTGGGTGTCTGTCAGTGTATAATGATTTGACGCATCCTGCCGCTACGAGTGTTGGGCCCAAATATGCATGGCGTACTGCTGACGGCTCGGGGAACAACCCTGATCTGCCTGACATGGGCAAGGTGCGGTCCTGCTCTGTTGATGGTGCTGAGCTGCTACTGACAATCCATTAGGCCGGGACAGCTTACTCCCGCTCTGTTCAACAAACTCATCCTCTACCAGTTGACCAGTTGCCAGATGCTGGTCTTGTCTTTGATACGTGAGCAGTTATACCAGCTGATGAAAAAGAATCATCGTTTTTACTCTTCCCACTAGGCTCCTGAGACGTGAAGGGGTTAGTCCAATCTCCCAAAGCGGAATTGAGTTTTGATGTACATTCATTTCAGTTCATTAAACACCCTGGTGGTTTGTCTGCCTTGATGTTCTCGTTCGCCGCTCTTGTAATTCATAGGTGCGTCTTTGCCTTGACTTCTAACTCTATTGGGTCATTTCAACCTTCCTTTCCCCCATTAGTCTTTTCCGGACCTCCCATCGTGATGTTAATATCAACGAAACTTCCTCATACGTTGATTTGGCTCCCCTTTACGGTCACAACCAAGCTGTCCAAGAAAAAGTCCGCGCATACAATGGTCTAGGTTACTTACACCCAGATACTTTCGGCGAGGACCGCCTCCTATTGCTTCCTCCCGCTGTCTGCGCCATCCTTGTTCTCTTCAGCCGTAATCATAACGTGTGTCTTCTTGCCTTTTTCGCACGCTCATATCGGCTTTGATGACTGATGACGGCTAACGGACGATAGTATATTGCCGAAAGGCTTTTCGAAATTAATGAGCGAGGAACTTATGCGGACCCAGCCACATTGACACCAGATAAGCGTGCCGCCCAGGACGAGGAACTCTTCCAGACGGCACGGCTTGTCAATTGCGGTTGGTTTGGAACAGGTGACTGACCCTTCTTGCTCTCGAGTTTAACGGTTACTAATGGTTATTACTTGTTTTTACTCAAACCACAGTTGTTTTCTCCGATTATTTCTCCAGTATCCTGGGCCTTGTTCGTTATGGAAGCACCTGGAGCTTGACACCTTTTGACGTGGGTCCCTTCCTCCCCGCAGGTGTATCTCCTACTGAAAAGCATAATAGGAAATTCGCAAAGAGGACCACTCGCTCTTCGAGCGTGGAAAGGGTAATGTTTGCAGCGTCGAGGTGACTCCCATCTTCCCTCAATTAATGGGCATTGGCTGACTGCGGATCTTAGTTTAACTGTCTTTACCGCTGGCACTCTACTACCAGTCAAATGGACGAAAAGTGGACTAAAACCGTCTTCCATACCGTCTTTGGTGCCAATGCTGACCCCGAGAACGTCACCCCCGATGACTTCAAAGCAGCCGCTAGAAGGATAATGTCTCATCAGCAGGACCACACATCATGGACTTTCGGAGGACTCCAGCGCCAGGCTGATGGAACCTTCCGAGACGAAGACCTTGCTACTATCCTCCAGAGGGCGTGAGTGAAATTCTAGCAATGGGTCGATTATTTCTAACTGTACCATTATAGCACGGAAGAGCCTGCTGCTGCATTCCGGGCTCGGGGTATTCCTTGTGAGTGTTGGTCGGGCCAATGTCGACCGGGCGTTTGTTGACCGTCAATGCAGCCGTGATGCGTTTGCACGAAATCATGGGTCTTGAGCAGAGTCGACGTTGGGGTGTCTGCTCACTCAACGATTTTAGGAGGTTCCTGGGACTAAAGCGTAAGTTGGCTTTGGGTTGCTGAACCTAGGTTCAAGCTCACCCACTTCCTTGTAGCATTCAGCAGCTTCATTGAATGGAACTCTGATACTGAAATTGCTGATGCCGCGGAGAAATTGTATGGCGACATTGAGAGTCTCGAGCTTTACGTCGGTTTACAGGCTGAAGAGGCCAAGCCCCTCGTTGAGGGTGCTGGTCTTTGTCCCGGTAACGTCTAGATTGTTGCCGTTGCAGTTCAGGTTGTTGATTTGATTTGATTTGATTTGATTCAGGTTACACCATCAGCCGTGCAATTTTGAGTGATGCCATAGCTCTCACTCGCGGTGACCGCTTCTTCACTCATGACTTCACCCCCTACAACCTCACCTCTTGGGGCTTCGCCGACTGCCAGCGGGATCCCAATGCCTTCGGTTTCGGTAGCACCATGGGCAGGCTGTTCCTTCGCACATTGCCCAACCATTACTCAGAGAACAGCGTCTACACGTTCTTCCCCTTCATGACTCCCGATTCCATGCATACGAACCTGAGCAAGCTTGGTGTCCTCGATCAATACGATATTAACAGACCCCAGCCCCGGAAACAGACCCACACCTTCACGGATTATGCTGCTGTTGCACAAATTCTGAAGTCTGAGGAGGACTTTGAGACGCCTTACAGCGAGCATGCCTCGCGTGTTCTCAGTGGCGCTGGGTACGTACCCTCTCGTTTCAAGACAACTGAGTACTCATTCATTCCTCAGCTTCTATCCTCTCGAGGACAAGAAGAGGCAAAAAGCAGTTATCACTGCTCTTAACGGTTCTCCCAAGTTGATCGACAGCATCGGTCGCTACTTCTATGAGACTACCCAGACATTGGTTGCGGAGAACTCGTTCACTCTAGTTGGAGGAAAAACCTTTGGTGTTGACCTTGTCAAGCACGTTATCCGCGCTGTTCCTGTCTTCTGGGCTGCAACTGACCTTGTGAGCAACAAATTCTCCTATAGTGCTATTTGAAGTATTGACCTTCTCACCCGCAGGCTGGCATTCAACTGAAAACCAAGCGGAACCCTGGAGGGGTTTACACTCCTCAGGAGCTTTTCAACATGTTGAGCGATATATATTCGTGAGCATTGGTTTAAATGGCCGTTCCGAGCATCTATTGAAGTATCTTTAACAGCTTCATCTTCCTGGATATTGAAGCTTCCAAAGTCCGCGTTCTCCAGTACAAGGTTGAAAGTGACATCCGCGACTTGCTGCGCCTCATTAAGATTTACCTCGGCGTTGGTAATCGGGTACGTACCATCCCCAACTCTTTCCAGGCTTCGGGGCCCACATTTCCATCAGTTCACTGTCGCTGGTCTCGTTGGCACTGTTTCTTCCCTGTTCAACCGGTCCAAGCGTAGTAATGAGCACCACGAGATCGTCAAGAGGCTTTATGAGCTTGGTCACTCGACTGACGAACTTGCGAACACTGTTTTGGCTGTCATGGTTTGCTCGGTCAACCTCTCGCTTGCCTTGACCAATGTCATCAATCTCTACCTCGGGAGCGAACAAGAAGAAACTTTGAAGAAGCTCGCTCGCAACAGTGATCCACAGGCCTTTACCGGATTCGTCTACGAGGGACTTCGTAAGTTGACGACCCACAGTACTATTGCTTCCCACTGCTAACGGACCATCTTCGAAATCAAGGTCTTGATCCTCCCTTCCAAGGCTTTTACCGCATCTCCGCGAAGGACCAGACCGTTTGTGGTCATCCCCTCAAGAAAGGTGATCGTGTTTTTGCCAATATTGGTGCTGCGAATCAGAACGTGAGTAGTCTGTCGAACCATAGGTGAATGTCGCTTTTAAAAATTTGTATTCAGAACACGGTCTTCTCGCAAGCTTCTACGATTAACCCCTCTCGGTCAGCATCAGACTACCTCTTTGGAGACGGTGCCCTCAAATATCTGGGCGAGACTCTCACCATTAAGGTCAGTCACCACTTCAGTCTTGAGGGCGAGTGGATGCTAACATCGACTTGGTAGATTGCGAGTGAAGTTCTCCGTGCTATCTATGCTTACAACAACGTCAGGCGTGCTCCCGGTCGGTCTGGTAAGCTCAAGAGATTCATAGAGCATAGCCACCCGCAATACCATTTCGCCTACCTCGATCACAAGCAAATTGTCTCACCTTGGCCGACGTCACTTACAATCCAGTATGATTCTTGAAGGACGTGCTACGATATATGATGTACCCATACCTTTCCTGTGGCAGAATTTCTAACTTTGTACTTTCCGTGTTTTCTGTTGAGCAAGCTGCTAAGTGAAATCTGTGCACAATTTGAAAGCGAACTCTATCCACAATGGAAAGTAATTGCGTGTAGGAAGGCGATATTATAGATGATCAAATGGTGTTGTTAAAGTCATAACCGGGCAGCTATTTGTTCCAATAGGGTTTCCATCCTGGCCTGGCGCTTCTCGATCTCCTCCAAACGCTTATCCCAAACAGAAAAATCGACTGGAGCGTCCTCCTCAGCACCCTTCACCTCTGAGACAGTGGGCATGGCCTCCTTCTGGTGCCCTTCCACAATCTGTTCCGGACTCGTGCTCAGGGGAATATCCAGACTCTTCTCGCCCATAGTCGGCCCAGAAACCTTACGTGGTCGCATGGAGTTTGAGTGTCCTGCGGCAGAAAAATCCACACTCCCGCGTTTGGCAGAAGCAACCAACGGAGATTGCATAGATAACATGCGTTTACGCGCGAACGGCACACTTGACACTCCTGTCCCTTTCATAGCAGGTCCAGTCGTGTTATCACCGTCGGTCCGTTCTGGTTCCTCCTCAGGGATGTTCTCAACCTCAACCAAAGGTGGATAAATTTGTGCCAACGGACTTGCAAAGCTCTGGGGCATGGTTACGGGTCGACTGAATAACGAGTCTACACGAAGCCGCGGCACCGGGGGATGGGCGGAGGAGGGCGATCCAGAACGGCCACGACCACCTCGTGTTGGCATCCTCGCGGTTGTTGAGCCCGACGAACGTCGACGAGCGTGGGGGTTACCGGCTCGAATATCAGTAGCATCGTTGGATTCGGTCGTGTCGAGGGCGCTGTCATACTGCTCGTCGATCTCGAAGATCTAGTACACATAAGATATGAGTTTGACGAGTGAATTGAAATACCCACGGCGTCGATGTCTGCGCCTGAACCAGCCAACCCCTCAAAAATAGCTGGGTGCATGTGAGGATATATTGTCCAATTGAGTAGGATCTGAGGACGTACTCATTCGTTTCAGCGAACGGGGCAGAGTGTCAAACACTTTCTCTGCTACATTTGTCACGGTGTCGTAGAAGTTCGTAGTCCCCGCCTTCTTAGCTTGGCGCTCATACAAGGCAATCAGCAACAATATAGGGAAGTTAGTTGCTCTGATCACGAAGACGTTGACCTTGGAGCACTCTCATCAGGAACGAGACTGGAGGTTCGGCGGAGGGCAAACCTTGTGAAACCAACGTGGCGAGAGAACATAACTTGCTGGTAGCATGATACACAAAGCAAGGACATTGATCGGTGGTTGGTATGAAAAAAGGAAATCTGCTTTGACCCTTAGGATAATGTCAATGATATTTATCTTCTAAAATGTTCAGCAACGTACCCTTCTATGGTTGATACTGCTTTCCGGAACATAGCCTATGCGATGCTTAGAAGATCAAGCTCCTAAGCTGAAGTCCAACACACCTCAGCTGCTGCATCTTCATTAATGTTAGCAAAGGTGTTCGACAAGATCTTGGATGTTCTTCAGCCGGCACAAATTACTGGGGGAGAGTGAATGCATACCGAAACCAACACTGCCGATGATGTAAGTCATCATGTCGCACAGGGATGACGACGACCACTCACCGGTTAGCAAGAGTGTGTTACTCAGGCAAGCATAGGCGACCATCAACAGGGGACCAAACACTGGATGGAAATGGGCTGTTAAGGGTAAGAATGTTAGTCTGAGGTTGTCGGAATACGGGGATACATATACTGACATGCTCGATCGAAGCCGCTCGCATCGAGTCCAAAATACAAGTCAAGCATCCACCAAGTGATAGTCCTGTCCAGATATCAGTTTCTGAGTTCCGATGAGTCGATTTACGCACCCGGCACTGTAGCTGAAAGGATGGGAGAAGGTCAGTGTTAAACGACCGGGGAAACATGATAGGCACCGTACCCAGCACCATTCCGACTTAGTCTACAAAGAGATGTTCAGAGAAGAGTCAAAACGATGTAGGAGGACCACATACGTCCACAACGCATACAAGAAGCCAGTAAAGCAAAACGCCGCGATAAACATGAGTATCATGAATTGCATGAACATAGCTCGCAATGATAGGACCATTAAATTATCCTTTAGTGTAACGAAAGCCAACCTATTGAATAGTAGAGACGTTCAGAAGGAGATCAATATCATATAGTAAAATAGTCTTCCCTTGGAAACATGAAGCTGGCAATGATGGCAAGGAAATCTATACCCAGTGTACTTGCCCAATACTCTAATGTCACATCAATATCGCATCAATATGAGGTATTTAGATGTCTACTCACGGTAGTGGTAGACACCATATAATCGTAGAATGGCGTATATGGAATATATCGTAACTGAAAGAGATTCAACGATGAGTGCATTCTGTGCATGACAAGGCACGCACCAAAAGCTAAGTCAAAGCCGTTCTAAACAAGATGCATCAGATGCGAATTAGTTATTTGTGGAGTGGCCCATACCCAAGTCCCGTTGAAATAAACTAGGACACATCAACAACACTTTATGGATGACTATCAAACGGGTCTACCTTTAATACCATGTTCTTGCATCGCTGCAATCTTTTCCAACGAGAACCCAAGTGCATACACCATGAAGACAACCTCAGGGACATTCAGTGCGTTGACTTGGCTATACTCAATCGCAATGATGAATAGTATGAACAGTAACAAGAAACTGCAACGTTCTGAGTCCGTCAGCTCCATAGGGGAATTGTGATCTTACTTGAGGTATTCAAGAACGGAACGGATGGCGGGGACTTTTAGTCTATCGTCCTGGGGGTTAGATCCAGGACGGTGGGGAAGGTCTAAGAGCTTACCGGTAATGATCAAGCAAAGGTGCCTTATGAGGATCGTAGAAATGAATCGGATTTCTCTTGTATGTCTGCATGTCGCGTTGAGAAAGCTGGCGTGCATCAAGGGGCAGAGGGCCGTCCTCACGTCAGAAAGAATTGAATGACTGCTCTGAGCCTGGTAGACACATTTCCCCCTAGAACGTCTGCTCAACAAACAGCCCATCAGGTGAACGGGAGGCAAGAACCACCCACGACCAGATCGCATTAATGACCTTCTGACAGGCAGAGCTCTTGATAAACTTCTTCGCCTTGCCTAAAATGGCCATTTCGATAGCGTTTCCTACATGGTTTTCTAGGTCATCATCTCTCTCCTGTCTCGCTTGAGCGATTATTGCCGGGTCAGCACCACCATACACGGGCCAAGCGGTCGTGAGAGTGAGAGCGAGACTATACATGTCTCCCCCGAGCTGTCTGAAAACGCGAGTAGCCAGGATTTCGCAGAGGGTGGCTCTTGTACGTGAGACGTTGGCAGTGGTCATGTTCTCGTCGCGGAGAAAGTAAACGCGATTAAGAAGTAGGCAGAAAACCACGGACATGTTTCCGCGTTCTTGAATGGCCGTGTATTTATCGACGAGGGGACGG
Organism: Podaxis rugospora; assembly: GCA_018524415.1. Taxonomy (NCBI): domain Eukaryota; kingdom Fungi; phylum Basidiomycota; class Agaricomycetes; order Agaricales; family Agaricaceae; genus Podaxis; species Podaxis rugospora. The sequence continues at coordinate 135,435 of JAEUWL010000110.1, read as the reverse complement.
ACAAGCGAATAGGTGAGATCTGGGGCAGTAAGCTGGTTGTAAGTAGTCTCAGTGTTCGTCTACGCGAAATCGGGAGGATGCTCACAGCTTCAAACGTCAATGGTGTGTCTGTCGTTCATGGTGAGGTTGTGTTCTACGTGGTGAGGGACCCCAGTAACGTACCGATGCAATACTACAAAAAGAAGAACCCGTCAGTAACAATACTTTGACAAATCCCTCTTGCTTCACTACTCTCTCAATTACGGGATGCGAAGCTTATACTGACCATGATGTCCTGGCCCTTGTGTCAGACCATGTTCCTAGGCATGAAACACGCAGCGTTCACGTACCGAACGGATCAGATGGATAGTAGGAAAGACCGAAGTGTTCTCGATATCCTCCCTGTTCTTGCGTTGAGTGGCTGTTTGTGGTGCTCATGAAAGACGGGAACTGACGGTCTGAGTAGAGGCTGGAGTTCCGGGTGTGACTCTACCATGGTGAGGTGATGGAGATGGGAAAGGGCAGGGAGAACATAATCAGTTGGCGGTAACCTGTTGCATCATAGCTAGGGCTCAAATTAAAACAGCGTGAACCGGTTTGCAAGTGTTATGTGTGGTGTAAACTGAGCTGCGGGGTTATATTATTGCGTTTATGCCTGTTACAACCAAGTGTACATGTCTAGATGATGGCTTGCATTCTCAAGTGGCTGCCAGTGACGCAATCGCAAGCGCCTGGACAATCCCGGCCGGCATTGGTTCGTGGGTTTGGAAGGCTCAAATTGTCAAATCTGGGAAAAACCGAGTCCGCTATTGATTTATCTACTGGTTCACAGGACAAGGCAAGAGATGCGCTGTGTGTTGAATATTTTTCTGTGGCTGAATATCGGTATAATAAAGCATTGAACGTGCCCCGAGTGGATTGAGTGGGCTGAAGTGAGCCAGAAACGCGTGCGGGATCGGTTCAAGCTTGTTTGGACAAATTGACTCTCCGACCTCACGCGTTGTCGCGTCTGCCCATAAAGGCACCTGACCTGGCATCATATTTCGGGCACATCGTTCCCTTCATCGTCCTCGCCATCCAGCATGCAGTCGGCGTCCAGGATGCCAGGAAACACCAACCCACCGGTCAAAATATACAATGCAGTGTATTCTTCTGTGCAGGTACGGCCACCATGGTGATACCCAATTCATGCCAGTTGACACGGTCGCGTCTCGCAGGTATATGAGTGCATGGTGCGAGGCATCGCTGTCATGCGTAGGCGTAATGATTCATATGTCAATGCGACACAAATTCTGAAAGTCGCGGGTGTCGACAAAGGCCGGCGCACTAAGATTTTGGAGAAAGAAATACTACCTGGTAAGCATGAAATTGTGCAGGGCGGATACGGAAAGTACCAGGGTACTTGGTCTGTATCTCTTCAGCCGATAATGTGGAGCAAGGGCTGACGGTTTATACGCTATCTCAGGATCCCTCTAGAAAGAGGCCGCGACATCGCACTACAGTACGGCGTAGCCCCACTACTATCACCACTTTTCGATTTTCAGCCATCAACGAATTCTCTTGGTTCCCTTCCTGTTAACACTCCCACTGGAACAACCTCTCCACGCCCTCTTTCTGCTTCCTCGTCATACTCTAACCTCGGTAATACTGGCAACTATGTCCCATCAATCCCGTCCACTCTTGCCCCGCCACCTATTATGCCTGGTTCTGCTCTTCGTCTTCTTAATCAAGGCCGCGCTCAGGGTCTCTTCACCCCGTCGACCTCAGACTTGTCGGCAAGGGCACAGAGCTTCAACTCATCCTCACCCTACTATGGTCCGGGTTTCTCGCAGTCGCCGTTTTCTCAAACGCCGCCTCCTTCATCCCTAAAGAGGAATCGGTCCGAGGCCGATGCCGACGCCATCATGACTTCCGCTCACGGTCAGTTTCTGGCGTTCTAAGAACGGGAATAAGTGACTTTGTCATGTGTTCTGATATTTTTGTACAGACTCTCGTCCATCGTCAACTGTTCTCCAGATCAATGGGGAAGATAATCCCTCACCCGCAAAACGACCTCGCCGTGATGACTCTCCCTCCCGTAACTCCGCCTCTCAAGCTGAATCTTGGCCAGCATCTTCACAAACCCAGCTTACCTCACTGCAATCCACTCAACAAGCCTCTAACGGGATGTCTCGACCTCCTAGTACACAATCCACTGCGAACGGAAATGCTGACAATAACTCGGAGGCTATTACCTATGTGACGCGCTTCGCGTCGAAACCCTCCATTCCACGTGGTTTGGACCCAGCTGCTCCTCTGAAAGACGGCAGAAGGGCAGCAGTAGTGGCTGCAATTTGCCAACGTGACGACCCCGGTCCTGTGCTCGACCTCCTCCGTGAAATAGCCTCAGATCCCTCAATAAATGCCAACCCAGGCGTATTCGACATTGACACCATCCTAGATGACCAAGGTCATACCGCACTGCACCTTGCAGCGAGTCTAGCAAGGCAGCGAATAGTTGATTCTCTAATAGCCAACGGTGCAGATATCCACCGGGGAAACTATCTTGGGGAAACACCACTCATCCGTGCATGCTTGGCGACACATAACGCAGACCAACAATGTTTCAATACCCTTGTCGCGTCTTTAAATCAATCTATACGCACCTTGGATACCTCGAAAAAATCAGTGCTGCATCATATTGTAGCCTTGGCTGGTGTGAAAGGTCGAGCAGTTCCTGCACGATATTACCTCGACCAGATTCTGTTCTGGGTAGCACAACACCAGGCTGGAGATTTTCGTTCACTAGTGGATCTGCAGGATGAGCATGGAGATACGGCGTTGAATATTGCTGCAAGGGTCGGAAATCGGAGTCTTGTGAGGACATTATTGGACGTTAATGCAAATCGAACGTTACCCAACAAGCTCGGACTGCGGCCTGGCGACTTTGGCGTTGAGACAGAGGTATACTTTAGCTTCAAGGACTTTGACTTCGATGCTGACACTATTCTAGGAACTAAGCGGAGGATCAAAGGCTGAGGACATTCTCTCGTCGTTACGCAGTGGTCCTCCAGCACCTGTGCAAAAGAGTCAAGACGTTATTGCGGGTATATCCAACTGTTCGTCTCATTTCATCCAACCTAGCTAACCGCAGACCAGACATGACTTCTATGATCCAAAACCTCAGCACCGACTTCCAAGCGGAGCTCAAAGCAAAACAGGATGCCCTTGATGTAACCCAAGCCCATCTCCGCGCCGCAACGCGCGAACTCTCTGATAAGCGCAAACAAATTCAAACCTGGCAATCCCGTTGCGCGGAGCTGGACCAGATAAATCAACGTGTCCGAAATGTCGAAAAGGCACTCTCTGACGAGGACCAATTTGACTGGACGGGACGTACGGATTTGAACGGGAAAGACGCGAGAGAGACAGCGGGCCCGGCATTTCAGTATCGAGGTGTTGGATCTACTATGATTGGTATAGGGGGTGCGGTGGATATTTCGGTCAACGTTGATTCGGAGCCACCGATGCCCGGCGGTGGAGGGGATACTATTGCGACTTTAGTGAGGTTGAGGAGGATGAAGATTTGGCATCAGAGAATGGAAGATTTAGTTACGGCCAGGCTTGCGAGTTTGCAAGGTGCGAGTGCGGAAAAGGAGTATCAGTGTAAGAAAATCGTGGCACTTTGTACTGGTATACCCATTGATAAAGTTGAGGATGTGAGCTGCATTTTGCCCCTCAGCTTAGTCATTGCACTAATTTCTCTTTTAGATGCTTGAGAATCTCGTGGTTGCAGTGGAAAGTGAGTCCCAGATTGTGGATATCGGTCGGGTATCAGGCTTCATGCAAAAGGTGGGTCCTTCCAAGGAATGCTCGGGTGTCTAGTGTTTCATGGTCGACTGCTACAGGTGCGAGACGGTGTCATTTAAGGACACCTTCGTGTACAGTATTTGTACAGCTTTCGGCGTTGTGTTAGCATTACTCATCTTATTGATTATATGATGGAACGGCACATGGCAATTTGTAGCTGTCATTTAGGTTAATCGACAGTTGGTAGAAAAGAGAAGCAATGAACAAACTGAGTGGCTTCAACAGAAGGGTACGACACCGCGGTGGGCACCACATCTGTGCGAGATAGCTCCTGATCAGAAACAATGGAATGATGTGTGTAGCTACCGACCCGTATTGGCATTCTATGAAGTGGTCAGAGGAAGAGAAGCCACCCGAAGACCAGAATAAACGACCGTACCCCCGACTTCCTAATCTGGCGTGCCAGAAAATACCCACAATCAGCAAAAATTATCCACTGACCAACACTCACAATGAGTCGCGGAAGAGGTGGCTTTCGCGGAGGTATGCTTCCTCATCCTTCCAAAAGGTCGTACTACTCACAATGAACAGGCCGCGGAGGCTTTCAGCAACGCGATGCTGGGGCCCCAGATGAAGTCCTAGGTGCATTTCCTTCAAATCAAACTTCAAATCGAATGAACCTCATTTTAACGTGTCAAACTCACATTAGAAATGGGCACCTTCGTGCATGCCGTCGAAGACGAAATGTTATGTTCATCAACCATGCCAGACAAAGTCCCATACTTCAATGCCCCAATCTACCTCCAAAACAAATCCGTGATAGGCAAAGTCGATGAAATTCTCGGGCCTATTAACGAGGTTTATTTTTCCATCAAGATGGGTGAAGGCATGGTCGCTAGCAGCTTCAAAAAGGGAGATAAAGTGTACATTGGAGGTGATAAACTCCTACCCATAGAACGGTTCTTACCAAAACCAAAAGTCGCTGGTGGTACGTGACTGTATTTGTCTTTTCTCACTCGTTTGTTGCTGATGCTATCGTCCCCTTGTTAGGTGTCACAAGTATGGAATTGGTCTTCTTTTTAATAGACTGTTGCCTGATTTTGATCCCTCAGAACGTGGTCGTGGGCGAGGTGCCGCGGGTGCAAGAGGTGGTGCAAGAGGTGGACGCGGCGGAGGTGGATTCCAACGTGGTGGAGGCCGAGGGGGACCGCCAGGACGAGGTGGATTTAGAGGCGGGCCGCCGGGAAGAGGCCGTGGTGGAGGAGGGGGCAGAGGGGCTGGTGGATTCCGTGGTGGTGGAGGCAGTCGCGGTCGTGGTGGCTTCAGAGGCTCATAGCGATGGCACCTGCATTGCATTGTATTTTTTTGTGTACATTTACCTCCCGAATCACATCATAATCGTATAGGTATACGGCCATTCATCAAGCGAGTGAGTGAAAAGCTGCACTTTACTGTTTCGACGAAGCCATCGTATCTTGTATACCTAATCTATCATCACCTTGACGCCAACGAGAACAAAACACGAAATCAAAGAAAAACCGCAACTAAACATCAGGAGCATACAGCTGGAAGTTACGGTTATAAGTTCCCGATGCAACCATCCCCCCATCGCTCGAGATATCCACTGACATAACCTTCCCAGCATCCGTCGTAAGCGTACGCAATAGTTGCCAATCATCCGCACTCCAAAGCTTCACGAGCCCGTCGTAGCCAGAGCTAGCAAAGAACAATCCAGAGCGATACCGCCACTCTTCTGGCGTGTATCCTTTTGTTGTAGTGTCTGGTTCTTGATCTTGGTTCTGGGATTTTTCAGACTCGGGTGTATCGCGAGGTTTGTTGTCTTCGTCCACACCGTTCATTTCTGTGTCTTCGTCTTTGGCTCTAGTGAGGGGTTTGTAGAAGAGATCGTTCGCGTGGAAGAAGCGGATGTCGGAGACGTTTGATAGGTGCGCGGGGATCGTGTAGAGTGCTTTGAGAGAGCGAATGTCCCAGAGACGGATCGTGTCATCGCCTGCGCCAGTGGCGACTTGATATCTAGTTGCAGACAAGCAAAAAAGTGATTGTGAGTGGAGACCCGAAGACATAAAGAGGACGAACCCATTTGGAGAAAATGCAATCGAATAGATGGCTTGAACATGCCCATCGAGGACCATGGCTGTCCTGCCTGTACGTAGATCCCAAACTCGTCCGACGGCGTCGAGACCGCTATTGTGGAACAAAGTCAGTTACCATTAGTATGACAGCCAGAGCCGATACCAACCCAGAAACAATCAAAGCGCCATCGTTTTGAAACTCGATAGCAAACACTTCCTTAGAATGTCCTTCCTGAAGAAGCAGCTCTTTTGAGGTATGGACGTCCCATAGACGCCAGGTAGTATCGAAACTGGCACTGGCGACATAATCGCCGGATGGATGGAAGGCGACACGACACACTCGGTCTTGATGGCCTTTGAGGACTGAAAGGGGTTGGTCGCTGGAGGATATGTAAATTGATAAGTTCTTCTGGCGTTGGCCAGTGACTCACCTATTCATGGACCAGAGGTTAACATTACCCTCGCCTGCCCCACTTACGAGATTGACGACATCGGGACTTTGGGATAGTGTGGCTTGGGGATGCCATGCGACACCACTGACTTTGTCGCTATGCCCTAGAATGCCGTCAATCGAAAATCGAAAACCTGTGAGAAATGCGGTAGCCTACCTCTTAAAGAGCGTATTTCTGTACAAGCCGGGACATTCCAGAGCTTGACTGTCCCTGACCAACTGCCAGTCGCAAGAATTTCGTTGTTTGGTGCAAAACGGACTTGCGCAATAGGTCGCTCATCACCAATCTGAGAACCAAGGTTGGAGAATTTCTGTGTACGGAGTCAGCTTCGGGAAACCGAGACTGTTGAGTTATGAATCCCAACCTTGACTTCGTTGAACACTTTCTTTCTGATGTCAATGATTCGACCTAGCTCCATTCTATGGTCCAAGCGCTGTTGTGCGAGTCGTCTTTGAGCTCTGTAGAGAAAGCAAACCGAAAACAACCGTAAGTACCTTGCCTGCACTTGACCTAATGAATCCAACCTAGGCAACGAGAACTCTGCTATCTTCCTACGAGCCTCCAACAGCTCCAAGGATCCAGGCGTGTAGAATTCTTCCTCCTGCAAGAACGTCAGCGCAAGTAGGGATCATGAAGGCGGGGGAACGCGGACATTTTCACTCTCCTCATCTGACGGCTCCGATTCGATTGGCATGGCATCTTCTCCGCGCGCAGCATTGATTTGAGATAAAACGTATATGAGGCGATCCCTACGATCAGCGGCCTGGTGTAACACTCAGCGAAGTCAACGAAAGAATCAAACAAGAACGTACACGTTCACCGAACAGCGTTATGGGTTCTCCGATTTCCCTCAGCCGTGCCTTAACGCGATTATCATCTGTTGGTACCGCTAGGGCACGCGCCTTCTTCTTTCGTTCGAGCTCATCGAGGATGACCTTGTTTTCTAGTCTGGCGCGTTCTGAGCCGAGGTAGTCACCATCGTCCATGAGCGTGTCAAGGGTTAGTTCAGGCATGGCTGCGTGATAGGTATATGGTGGAGTATACCGCCCGGGAGACGCGAGGAGTAAGTACGAGGTCGTGGAAGTAAAGAGTGAATAAATGTAAATGCAAGTCACGGGAAATGGATGCGTGGGGAGACAAGACACATGTCCAGGTTTTTCATTTTTGCAACCATCAACTTCAACAACCACCTGATTCCGACCATGTACAACATCCAGCCAGGCTCTTCAAACCTACCCAACAACCATGCACAACGTCCCGAGCAACCTACCAATAACAACCGTCCAGACGATTGTATGCTCTCCCAATACTTACCTCTAGAATGTTCGGTTGACACCCAGTCTTGTCTTAGATGTCTACTTTGAACGGTCGACAAAAGACTTTAGCAATGACGCTGTTGCTCGATCCACTGCTGCCAAGCTCAAGCTAGAGTCCTTCTACAAGGTCGCTGTTGACTCGGCAATTGAACGCAATGCACGGTGCGTCCACCTGGCATCCCTACGACACTCGAACCTGATGATCGGCCATATAGACGGATAGAACTCGAGACAAAACTCGTGCAACTCCATACACCCGAAGCAAAGGAGCGCGAAATTCGTAAATATACCAAATCCGAGTCTCAGCAACTGCGTCTCCGGAGAACGAAGATCAAACTGTCTGATTTCCGCACCGTTAAAGTCATAGGAAAGGGTGCCTTTGGCGAGGTGAGGGAACCTCAGTTCAGGCACTGCAACCAGGTTCCAATGCGCCTCTGTCACAGGTCCGTTTAGTACAGAAGGTCGACACAGGAAAGGTGTACGCTATGAAGAGCTTGCAAAAGGCGGAAATGTTGAAGCGAGATCAGGTGGGTATTATTATTTTTGCTTTCAAGGGACTTTTGAGCCTATCCTCCTTTCAGTTGGCGCATGTCCGCGCCGAACGAGATGTCCTCGCGGAATCCACATCCCCATGGGTCGTCCAGCTATTCTATTCATTCCAGGACCCTCTCTACCTCTATCTCATTATGGAGTTCCTTCCAGGAGGTGACCTGATGACTATGCTCATGAAATACGATGTGTTCTCAGAAGACGTTACTCGCTTCTACATGGCCGAATGTATTCTCGCTATTGAGGCTGTCCACAACCTTGGTTATATCCACCGGTACGCTTAATCATCCACCCCCTTCCATGACTACTCATCAATCATCAACATAGCGACATCAAACCCGACAACGTTCTCATTGACAGAAATGGACACCTCAAGCTGTCCGATTTTGGCTTGTCTACTGGACTGCACAAGGGTTCTGATCCAGAATACTATAAACGGTATATCGAACAGGAGAAGGGCCGTGATCCACAACGTAACAGTGTGCAAGTAAATCCAATCAACCTCACGATGAGTCGAGAACAAATCGCGACCTGGAAAGCCAACCGTAGAAAACTTGTGAGTTTTTATACGATCTCCAGTGTATGTTGACTGATCAGTTCTGCCAAGGCCTACTCCACTGTTGGGACACCAGATTACGTACGTCCTCACTCAATTTTAGGGTCTTCCATACTGATCTATCTATTCTTACTCTCAGATTGCTCCTGAAGTCTTCATGATGAAAGGTTATGGGAAAGAATGCGACTGGTGGTCATTAGGCGCAATTTTCTTCGAATGTCTCGTCGGATATGCACCTTTCTGCTCTGACAACCCAGGAGACACCTACAAGAAGATTATCGACTGGCCCAACTACCTTTACTTCCCCGAAGAAGTCTACATTTCAAGGGAAGGAGAAGATCTGATTCGAAGGTACATCCCTACTTCTTTCCAATCATATTGGTGCTTGAGGCTCATTTTGTTCATCTACTGCCAAGCATGATGACATGGGCGGAATCCCGGTTGAATGTGAACCAAATCAAAGCTCATCCATTTTTCTACGGTGCAGATTGGAGCTCTCTCCGTCAAATCGAACCTCCATTTGTCCCACGCCTGCAATCCATCACGGATACATCCTACTTCCCAACAGATGACCTGGGTAACATGCCTGACCATCTTGAGAAAGTGGAGGGCGTTGGGGCTGAGAAGGATCTGGCTTTCTTGGGGTTCGTATTTCTCTTCTTCTGTCCTGTCTTATCACTGACAATGACTTCTTGGGTTCAGCTTCACCTTCAAGCGCTTCACTGGCGGTAATCAACCTTAAATATGCGGTTTAATACCTGTTGACGATGATGCACTATGATGGGTCACGCATCCGGAGCAATTAAGTATAATTTTCAAATTTTCGGGATATCTTTTTTGTTACTTTTCGCTACTGTTACTGCTGTTCGCTAATCGTAAATTGGACCTGGTAGAAGAATACAACTTGATATTACTGCCGTCACCGGAAAACTCGCACCGACAGACACGACTTCGACGCAGAAATGTTCGAAAATTTCACGGTTGTGCGGAAGGCAAATGCAAGAGAAAGGACGTGCGGACCGGGCCGGGCCGGAAGAAGGTCCCCTATCTGGGAAAATGCTCGACCTGTGACCTTCCCTCCATGCTGCGGCCACCAGGGAAAACACAAAATCTGTCATGCGGTTTCGCACCGTTCTTTGTCGAACCTGACAGATTGGTAATAAATCCACAGTTTCAATCATCTAAGCGGTAAGCATCGTCCCAAGACATCGTCCAGACCCACGAAAGCAATCAAAACCTCTTGACTTAACGCAAAGACCTCGACTATGGCAACTGCAGCGGTGGACGCGGGCAATGCCGAGATCTACAACCCCCGCAAGATCCTGGACCACCCTGACTTCAGGGTTTTGCAGGCAGGAGAGAAACCGAAACCAGGTGCTAATATTGCGGCGTTTTACAACCCGCAGCATGAGATTCATCTAGTGGAGAAGCCGAGACCAAAACCTGGACCCGGGCAAGTGTTGTTGCATGTGCGCGCCACAGGGATTTGTGGGTGAGTTGTGTATTGAGCACTGATCGCAGTCCGATCCCATGTTACATTGTATAGGAGCGACGTTCATTTCTGGAAACATGGGCGGATTGGGGACTCGATGGTGGTTTCTGATGAAGTGAGTAGCATTTCGCACGCCATTAATTAATCTACATTTTAGCTGAGATGGGGACCCTCGGCTGTGTAGTGCGGGTCTGGACATGAAAGCGCTGGTGAAGTTGTTGAGGTTGGCGAGGGTGTCACGCAATGGAAGCCAGGTGCGCAGTATACGTCTAAGGCTGTTTGACAAGAGACTCATACGCCACACTACACAGGTGACAGAGTCGCGATAGAGGCAGGTGTCCCATGTTCCAAGCCATCCTGTGATGCATGTCGGACTGGGAGATACAATGGATGTCCCGACGTCGTATTTTTCTCTACCCCGCCTTTCCACGGTGCGTCTTGACGCAATGTTACACGAACATTCAACTAACTATATCACCTCAACTTTAAGGCACTCTAACAAGGTGGCATTTGCATCCCGCAGAATGGCTCCACCGCCTCCCAGATAACGTCTCTTTCGAGGAAGGCTCTCTCTGCGAACCACTGGCAGTCGCCTTAGCAGGAATCGAACGCTCAGGCCTGCGCCTCGGTGATCCGACTCTTATCTGGTACATCTTATTCCTTCACCTCCCACAGTTCATAATACTTATGCATGTACAAGTGGTGCCGGTCCCATTGGTCTGGTCACCCTCCTCTCTGCCCGCGCTGCAGGAGCTGAGCCTATCGTAATAACCGATCTATTCCAGTCTCGTCTTGACTTTGCCAAAAAGCTGGTCCCAGGTGTACGCACGGTCCTAATAAAAAAAGGTACGACGTCGAAGGAGCAGGCAGAGGAGATTAAACAAGCCGCTGGAGGACCAGTGAAGGTTACATTAGAGTGCACTGGTGTGGAGAGTAGTATCCACGCGGGTGTCTATGTGCGTGCACCTTCGTTCTTCTTCTGATCGTCTGTGCCAAATTGACAGCTAACTGTTGGTCCGGCCTCATAGTCCACACAGTTTGGTGGGAAGATGTTCATTATTGGCGTCGGGAAGAACGAACAAGTGGTACGTAACTTTCTGATGACGGAACGTATGAGCAAATATCCTGACATAGAACTACCAAAGTTCCCGTTCATGCATCTCAGCGCCAACGAAATAGATGTCAGCCTCCAGTATCGCTATGCCAACCAGTATCCCAAGGCAATCCGCCTCATCTCTGCAGGTTTGATCAACGTCAAACCACTCGTCACTCATCGTTTCGCACTTGAAGATGCCATCGATGCATTTCATGTTGCAGCTGACCCGTCACAAGGAGCAATCAAAGTTCAGATTCAAGATTGAGAGGAGGAAAGGAATGTTTTTATTGTATTTCTGTTATCTGTTTATCACTACCGCCGTGTCATTTTCTCAAAGGAGACGAAATTGAACTGTCTATAGTTATGTCTGCGTAAAACCACGCCATCATAGTAAGAAGACGAAAAAACGGAAACCCTGCGTATGCATACGCATGATTATAATAGCTACAGTACATATCATACGTATCTCTCCTAGAAGAGGGCCAAAAAGTATACATACAACCCACAAACCAAGACCGCGAAAGAGAGGAACGAAGTGAAGAAAGGCAAATAATAATAATCACCCATACAAGTGCCTCGCAGGACCCCAAAGAAACCTAGAGTCAATCCACTACTGACGGTGACGATTACCAACGACGACCAGGACTTCCTCCCGCATCATCGTTCCTTTGTTTCCTAGGCCAGCCGGAATCAACAGGTCGGTGTGATGCACTTCCTGGACCACCGCGATGCTTGCCCCGTCCCCCACCTCGATGGTGCGGGTGCCTACCGTCTCGACCTCCGCCACCGGCTCCACCGCGCCAACCGCCACCACGTTCCCGGTCTCGATCACCGCCTCTTCCACCACCGTGGTGTCCGTGAGGGGGCGGATATGAGTCTCGACGATCATGATCGATTGGACCATGATGTGGCGGCGGATGTGAGGGTGTCCGTCCATGAGGTGGAGGTGGGTGCCCGTAAGTCGAAGGGGGAGGGTACCCTCCCGGAGGTTGGGGAGGAACTGACGGAAAAGAGAAACCAGGCCATTGATGTGGGAGAGGTGGTGGTGCGCTGTGTGGAGGTTGCCCTGGTACTGAAGCTGGTTGAGGACCATTGGGAGGCCCACCACCCGGGGTTGGGATATTAATTGGGACTGGAAGGTTCGTAGACGCCAAGGTCCGCAGAACATTTTGTATTTGCTCTGGTGTCAGTGACGCCACCTCTGCTGCAAGTGCAGCTGTGTCAATCTGCGGAGGTAAGGCGGGTGGTGCTGCTGCTGCCGACGCTGTTCCAGGAGGTGAAATGCTAGGAGCAGGTGGCGGAGCAGGTGGCGAATGCGATGCGGAGGGTGCAAGCTGGGGTAGGAACATGGATAGGTTTGGAGGCGGGGCCGAAGGCGTCGCTGTTGCTGAAGGTGGGATGGTTGCTGGGGTGGTTGAAGAATGCTGGGGTGGTTGAGGCGGTGGATTGTCGAGTTTGCCTTTGGCGAGAATCCATATACCAATCATATAGTCTGCTTTTCGAGTTTTTGGCATCTTGAGTTCATCTAAAAGTTCAATGTACTCTGGTAAGGGTTCGCTCGATAGGAGGGGTATGAGATAGAGTTCGCGTCCAGGAGACCATTCCTTTGGTCGTTGACCCCAAGGAAAAATGAGCCCATGGCGACTAGAGGAAAATCCAGTCAGAGACAACATCACAACAAATCCAGAACTTAACTTACTCTCTAGACTTGAGGTAATCAGTCAGAGCATTGAAATCAGTCTTCGAATCTTCAGTCACAGGCGAAAACGCGACCGCAATCAACTCCTTCGCTGGATTCAACCTGACCTGCGTCAGAAACTCCGATGAACTTTGGGTCGGCACCCTTCCATCAATTCTCATATCTTCCGAAGGGAACAGGGTCTTCCACCACATGGACTGATGACCAAGCGTCCGTCCACCGATCTGTCGGGCGAAGACCGTCGTTGACTGAGGTGCAGCCGTGTCAAGCGGCATGTGGATCTAAAATAGAACAGTCAGTCGGTCGGTACCTATTTAACGGCATATCACAACAAAAAAGCTGAGTCAGAACATACCTTGCCAGTCCAACAGGGCTGCGTCGCCTCAAATACGACTTCCGGATCCTGGTTGACAGCGGGTTGAGCAGGCACAGATCCGGCAGCAGCGGAACGATCCACGATGTCCTCATCCTTCTCTTCCAAGAACATATCGAAGTCATCATCGTTAGCGACTTCCATGGGTTCGGGCTCCATGACCAAGGTCTTCATCCCCTCTCCCGGTCCGCCACCAGATGTGTCTTTGTCCGCAGCCGTGCCCGAGGCGGAGTGAGGCGGGGATTTGGGTGTCCGGGACATATCATCATCCTTTGGCCCACTCCAGAGAGAGTTAAGGTCAAATGAGAGCCCGCGCTGTCGTGTAGCAGAGAACGGCGAAACTCCAACCGGTGCCATCGGACTCGTTGGCGAACCAGAAAGTTGGCCCAGCCCAGCAACCGTGTGGTGTGCCTCAGGAGGTTTATCAGTCGCGCTATCAGTCGACTCAATAGGCTGCTCGAGTGGCGAGGTTGCAGCAATGGCAGAGTCCGAGTTTCCTTCAGTAGCACCGGTATCTGCACCAGGACCAGTGTTGGCAGCACCACCTCCTTCCTGTTCAGTTCCATCTTCATCAATATTAATCAAGTCCGCCAAATTCAACTCGGGCTCCGGAGCGGCCATGACCACGTCTGAAACCGTATGTGTGAACAACGGCCGCATTGACGAACTGAGAATGTCATCATTCCCTTGATGTTGATGTTGCTGCAGCACGTGCGAGGGTACAGGCGGCGGAGCGCCCCACCCACCAGCACTGGCATCCGTTACAGGACTGTGACTGGGCACGACAGGTGATTCCGGAGGAACACTCAATGACTGCGTCCGCTGTCTCTGTTTCTCAACGGCCTTCAACCTTTCTCTGCGTTCTCTCTCCCTCCGCTCCTCCTCCTCTTGCTCTCTTTCTCTTTGCCTTTCGATTTCGCGTGCCCGTGCAAGTTCTCCATTGACGTCTTCAATGTCTTGTAGGCCCTTATGTGTGATCTTCGCCCGCGGCACAACGGGTTTTTGAAGGATAGTTTGCTCCAATGATTCTTTCTCTGCGATCTTGATGTGTTGCTTCGTTTCTTCATCTGCGAGGTCCGTGGAGGACATGAGCGAGATTTCCTTTGGTGTGATTGCACCTGTCGTGATCCGTTGATGGATGACGACCCGATCGGGTTTGCTCAGGTTGAACTGGATCGTGCGGAAACGATCCCTGGTTGAAAAAGTCAGGGTTGGTCTTAAAGCTCGTGGATACCAAGGATGAAAGACTTACTTGTATTTTGCACCAGCATGTGGGGCACCACTCTTGTCCGGCTCCGAGTAGATATCAAACATACACTGCTCAAGTTCAGCAGTGAATTGCTTGCTCTCGTTCAACAAAGCCTCCTTCTCCTCCTCTGTCATCTCTTCGAGCTTCTTCGGCACAATCCCCCCAACTGACTTCTTTTCTTCATTCAATTCTTGCCCTTCGCCTTCACCCTCCGTCTTCACGATCGTTTTATCTTCCCGAACGTGAGGGTATCTGAAGAATACGTCCCGGAACACATCTTCTAGCTTTCCAAGACAGTACTTTCGCACTGGGTCTTCGGTGGCAGTGTCCAGTTTCTTGCGTTTGCTCGGAGGTTGAGTCTCCGCGGTACTTTGTTTGCGTTTGAGGCGCGATTTGGCGGAAGATACGACAGGGGATACAGGCGTCCGCGACCGCGACACTCTCTGTCTAGTTCTTCGTTTAGTTCTGGTGGCTTCCTCATCTGATGCGAAGTCGGATTCGGAGCCTGATGAAGGTATCTGGCGTAGACGGCGCTGAAAACACGACAAGAAACGTGAGTAACAGGATTTCTTGGGGTAAGTGATTGGGAATTACCTTTCCCTTCTGCGCGTCCTTGTTTTTCTCCTTCTCCGCAACATACTCGTCTCCACTCTCGTCACCATCTGATTCCTCGGAACTAGACGGCGGTGGAGGAGGTGGAGGAGGCAGAGACTTGGTCGTCACTGTTATAGTCGGTTTCTTCGATTTTACACTTTTGGGAACGAGTGTTTCCACATCGCTGCCACAGTCCTCGAGCGCCTCGGGGCCTTCCCAGATCACTATAAAACACAAACAAAAAAAAATGACCGTCAGTCAGCAATTTATGACGCCGAGCGTGGTTAAAATGGAAAGTAGGAGACAGAATAAAAGATCATACATGGAGAAGCAGCAATTTCTCTAAGTGCAACTTTCGCCATTTTCAGTTACAATGTGTTGCTCAGAATAGAGTTAACTGCTCAGGTGTAAAGAAACCTACTGGCACAGCACGAGGATCTCTCATGCGGAGTAGGCGAGTGCCCGGGCGCTAAAAAGAGCGCAGCAGCAACATGTGGCTGTCTACCCTCCAACCACGGAGCACAAGGCAGGCGTGGAAAGGGCATTGCGAAGGGCAAATTAGATACCACAATATACGTAGCTCAGGCTGATACGCAAGACGCAGAGTCTACCCTTGACTCTCCCGTCGCTATACTGACAGGGAGTAAGAAGTATGGATGACAAATGGCGAAAGTTACACAGGCACGAATGTTGCAAATATGACAACAGACTCGAATTCTTTTGGGTTGAAATTGCTTTTTCTCTCTGGGTACTGGACATACGGGTACGACGCGAGAGGGGTAGAAGGGCGTGTGTTGTGTACTCACTAGCTGTTTTGCGGCCGGTAGATTGAGTACAGGAAGGGCATACATATACATCTGTTGGGGAGGAAGAGAGACAATATATTAGGAATGATGAACCCGTTGCGAGGTGAGACATGACTCACTTATTTCCTCCGCTTCGCGTTCGCTCAAGTCGACGCAGATGAAGTGAAACCTATGGTTTTTGAGTTAACAGTGGAGCGGGGCGGCTGTAATGGGCACGCGACAACGTACCATACTTTGCACTCTGCACAACGGATCATGGGCGAGCCATCGTCCCCTCTGCTGCATGTACAATACACCACCTTTGAAGCTTTCGATTTTGGTTTCTTGGCTGTAGAAGGTCGAGTAGACGATGATAGAGTCTTGACATTCTCCTTCTCCGATGGATCGATACTATGTTGCTCCTGTTTGACGGAAGGAGTGGTTGCACTGGATTTGCGAGTAGAGTGGGTCTTGGTCTTCGGTGTCGGATGTGGTGGGGTCTGGGGTGCCGAGGACGACGCGGCGGCGGCAGCGGCAGCGGCAGCTCTTGTGCGTGCGCGGGTGCTCATTTCCAGGGATCTTGTGATCAGTTCTGGCAGAGAAAAGTTGTTATCAGAAGTGCAGCCTTGCAATGTGTCGAGGAAAATCCTGAATCATCGAGAGGTTTGCTGACTAACACTTGGTGCGTAAACTTTGCCAAGAGTTTCCCATCACGTGTGTGAGCTTGAAGGTAGCGTGGGAATCTATTATGCCTGGAAGCATGTCGCCAACCCCCGGTCGCCGCCTCACCCGCCATATGCACGCAAGTCCTATGATCAATTCTGGCCGTCTTCTGGCGATATCAGAAGCAGGGCAAGGAGGCTTCTACGGAAGATATTTCGAGAACCGCCGTCTTCACGGATGACGCTTTAGATGCATCATATCACTCGATGAGGCAGTGTGCGATTTATGGTTGCCGCCGATACGGAAGCTTATTATTTTCGGGAATAATCATGATCATCAGAACTTGGTATGCGACAATCCTATCGCTAAAGCCTGCGAAGTGCTTCGCCGGCGTTCATAGAGCTCATGGGTTGATACATGGCCACAGGGCCCTAGTTACGATCGAGGATAGTATGAAAAGTAGGTAGAAATGCTGTTCAAACAGAGGCACACACGGTGGTGATACCTGGCTGACCGAGGCGTACGTTTTTGTGACGTGTGTTTCTCCTTGGGGTAACCTGAGGAAGAACGAATATAGGTGACAGTGTGACGCAGGCGGTGGGGTGTTCCCAATCGGGAGGCCGGGTGAAAAGGGTCTGGGGTGTGGGATAGGGGAAGGGGACTAGTCCAAACAGCCAAAACGGCGACCTGCCGGCACGGACTGACTGTGCTGCTTGTCACAACTCTAAGTTTCGGCAAGTGGGGAAATCAATGACAGACATTGCAACATTGGCG
Source organism: Podaxis rugospora (assembly GCA_018524415.1). Taxonomy (NCBI): domain Eukaryota; kingdom Fungi; phylum Basidiomycota; class Agaricomycetes; order Agaricales; family Agaricaceae; genus Podaxis; species Podaxis rugospora. Next base: position 117,976 of record JAEUWL010000110.1, on the reverse strand, counting down.
GAACATATGTTTTGAATTACACTGTATGTTCGTCTCGTTGCTCTCATAAGATTACAACACCGTCTGTCTCTCCACCTGCCTCGCGTTCAACCCTGCGCGCCTCCCCTCCGCCTAGATGTTGTCTGGCCCCCTCTCCACCAACATCCAACGCAAGGTGGACCACTCCTACAAGCTATAGGTGTATCCTATATTTCTGACGGAAAGAATTGTTCGGCTAAAGTATGTCCTATTTTCCCATCCTTTTCCGTGACTGTTTCCAATCCCTATGCTTCTGCGATCATGCACGCGGGCTTTCATTGACTCTTCTCTTCTCTCCCAGCTCCCTCCTGCCTCCCTTCGTTCAATACCGCCTTGGACTGAGCCTGCCGGCTATCGTCTATGGCAGCAGCCTCTGCTGTTCTCCCATCGTCCAAGGCCCCTTCTTCTCCTCTCAACATGGCTTCTCATCAACGCATCAATACCAACATAATTCCTTCCATGGCATCATCATCCCGTTCTCCACCACGCACAACTGCCTCATCCCCGCTCGTTCAGGATACTTCTCCGAAGCCTTTCAACCGACTTGCTGCTATCGGCCAGAGCATGGGCCAGAGCTTCCGCACTGTAACCCGGTCCAAGAAGGCACCCACTCCCGAGGCTGATGAGTTTGCAACCATTACTGCAAAGACCGGGAAGGGGAAAGGAAAGGAGAAGGTTGCCGAGCAGGAAGTGCCCAAGGAAAAGGACAAAACGAATGTGTTCGGGAAATTAGGCTCCAAGGTTACTTTTCGTCGTACCCGTAGAGAATCCCTCACGTCTTCTCCCTTGCCCCAGTCTCAGGATGCATCCACAGCGTCCACAGAGAGCAAGGAAAGAGTCGCTGGAACTACCAGCTATCTTACGCCTTCTTTAAGATTGGCATCGTTATCTTCACCTGCACTCCATATGTCATCACAGGCTCCCCCATCAACAAAGTCACAACCCTCTGTTCCTGCTTCTTCTAGTGTAACGGCTCTAGTGTCCCCCACGCGGGAACGCACAAGGCGAACAAGCTTCCAGCCACAACACATGGAAATCAGTAACCCCATTCCTCTCTCCAAACGGGAACGACACCCAGTCGGACCCTCACGCGAGTTCTCTACTCGCCATCGTTCAACGAAATCCCACCCGCCCGACCTCTTAGCCTCTGCACCTGCTCCCAACACACCACACAGAAATCCCTCTTCCCGTGATACTCAGAGCCCCCGTCCTTCCACTGACATGGAGAGTCCTCCTGATACCCCAACTCCAACCCCTTCCCATCGAGACAGAGTCGTCCGCACACCATCCATACGTCCCACTGCCGCCCATTCGGAAAACTCCAGTCCTCGAAACGCCCGTCCCATAAGCCCACTTAGAGCCCGTTCCCCGCCACATCCTCGTGTTGTAACTCCAACCAATAGGGGCTTGATATCAAGTTCAGTTACCCATCTGCGTGCTTCAAGTCCATCGCCACCTCCCCGAAGGCCTTCTATCGATGCTCCCCGCCGGCCCTCTATTGATTCCCCACGTCGACCTTCTATCGATGCTCCCCGCCGGCCCTCTATTGATTCCCCACGTCGACCGTCGGTCGATTCCCCACGCAGGGTCTCCGGGGAGACTCCGCGTCAGTCTTCGCGAGACTCGCCGGTGGACCATCGTACAGAATCTCCGACGCCTGTCCGGCCCCGCCCTACGTCCCCTGGTCAAAGAACCTATGCCCAAAATCGACATTACAATATTTCTTCAGCATCTCTAATATCACCCTACAACCCTGAGAACCGTGAACAGCTTCGGAAAGCGACGTCGATGCTTTGCAAGGAGATGGTTAGACCGCCACCTCATATGGGCAAATCTGAGCAGGCATCACGAGATTGGGAAGAAGTTGAGATGCGGTTACATCCTCTGTCGAGGTTGGAGCGGGTTTGGGGAATGAGTAGTATAAGCTCTGCGAGCAACCTAAATGTGTCGACCTCTGGGATGGGCTCCAGTGGGCTGAGCGCAGCGGGAGAGGAGAGGGAGAGACGTGTGTTCTGTGAAGCATTGCGGGATGGCTTTGTATTATGCCAGTGAGTGATATAAGCCGCTCTCTACCTCCGCCTGCCCCTGTCCGCTGCCCTTACTGATCAATGAATGAATGCTGACTTCTCTCCGCTTTCTAGGCTCGTAAACAAGCTACGCTCCGGAAACATGGTTCGCCCCGACCCTCGAGAAGACGGTGTTGCCAAACAATCTAATGTGGCCAAATTCCTGGCCGCGTGCGCTTCTTACGGTCTGCAACACGAGGACCTGTTCCACAGCAATGACTTAGTTGAGGGATCGAATGAATCCCTTGCACGCGTCGCGCATACTATCATCACCCTCATCCAGTTTGTCGATACCCCCGCACCGTCGCGTCTCAAGTGGATCAAACATGCTTCTCCGACTTTGAACCCTTTATCACAATCATCAACAGCATCGTCATCAGCATCAGCCGCAGGGCCGTATATGAAAGGCTCCCTAGGGAGAGCATCCGCATCAACACCTAATCTCATGCCCCTCTCTACATCCCCTACCCCTGCCTCTCCCAGAAAACGGTACAGTCCTCCGGCGGGATTACCGCCTGTTCGTTCGGATAGTTCCGAGGAGGGACACCATGCGACACCGAAACCTCGCCCAATGCGCAAGTTGGCGAACAATGAGAGCCACACCAACGTCAGTGTTGTTGATCCATCAGATTCGGAAATGATGTCCAGTGGGGAAGATGAGGAGGGGGCGGGACAGGAACAGGAACAGAAGCAGGGAGGGGAAATAGTAACAGTGAAGCCTGTGCCTGCTCCACCTTTACTTAAACCACCACCCAGGTCCCCTCTCCGCGCACAATCCGTTAAGCGGAACCAGGAAAGCCAGTTCGATGACGGAGGTATCTCTGCATGGGTCAAAAGTGCAGCCTCGCCTTCTACCTTGACCTCTGGATCTCCTCCTGCACCGAGACCTGGTCTCGGTCTTGGACTTGCACGCGTGAACTCCATGGCGGCCGAATCGACTCGCGCGTCCGTCGGTAATGCGTCATTTTTGGACTCACCGGTTGGCGCTAGTCCACCCAGTGAGTATAGCTATGCTCGCCAGTCTGTTGCGTCTACCACAGTGACGGATACGACTGTGATCACTCAAGTGTCGAGTATTCTCGATGATCATCACTACGGCGGCTCCTCTGGAGGTGGAGGAGGGAACAGTAATAAGTTTGGGACGATTAGGACTGTGACGACGGATTTGACGTCGGAGATACCGTCGATGACGAGGACGGAGGGCATGAATGTTGCGGATGAGTTAGTGAAGAATGGTGGAGGGAGAGTGACGGAGTCGCCTTTAATGCCGCCTGTGCCTCCCCCGAAGGGGTTAAGGGAGAGGAGGCCGAGTGGATCGCATGCGCAGATACATGGGCATGCGGTTGACTTGACGAGAGTTGCAGAGGAACCTGACGAGAGTGGGTCATCGGGTGGTCGTAGAAGGTACAAGGACAGGGACAGGGATGGAGAAAGGGACCAGAAGGGAAAGGGCAGAGCAGACGGGTCACCGACGAAAGGAGGAAGGGTTGGAGAAGTAGGAAGGGGTGGGAGCCCCGAGAAGCCAGCCGATAAGATTCACGCAGTTCATCTTCACAAAGCAAAGTGGCCTGACGACTTTCTGGACGTTTTTCAACTGCAAATGCAAAATTCGACGGCATCGACATCCTCGCTTGATCCAGAAGAACGGCAGAACCGACCTTCATCACCGCATGCTCCTATGTCTCGGTCGGTATCTCCGCCAAGAAAGGTGGCGATAGTGGGCTTAGGCGCGGGAAGGCGCCCCGATGGGTCGAACGAATCAGTTTCTCTAGCTCCGAGAAGGCCTACGCACCTGTCTAGGCATAGTATAGACACTACGCCTGCTTCCCTGGCATCTGCATCAGCAACATTGGCATCAGCGTCTACTACGGGCTTGTTACCGAAAGAGTCAATATTGAGGAGGGAAGCTAGTCCGGATAGAGTCTTAGGGTCCGGAAATAGAGTCGTGCTCCGGAGGACGAGCACGAACAAGAGCCCGTTGCCGCCCCTATCCTCGTCCCGTGCCGGGAGTAGTTTGTCGATGACAAGGAATACGAGTACGCCCGAGCCTGAGGGTGACGGCGATGTAGCAGGGGGAGAGAAGAGGGTGAGCGGAGGTAATGGACCAATACCAGTGCCATTCCCGCGTTCAGTTTCTGGAGAACGTTCTGGTACACCCTCCCCTTCGCCCCGAATGGAAGCGTGCATAAGGCTGGCTGGAAATCCTTCGACTTCTGCTGCTTCGGGTTCTGTGGATTCTTCAGCGAACGCGAACGCGAACACGAACGAGAAGCCGCGTCCGCCCAGGGGCAGATTCCAGAGTGAAATTAATGGTAGTTCAAGGGTGAAGCAGAGACCGAATTCGTATGATGAGCTTGGAGCAAAGCATTCGAGGACGAGATTTGAGAGCATGGTAAATTTGGGGAGGGCAGACCCAGCCATGGCGAGTGCGAGTGACTTGATGGTAAGGGATTCGATGGATGGGAGTGCAGTGAGGAAGACACTCGTGGTTAGAGAGGAGGGAAAGCCCCCAACCCATTTTGTAAGTTCTTCTCTCAGCCCTTGGATACCCCTTAGCCCCCCAAAATCCCCAACCTTTTTATATTTGATCGCGTATCGTGGTCCGTTTATCTTTGCATCGGGATGCTGATTGACTTATTTTTGGTCTTCATTTTCTAGCAATTGGGGAATTGCATCGGGAAAGGCCAGTTTGGAAGCGTGTATAGGGCTCTCAACCTCAATACAGGCCAGATGGTTGCTGTGAAGAGGATTCGGTTGGAGGGGTTGAAGGAAGATGAGATTTCGACGCTGATGAGGGAAGTTGATCTTGTCAAGAGTTTGTCACATCCAGGGATTGTCAAATATGAGGGTATGGCGCGTGACGAGGATACGTTGAGTATAGTCCTTGAGTAAGCGCCTTCTTTAATTTTTGATATGTATTGTTCTAACCCGATCATCCCCTTTCTTGCTTTTCAGATATGCCGAGAACGGTTCGCTCGCACATACCCTTAAAGCGTTTGGGAAGTTGAACGAGAAGTTGGTGGCTAGCTATGTCGTCAAGATCCTGGAAGGGCTACACTATCTCCACCAGAGTGACGTTGTGCACTGCGATTTGAAGGCCGCCAATATCTTGACCACGAAGAATGGGAACGTCAAACTGTCCGATTTCGGCGTATCTCTCAACCTTCGTGCAATGGAGCGCCAGACCCAGAATGACGTTGCCGGAACTCCGAATTGGATGGCTCCTGAAGTTATCGAGCTCAAAGGCGCTTCAACTAAATCCGATATTTGGTCTTTGGGCTGCACGGTTATCGAGTTGATGACTGGGAAACCGCCGTATGCAGAGATTAGTAATAGCATGTCCGGTCAGTTCCTCCGTTCTCTTTGTTCATTGTGACACTAATTTAAGTGGCGAATAGTGATGTTCCGCATTGTAGTGGATGATATGCCGCCGATACCCGAAGGCTGCTCTGAGTTGTTGCAAGAATTTTTGCGGCAGTGTTTCCATAAAGAACCATCCAAGAGGCCGAGCGCTGAGCTTTTATGTGAGCATCCATGGTTGAAGAAGAATTGGGTTGCTCTCAAGGTAAGTCTTCGCTCCGTCAGATCAAGTAAGGTTCGGAGCACTAAGTCAATGGGTTTTTATACGCAGGATTTAAGACCACAAGACAGCATTCCATTCCTTCGCCGGGTCAGTGCCGACTTGCAGAAGTCGGACATGGTGCGATACCTAGCGAAGATGGACTTTTCCGATTCGCCGACTAATGCGGAATTCCCGAGGGATATTGCGGCCAGCCCACCGCCGGCTTCGCCCACATCACCCGTTGGTAGACGGACCTCGAACGCCTCTATGCGCCCGCCCCCTCTTGATACTGGATTCTCCCCAAGCGAACATAGCTTTGTTAAGACGACTTTCAGTAAACGTGGGTCACTCTCTACTGACCATTTTCTTCCTAAACTGATGTTGTCTCCCAGCTGTAACCTGCCGTGTTTGCCTTGAGAACGTGAAGAAAACTGCAGTTTTGTGCGCTAAATGCAGTTTAATTTCTCACTCCAAGTGTGCGCCGAATGCACCCCCAACCTGTGACCTTCGAACACAACTCCTCACATATGCTTATTACGCGGAACAAGGGAACCCGTCAAGTCTATATACGAACCCGGTATTGGATCACCATGATGTCACCCGTGGCCCGGTTGCGTTGTCAGATGTACCCTACGTCGCTCATAATAGCCCTCGTACGAGTGTTGATACCCCACCACCACCTCCACCCACCCACCACGCCACGAGCTCCCACCCTGGCTCTCCCCCGACTGCTTTCAGACTCAAAGCAATGTTTAAACGTTCCAGGTCCAACCTGACTAATGAAGCCACCTCGCCTTCTAGTGCCCCGGCTTCCGAACCTGACCTTTCCAATTCGAGGACAGCCCCGAAAGATGCCCCTGGCGGTACCACTGCTGACAAGACAAAAGACCCGCACCTGGACGAAAGAACGCCAGTGCCACGCAAACGCCAGCCCCCTGTGTTTCGTAAACGGTCAAGAGAACGTCCGCCGTCGTACACGAGCAACAGCACCGGTCTTAGCAGTCTACGAAGTGCCGCGACAGCTGCTGAGAGTATTAATAGCAATGGTCAGCCTGAGAATGGACGCATATCACAGCTGTCTAATGTGGGCAACGCTGGGACCTCGTCTTCGCATGAGCGGAATTCGAGTGGTGGTCATAACAAGGAACGAAGACAGCCCAAGAAGTCGGTTTCAATCCAACCCCCTGCACATTCAAATGTGGCGTCAGATACGGAAACAAATGAGCTAACCGAGCTTAGTACGGCTTCATCTGTGCTTCCTGGGTACTTACCTCCAGATACGAGTCGACGATCGAGAGCGAAACGTGACGCTAAACAATCAGGAAATTGTGTCGTACAGTGAATTCCTCCTTTTCTGGCTTTATGCGCTCCTTTCGGTTGTTTCTTTTCATGGATTCAAAACATATTTGGCATTTCATGCACAGTCATCCCAACGTTTTTGCCCAAAACATCAACAGCTCAAATCGGATACTGGTATTTGTATTGTCTATTCGTATTCAATAGTGTAATGACACCCTCCTCTCATTCCGTCTCCCCCTTCTACATGTCCCATTCCTTCCCCATCCTCACGTACATACTGCTTCTGGACTTGTCACACGGACGTTTGACTTTGTAAAACCGTTACCATTAATAGCCCTGTTGATAGTAATGTACCACCCGTAGCCCATTCTGTGTTATTTCCCAATACACGGTGCAATTGTTGAGCAAGATTCCTGAGCCAATAGTACAATTTACAAATACGTCTAGAACACAACACCTATAGAATGAGTATGCCTAATTCTTCTCTCTTGATGTGAGGGCTTCTGTGGCCCTCGAGAGCATTGTATGCGTCTGTAATCTCCTTAAATTCATCACTGCCGTTCTTCATGCCAAGGATCTTCTCCACCGCACCTCCAACGCCGTCCGCTTCTTCAACATTCTTCAACTCGACTGCCTGCTCGTCATCATCATTCCTATACATCAAGGCAGCTGCAATACCGATAGCTATATGCTTTGTGGGCAAACCGTGTCTCTTCGCAAGAAGGAATGGTCCCAAGAGTCGTTCATCTTGGCCCAGCTTGCGAAGAGGCTGGCGCCCGACCCGAGTGATGTCGTCAACTACATCTGGGTTCCTGTAGCGACCAATGGTTTTCTGGATATAGGCCTCCATGCCGTCCTTGTTGAAAGCATGAGGGTATTCTTTCACGAGCGCTTGGCCACTCTCCCTCATGGCTTCCTCTACGATAGCGAGGATGTCCTTGTTGTTGATGGCTTCGCTGATCACCTTATGATGGAAGATGGCTCCAAGGTATGCTGTGATTGCGTGGCCACAGTTGAAGATGTAGAGTTTGCGGGCTTGATATGCGGGGAGGTTGTCGGTGAGCATCATCCCCGGTATTGGGGGACTGAGTGTTGGGACTGGCCCGGAACGGTCAATGGATTTAAGGCCATGAATGTCAACAATCCATTCTGTAATTCGAATAGGATTAAAGTAAGGTCAAGGATTATTGCAGTGAAGTCTTAAGAAAGTGACATACCGAAGAATTTGTCAACTCCAACGCTAAGCATCTTCTCCTGTTCGTGTACGGGTTGGGGAACGATTCTGTCGACGGAGCAATTCGCAAAGCCGACATAACGGTCGGCCCATGCTTGCACCTCTTTACCCAAGTCTTTGTAAACTGCGTCTTTCAAGATGTCGGACGCTCCCTTGCCGTTTTCGCAAGCGATAACGTTCAAAGAGCCGGAATCTTCTTCCTTGCGAAGGGTGATGCCTCGAGCGATGATAGGGGCGATATGGCTGAGGGCTCCGAAGCCGACGCTCGTGGTGACGATCTTCATCTCCTTGTCCGCAATATCTTCTGCAAGGGTCATAATGCCCCTTTTGTCACTGGAGAGGACACCAGAAACACTGTTGACACAAAATGGCCGAGGACGTCGCGGCTCAAGGTAGCTGATGGCGTATGTATGGTCGGTGTTCAGGCGAGATATGACCTTGGGATTGATATCGGCGAAAATGACATGATACCCAGCCCTGGCTAGGAGCATGCCGATGAATCCAAGGCCAATACTGCCCGCACCAAAATGTACCGCAGTGGGATGGTCAAACCGGGGTGAACCGGACGGCCGAGGCACCTGAGTGTTCGACATTTCAGAAGATGCTATGGGAAAGAATCAAGTATACGGGTAACGATATTTTGGCGGTTGGGAGGACCAAGTATTGGGACATGTTGAGTGGAGAGGAACCATCACTCGGTAGACATCATAGTTGTCGACATAGGAAAGCCAAGGTGTGTTGTGGAGAAGATTGACGCCGTGGTGACTTCTCTGTACTTTTCGAAACTACATCATCGAGCTCCTATTGACACTCTCTCGATGACGACTCTTTACTCCTCACTAATCTCCTTCCGGAAATCCGAAATCAATGTCTTTCTGTACCTGGGTGATCCACTGCTCCAATAACTCTCACCTTCATTCACGTTGCAGTTCCAAATTGCGGAGGCTGAAATGCTTACTTTTTATGTTACAGCCACTTTACATGATTTGACAGACTACGGCTATTACACATTGCACAGGTGACAGCTAATATACACAATGCTACTTAACAAAGGATGAAAACGAGGATACCGCTGGTAGAGACGCATATCACGAAACGAGTAGATAGATTCCCCAACTTCAAGTGAGTTCGGCAGACATTGCCTTCACCTCGTCGACTACAGCACGGAATTTATTCGCACCCTCCTCTTCAAGGATGTCATAGGACCACCACTCGCGAGGTGCGGTGTCGGTCAGGATATCAGGATCAGGGGTAATCCGTCGAGGCTCCAGCTGCCTTGTGGCTTTGCTATACTTGTAGAAAGCCATTTTAGTGCCGAATGCGGATACGCCGTGCAGGACAGGGATGCGTAAATCGCTGGCAATGTCACGGAACCGTTGGCGCATTTGGACGTCGGCTTCCTCTCGCTTCGAGTTGGACCGGAAATCGTTCGGGTGCTTGATTCCGACGATGAAGACCGGGGAGGTCCCGATGTAGATGAGAAGAAGAACGACGAAATCGACTGCGTCTCGGCCCGCCGATGGAGGGAAGTATTGGGGAACAACCTCAAAGAGCGTGTCAGGGGGAAATAGGGTATTGAGCAAGCGATTCCAGGATCCATAGAAAGGCTTCTCAGAACTGGCGCTGGAGGCACCAGCAACAAAGGAGCGCATGATGAGCTTGGGCCAAGGTCCAGTATGATCGGCATCTGCCATCCTAGTGCAACCAGCATGAGCAAAACTATGCATTGGGGAAAGATGACACCTCACTTGAGGATTTACGAACGAAATAATAATAAAAAAAGGCTTTGTAGTGCGATGTAGTAGATGGTCAAAGCGTGGCTCATGGTCAGGGGCACATGTCCCTAAACCTCATGTGAGTGTAGATGATGATGAGTTCCAATTTCTATACTGCTACAAGCAAATTAGTGCTAAGGCACGGTTCGGGCCATCAGGCCACAGGCTGCATGGATTGACATAACCATGGCACATCCACGTATGCCAAGACCCCTGGCTACTACTGCTGAATGCCGTTGTGAGTGGATACGCCAAAAATAACCAGGAACCTACAACGCCACCCACAATGAAGACCATGAAGCAGGGGTACAACCATGTAGAATGAAACGACCCATTAACTGTGACTGTCCCCCAACATGTTGGAACAGCATGCTCACTGCTGGTATATGGCTTTCTTTCCAGCCAGGCTATCACCATGTAACCGCGACAACTTCTCGTTCGGTAAGCTCAAGCCACACTATGAAAAGACGTTTGACAGATTCCATGTTGTCTATCTCTTTAGTGATCGATTCACCACTGGGTATTGAAACCCAGTCAAACACTCGACTTCCGCATAAAAAGGGAGCAAGGGGTACACCGCGTCAAAGTTTCTCTTTCACAACCCTCCTAACATCGAATCTTGTGCCCCAAGTTTATACGATCCAGTATCATGCTCGTCAAAGTTTCTGCTCTGGTGGCTTTCGCCAATACCCTCATTAACGTCGTACTATCTTCGCCAGTGTTTGAGACCAATGCGGAGCGAATGGCGCGTGGGCTTGCACCTAATCCTCCTGTACAATTTGTCAGGCGAGCTACTGCAGTCGGGGGTGGGCGCCTTTCTCAATGATAGCCCTTGCCTGATCTGACGCTGGACCGTTTTTCAATTAGCTGCTAAGCGCACACAACCCTCACCTAGGCCGTCCTCCTGGTACGCACCCCAATAGTTTGCATGAATTAGGGGAAATGTGTTCACATGCCAATCAGTCACACTGGTAAGATTGAAGTCAGGCCGGGTGGATTCGTCAGAAACTGGGAGAATGGTGGAATGTAAGTCACACAGGACCTGATACTTCGATCACTCATTGCTTCGTGCTGGGGACAGAAGCGGCGTCAACTTTAGCGGTGATCCACTGGAGGTCAAGGTTTGCAAGGCTGGACCTTATACCGACCGCTACGACATAATCGCCACGGTAAGTCGTAGTTCGAAACTGATTTCATACTTGGACTCACAACGCACGTCACAGAATGCCGTCTTCCAGCCTCCCTACTACGTCGGTGCAAGTTCTGGGTTTTTCCCCTTGTCTCTAACTACGGGTAATCGAAGGTTTGCCTAGTTTTCTTTCCTTCCTCCACCTCCTGGACCTGCTCAAATACAATGTCGTCCACCTCCTGACAGCTCGGTTGCTTTCACTAACGTCCCCCGAAGTAAGAGGCTTTCAACTCTGAGAGCAAGAAGCTCGTATACTTATCCTATGTCACCTGCTATCAAACCTCACCAGCCCCTCCCAACGCCCCTCCCACATTGATTGATGGGAACTACTACGAATCCTCTATCTGGTCATACGACCCCGAGACCAAAGAGCTTTCCCGTACGTCCAGTCGTTCTTGTTTCCCACTCCAAGTCCTCCTGTCCCTGGTGGAGCTGATACCTCGATTTTCCTTCTTCGCGTAGCTCAATGGATTAACCCTGACGGAAGCAAGCCTAACACCACGATTGCGTCCGACATTCGCGCGGTATGTTCTTCCTTCTCTTCTTCGACAACCCCTTTAGTACGTTTTCTTTCTTACAAGTGTATCACATTTATAGAACGAGTTGTTCTTCGTCGGCGACATATCTCAGTGGAACGTATCTGGATCATTTGCATCTGCGGTCGTGCGTGCCACTTTCACCTTCAAAACCCCAAATAACTCTAACTCTCTTCTTCCATGACAACAGCAATTTTATCTTGTTTAAACTTCTGTTTCGGACGTAGTTGGGTCCACAACTATTTCCGAGGATGTTTCATGCTGGTCTCATGTTAATATCGGACTTATTCACGAACTAGTTCTTGAGTCCTTCCATTCCATTCCCTTCCTACCCTCCTTTAATGGTCGCACTCTTTAGTAGATAATGAAGAGCATTTTCACCCAGATACTCAGAATTCTGAACTTCTCTATTTCGGAACGTTTCGCCTTCAAGCTCTGGGCTTGATAGTGCGGATGTGCTCAGATATATCGATTCTGAATGCTCCTTTATTTCCAGAACGAAACCAAGGAACTCATAAATAGTAAAATAAATTTACTTATGGACTTACGAACGAAGCCACTTATTTCAAGCGACTTGAGTATGCCCTACAACCTTTTACTCTGGGAACGCGAGAGAGCGAACGTCTTCGATCCAAGCTGCAGCGGCATCGGGGAACTCCCAAACCATAACACCTGCATCTATACACCCGTTTTCAAGTTCGATGGTAAATCTCCACATTTGAATTGGAACGGGAACTTACTCCAGCCTTGGTTCTTAGCCTGCAACACACACTCTGCTAAGGTGGATGTCGGTATAAATCCGTTATTAGCATCGCCAGCGGTAGCAGGCTTCCCAATTACGAGTTTCGAGAGGGGGATTCCGCTAGCTGCAATTTGGAACAGGGCAGATTGAGGCCAGGTGCTGGAGGACGTGGTGAGCAGGCCAGAGCAGGTCGTGTATTCGCTCGTGCCCTCTGAAACAATTTGAGTATCGATTAAAAGGTGAAGCTTAGTGGAAGCCTACGATTGTAGAACTGGTATTGTGTGGCATTAGGTCAGAACGTGAACTTGGCAAGTGAGGCATGGAGCCTACCTGAACGTTGTACCAGTCGATCAAGCTTCCAACGTTCTTGTGCACTGTGAGGTATGCACCTCCACCAAATTTGTTAGGAGAAAACCTGGTCCAGTGTCAAACGACCAGCAACCTATCAAGTTCAATGTTGACTGTACCATGGTGCAACAGCTAAAGGGGAGACGAGATCAATGGGAGGTTACATATAACGCATGGGGATCGGGGACTAACGAGCATGAGTGAGGATAAATGATCCTTGAGGAAGTTGGGCTCGAAGTTGCTTCGTGAAGTCAGTAAGCCATTGCTAGGTGAGGATTAATAAGAGTTTAATTGACACAAGAGAATGGTTCACCTCAGCCCTTCCGTCGCCTGCATTAATGGCATTGAAGTCCTTCAGTCAGGCGCCACGTCAATATCCCTTCACGCCAGCACGAAGGAAGCACTCACTTCATAGTCAACATCGACACCGTCCAAGTTAAACTGTTGTACGAAGGCAGCCATAGTGTTCGCGGTGGCGATGGGGTCAGCACCAGATGATGTCGGTGCATCGGTGGCACCGAAGAGAGAGACAATGATCTGGATACCGGCGGCCGCGTATTGGGATTTGATGTTGGCACGTTCTACATCAGTGAGCTGCGTCCATTCAGCGGCCTATGAACAGGGCAAGTGAATGTTAGAAATGCTACCGGTGGTTCAAATCATGGAGGTTAACTCTCACTTTGTCGAAAGCTCCTTCCGTCAACAAGAAAGAAAGGGCGCTGTGAAAGGTTTAGTGGGCATGCGTTTGTAACGTAGCATTGCTAGATGACGAACAAAACGTTGTAGCCCTATAAGCGGCAACCTCAGCAGAGGCGCATTCAACGACAAAATGATAGCCTCACCTGAACTTGGTCAACCGGCGGGGGTCCGGTCAAGCCAGAGACAAACTTGTCGCTATAGATGACGAAGCGCGGAGCTGCAGGGACAGCGTTCTTGGCGCGAGTCGTCAAAAAGCTCCTGGCTGTGTCGGTAAGGTTGTGTGCTTCCAGGGGTATTGCGGCTGTAACCAAGAGACTGGAGAGTCCGAAGAGAAGGACACCAATCCATTTGAACCCGAACATATTTGATCTGGAGCAGTGTTCGTTTGCTCAAGCTCGTCCCAGGGCAAGGTATAAACCTTGAAAGCTTCATGTTTTCTGGGCCTGGTTAAATACACATTTCCGGGTCGTCATTGCGAAGGCTTGAGAAAGCGAAAGAGCCCGTTGTCTTCCCGACCTCCCGCAAAGCCTGAAGGAGAAAGGTCGATAAGAGTCATCCATGTGGTCTCCTAACCAAAACACCTCTCTTGAGTACCAAAGGCGAAGAGAATCTCGTTGAGTTCATACCTCTTCATCAACCTAGCAAACGAGCAGCTCCTCAAGATGGAAAAGAGACACGGCACAGCACATATATTTGGTGCCGCTGTGAACATCTTCTGGATTTCGCAAGGTTGCAATGCCCAAAAGCATGGGCAATTGCGAGGATGCATATGGATCGAATGCCGAACCATGAGCGTAGTGGAGATGAAAGGAAGGTTAAAATACACACACTTGATCGACCGGCCTCCCCGGGTTCCCATAACATTGACTCTTGTTTCTAAAGGAAGTTTTATGAGGCATGGAGCACGAAGAATCGCGTGGTCGCGGAACGGATGGCTGGTCCGAGTTAACGAGAATTGTGGTCAGCAGACATCAGAATACGCAAAACCCATACTGCGAGTTAGCAATTGGGAATGAAGGGATCAATATATACGTGATTGAACCAGTGTTTCTATACACTTTCCCTTGACCCTCAATTCAGTAGTGGGATTCACTGGCAGTATGCGGAACTACCGTACATGAAGTCCTCGACCGCCTCCCAGACAAAACGTGGTGCGACAAGCAGACGTCAAATTGTACGCCTGTCGTTGGTGGTCGGCTCCTTGATTATCGGTCGGCCACGTAAGCCTACCTGAATCAGTGTTCCAAAATGAGAGAGAGAAACACCAAGCGAGATCTTCTGCGGGAAGCAAAACATACTGAGAGCCATGAGCACTATCTTCTTACTCCACTTCATCGTGGTTTTCCCTAGTAACATTTCCTGATGAGGAGAAAGGCGCGTTTGCGAGAACGGCGAGAGTGCAACTCTATCGAGGGCACACGTATTTCCCTTGCCAGAGCTTCTTGAAACAATTAGCTGGAATGAGAAGGAGACCTGACTCAGTGTGAAATAGAAACCAAGGGTTAGTGAATGAAATGAATAGGAACTCAAGTTCTATTTTAATCGTGTGAGCCACGAGTTGCCTGCTTCCAAAAATGGCGAACTGAGCTTCCGCGTTTTCGAGCACTCTGCACTTCGTCGGGAAAACTTGGTGCTGTAAACAGTTGTTCTGGTAAATTCCTTACCTGATACTTGCGATCTGCGACAACTCTGTGTGAACCTAATCTCTGGCAGAAATCTCAAGGGACAAAAGAATGGGCGCGGCTCATGCCACAATCACAATCAAGGAAGAAATATGATTTACCACGAGCACGAGTCATACATGTCTTCAGGAAAGGGGGGTTCAGATATTCTACTTCATCCTGTTCCCCACTACCCGAAGTTGGATTACATAGGCCACGAGAGCGAACGAACAGAGGTTATCCAGGGCGAGGCAGCGCGGGGATACTGTGCGGTCCGCATTCACTTGAGAATCCAGCCTCGATTTCATATCATGCCAGAGAAAGTTGCGTACCTCCCATACCATGACGCCACCGTCTAAGAAGAACGCTAGTCAGCCACAATTCCAAAAAACACCCGAAAAAAGATGTGCTCACTCCACCCCTTGTTCTTTGCCTGCTGCACACAAGTAGCCAAAGTCGAAGTCGACATAAATCCACTTGCAGCATCGCTGGCCGTGGCAGGTTTTCCGATTACGAGCTTACTCAACGGCACACCATTGGCCGCAATTTCAAACAAGGCGGTTTCGGGCCAGGTACTTGACGATGTCGTGAGTAAGTTGGCGCAGGTGGTGTATTCGTTGGCACCCTCTGTTTAAGTTCGTTGGTGTTGAAGACATAGTTAAAGGTGAGGAGGCTTACGGTTATAGAACTGGACATTGTACCAGTCGATCAGGTCGCCCACGCTTTGGTGGACCTTGAGGTAGCCACCTCCGCCCCATTTGGTGGGCGAGAACCTGTTATAACAGCCTCAACATAAACGTCCATATCTACTGCAAATGACCTACCACGGTGCAACAGCTGTATAAATGCCTTTTCTTAGCTTCATCCCAAAGGAGTGCATAACACGGCAACGTACGAGCATGAGTGAGAATATAGGTTCCCTGAGGCAACTGTGCCCTCAACTGCTGCGTGAAGCTGATCAACCAGTTCTAATAAACCCCGTGTCATCAAGTGTAGTTTTGTCTTGGTCAACATACCGACACACCTCGGCTTTACCATCATCAAATGCATTAAAATCTTCATAATCAACGTCAATACCATCCAGGTTGTATTGCTTAACCCAAGCTGCGAAAGTATTGGCGGTGGCGACGGGGTCAGCATTAATTGTAGTCGGAACGTCAGTCGACCCGAAAGCTGAGACAACGAGCTTGATTCCGGCTGCGGCATATTGGGATTTAATGCTCGAGCGTTCGGAGTCTGTTAGAGTGGTCCACTCGTAGGCCTCAAGGTATCATAGCATGAGTGTCGTATGGACAAGCATGAGTCGCAGGACCGCATACCTTGTCCCACGCTCCTTCCACCAGCAGGAAAGAAAGAGCACTGCACGCGAGAAAAAGTGAGCATGCCTACACTGATCACCACTAACCATCATTCTTACAACACATTGAAACCCTACGAACCCGCCACCGATATCAGCTTAACACGCCTCTGTCGCCCTTAACTGCACAAAGAACCTCACCTTTATCTGCGAGACAGAAGGCGGCCCGGTGGTACCGTCGTATGCATCTCCATAAACGACGAAATGGGGCGCAGCGGGTGTAGCACGAGCGAGAAACTCTTTCGCTTGGTTATCCAAGTTGTTCCACGCTGTCTCGTTGACCACAGCAGACAGGGCCCCGTGGATGGAGATTGTCAAGAGCGTTAAAAGGCCTGTCCAAGAGAAGAGCATTTGTTGCAAGTAATCCCAAGTGAGAATTAAAACCGGTGAGAGGTTCGAGAGAATACGGGGCCCGAAATGTCGCTTTTATATACTGGCAGCACAGAGGTAGAATACTTCTCGGAGCCCGAGCCACCAGCAGAAGTTGTCTTCTTCAGGACCAACTGGTTAGTCCAGCGTGGACACTTTCCTCACCCTGCTTGTCTGAGAATATGGTCAACGAGTAGTGTGGAGTTCAACGGAGTAAGCAATGGGAGAATCCTCAAACTGTACATTTTTGCAGACCTTCTGGACCATGCATACCAGTAGTACACATTACGTATCGTCATGTACCACCGCTACAAAGACCATGTGGGTTTCAAGAAGCATTATCATGATAAGCATTTTGAGCACTGAGGGATGGAGAGCATACGGGGTCGAATACGAGGACGGAAGATACAGGTGCATCAGAAGTTGAATGCGAGCACTAGCCATGCGTTTTGGACATTCAATTGTGTTGCATACGAAGTTCGGTGGTCGAAAGGGTCAGTGTTGGTTAAAGCTGGGCCAGGTGACGTTTGAGCCGAAGTCACTGCTCCGTGGATAGCAGGAAGCCGATAGAGCCGTATCTGGTAAGTCAAGTCTAATGCCTATCACCGGTTGCTACCATATCATTGAACAGAAGGACCAGAGCGTCCTTGAATCGGGAGTAGCAGGTACGCCAAGAGAAATACTCTCGCGGATCACCATTATGTTGAAGGGAGGTTCTGGAGTAGAAGGGATGCATATGCACCAGAAGTCCCGCAGAGACTACCATGCGTTGTATCGCTCGTCTGAACGAGTCGTGGTGGCTGAGTGTTTGAAGAAGTATATGTTGGTAGATGTTAGACGGAGTGACGTTCATCCGGTATCGTGGCGTTCGGGGTAATTGGAAGCAGAGTGCATGAGGATAGACGATGATCCAAGCTCAGCTGCGGAGGCTATGTCAGATGCTGAGCGACGACCAAGTAGTGGGTTGCACGGAGCCTGTCCTAGAGGTAGTGAGGGGTTGGAGAAGACTTTCTTAGGCTTATAAAGGGAGGGAACTGAAGCAGGTTTTGCGGCACTTCTAGGTAACACGATTCTTAATGGAAGATGTACTGTTGGCGCCACGCGGAGCCGAAGGACCTAGGACCCAAGACATCTGCGAGGGGAACCGGAAGCCTTGGCGATTACACGTTTCGATTTAGCCCCCGTCTAGATATAGCCACACGGAAACTGAGTGAATCATTTGTGTCCAGTGCAGCGATAAAGGTGTTCAAAGCACCGACATCGGGGGACGAAAGATCATTTACTAGCGGTGCGTTGTTAGTATCGGGGTGGCCCGTTTATGTTTTTTTTTTCTGGCTAAGGACTGCGAGAGGCAAATAGCATGAAGTCAGAAACACCACACCCGATAATAACACCATGTAGTTTCGCGCACTGTTGAAGCTGGTTCTGCCGGAGGCAATGATCGTAAGGTCACAAAACCCATGTGGTTCCTAACGTCCCAATATTAGAGTCAGATACGGTTTTGGCAAGACAATAGCCGATTTCCCAAGCTTCGGAGTTCACTGCATACCAGGCGAACCACGTGCCCTTTGCAGTTAACTGCGGTTGGCCATGCATGTGTACATATGTGGATCTACTGGGTTAACTATAGATGCCTGTTTAGGTACTTTTGAGTAGCCATGCAAGGGACTACTGGGTCACGCGCACATCGTAATGGGAACGAGCTGGAGACAACTCATTGGTACAAGAAGCCATGAATCGGAGCCCGTGGTGCATGATATGTGAGAGGTTAGGGCACCTGGCGAGACCGGCCAGGTTGCCGGTGTTAGGCAGATGTGGAGAAAAGCGGAGAAAAACAAGTGATTTCGGCAACTAAAAATACCAAGGGTGGGAGGTGATCAACCTCATCAGAGTTCCCTTCGGGTTGGGCCACCGAGCTGGGAGGGGAAAAGCGGCGATCGGGATTCGGAACTGCTTGCCGACTCCAAAATTTGACGCTCAGGTGCTTGGCCGCCAATGAGTGAGGTAAGTATTGCTTGCGATGAGTGTGTAAAGAGGAAATCCGTTTAGTAGTTATTTCCTTGGTATGTCGGGTATTGTAAGGAGGGACAAGCTAAGAGGTTATTACATTTCCCTCCTTGACGAGAATTTGAATAGGTGAGATAAGTGGATTGATGATCCACCCCAGGCGGAGAAGGAGGAAAATTTCACTCCTTCGATGTGACTTATTCATAGTGCTTGGAAAGTTTGGAGGTTGAGATGAGCTATGTGAGGGACATGGAGTGCAACATTTGGGGTGTTATTACATATGATAATTACTTTGAAGTTTTGTGCGCTAAGTAAGGACTACTCCAACGGCATTGTTGGGCGTGGCAGGGACGATTAAGTAGTGAATATGATGGAGACGACACGTGATTTCGATAAGAAGCAAGCTCAAGGCAGGACAGGACTTCTTGACACCCTTTATGTAAGGACAAGCAGTCTCCATGATTATATCTACCCCCTAATCTTTCATTCCTTCCTGTCGACCCTCTTCAGCCATCAATATTCAATGGCTTCCCACCTCTCAGACGATGCCTACACTCCCTACAATCGCGCGTATCCAAAGTCCGTGTCCACTGGGTAAGCTTCCGTTCATTCACGCTCAATCCATTATCCACTGACGACGCTATTGGTGTGTAGGGAATTGGAGGCGGTGTTGAAGAGGGTTTCAAAAAGGGCCGTGCTGTACGAGGACCAGATGAGGGACTTAGAAGTATGTGTAGTATTTGAACTCTGGGTTTTTCTGTTTGTCTCCGACACTCCACCTCTTACAGGCAAAGTTATCTCACCACCTTGGCGACTTTCGCAAAGTCGATAGCGACCTGCAACAGGCATCGCACACCCTCCAGGTTGGTTTCCGTTCGAGTGTGTCGCGAAGTGTTGATGGCTAATAGTATTACAGCTGAATTCAAAGCGAGCGGACCGCGCTTTAGCAGTACAGGTGCCACATATCGAGAATGAGCTTGAGGATTCCATGGAGGCGCTCACAAAGTTGAGAGGAGAACTGCCTGTGATTCGGTCGCAGGTGAATAGCATCGCCGATGTTTATTTGTCTGGCCATGAGACCGTAAGTTTTCGTCCATTTACACAATTTTGGTAACCGCATGACTGACGGGATGACTGAATACCGTTCCTGAATCCCTTCTTTTGTGCAGGCCAAGATACTCGTATCCGAACTAGACTGGCTCAACACAGACTTTTACGAGCGTTGGCGGCGCATCATTTTCACCTCGAATAGTCCAGTTTCTTGGCGGTGGAAGGCCATCATGCGCTCTCTATTTGTTATTTCGTTCGTGGTTTGCTTCTGGCTATTTTGGATTGCCACTGCTGGTGCATATCGTGCTCACAGACATAGACTTGTCTGGGGTGACAAGCTCATGTCGTGAGCATTCGTCGCGGTTTCCTCTAACTTATCACATCACAGCAGACATATACCTCATACGTCGTTTTGCATTTCGTTCACTGCTTTACCGTATTCCTACAGTATCCCACTCATTCCCCCCACACTCTTGCCATGACAACCCAATAGTATCTTGTGGTTTTGTGTATATTACTGTAAATATTGGGAATACATCCTTGTACAAAAGGAATTTGATGGCTGAAGATCCCTCCTTTTTTGGCATGTCCCTGACCATCCACCCTCCGTTCTTGACAGTATACTGCATTCATGGACGGCTTTGACGACCTTCTCGCTCCTTCACGCCGTGTTCTTGAGGAGAACCCATTCGCGAACCCCTTCAGCAGCGACAGATCGCATTCTCCAGACCCATGGGCATCGCCGTTCGCCAACACGCAGCAAAACGACGTTTTCGGCGCCTCTGCATTAGATCCATATGCCAATCCATACGAATCCTTGACTTCTTCCTCGACGGTGCTGCATGATGGTGAAAACGAGGAAGGGGGTCGCGCAACCACTGCTACTACTTCTCCGACTAGCACGAAAGTAGAAGAGTCCCCCTTAAGCGACCCCTTAGACTCTGCCGCACATATAAATGATGACGACGACGAATCCCCGACACATCGTCTTCCGGGCTTCAGAGAAAGCCGTGATGTCCCTCAGCCCAGTTTCAACGAAACTGCGACTATACGACCTACGGAACCTGAGCAGTTTGATGGGTCGTCGGTGGCATCCTCCACTGGTGCGCGACCGCTTACTCCGCCTGCCGCAGTGACAACAACACCACCGGCTGCCCATGAAGAACACGTTGAACACGATCACGGACGAGAAGGGGAAGAGCAACCGAGAGGCACCTCCGGTTTCCTCGCCCATGCTGCAAATACCTCAACAACAAACTCTGAATCGGAAACTGTGACGAAGTCCTCGCAGTTCACATCGCCTTTGGATGGTGGACTCGGTAGTGGTGAAATCAGCATTGATAGGTCACTCGCCGGGTTGACCCTCGGTGCCGCGGCCTTCGGTTCTGGTGTTGGTGTAGGCAGTTCTAGTGGATGGGGGGGCGACAACGGGTGGGGCGCAAGCAGTGAACCCACACCTTCAACATTGACTGGACCAAGCTTCGCTGATGCACCATCAGGTCGACAGTCGGAGGAGAATGAAGATAGCGATGATGATAAGCCCATCAGCCAAACATTGAGTCGGATACAGAGTGAGGTTCCTGACAGGGCGGTATGTCTTTGGTCGTGATTCGTATGCGTGGATAGACTAACTGATGAACTGGACACAGAAAGCTTTGAATGCCCGCCTGGGCGGGAAAACTGACATCCAACCCGTGTTTACTATCACTGTCGACGATCCTCAAAAAGTGGGAGACGCCATCCGCTCTTTTACGATGTACACTGTTCATACACGCGTATGTGGTTACTTTCCTTCTTCCCTCCTTCGGTGTTGATCTCATCTTGATACGGGAACACAGACGACATCGCCCATGTATCAGAAATCCTCCTTCTCAGTCCTCCGCCGCTATTCCGATTTCCTCTGGCTTTATGAAACACTTCAATTCAACAACCCAGGTGTAGTCGTTCCACCCGTACCCGAGAAAAATACATTCGGCCGTTTTGATGATGCGTTCGTGCGACAAAGGAGGCTCGCACTTGAAAAGTGCATTCAAAAGATTGCCAACCACCCGGTACTGGGCAAGGACCCGGATTTGAAGTTTTTCTTGGAAAGTGATAATTTCGCTTTGGATGTGCGTGCCAGCTTTATTGTGGTCAGCAAATACTAATGTTGTGATGTAGATGAAACACAGAAAAGCGGAATCGGCCCACGAGAGGGGAGGGTTGATAGCTACGATCGGACAGACGTTTACTGGGCCGCGGTTCCATGAAACCGATGAGGTATCTCCGGTTTATCTACCACTTTAGTCAGGTTCTTACCATTCTATACTAGTGGTTTGACAGACAGAAAGGATACCTGGATAGCCTCGAATCCCAACTTAAGGGCCTCGTCAAGGCGATCGAACTGGTAGCGAAACAACGTGCAGGTTAGATCCTTTCCTCCCCCCCCCCCCCCCCCCTCGCTGATCCTCGATGTTAACCTTGACCATGATGCAGAACTAGCAACAGTAACAGGCGAATTCGCACAAACTATAAGCGACCTCGCATCCTCCGACGTTGGGCCACAGCTTTCTCAGTCCCTCTCTGGCCTTGCAGACGTGGAACGGAAAGCACAGGAGCTACAGACCATCCAATCAGACCAGGATATGGTCACAATTTTAGCTACGTCCGACGAGTATTCTCGACTCATTAACTCCGTCCGTGTAAGTCCTCATCCTCTTCTTCCACACGAAAGTCGAGGTTCGCTGATTTGTACATGCGTTGTTATTTCATTTTGTTGTTGAATTTTAATCAGCTCGCATTCAGCTCGAGGATTCGGATATACCACCAGTGGAAGAACTCTGAGAGCGAGTTGTTGAGGATCAAGCGGAATCACGAGAAGAATAGAGCACAGGGACAAGTTCCAGCAGATCGACTGAGTTATTCGCTACAGCAAATCGCCGAGGTACGTCTTTCATTGTCTCCGTCCCATTTACGACCTCTTATTGTACACAGGCTGAACGGAGAGCGTCCGAGTCCAAGCTCGAGTATGAACAAGTGTCGAAACTCGTCAAAAAGGAAGTGGCGAGGTTCGAGCAGGAGAGGATAGAGGATTTCAAAGACTCGTTGAATGCGTTTTTGGAGGGGATGATTACGCGGCAGAAGACTGTGAGCATTGGTCGTTTTTGGTGCTGACGGTGCAGGCTACTGACCGTGGTTGATAGTTGATTGCGGCTTGGGAGAAGTACCAGCAGATATTGTTGAAGAAGGCTGACAGTGGGCCTGGGCAAACGCCAGTAATTCGTGTGTAGACTGCAGGGGTGTGTATTGTCACGGTGAAAACTGCACTCAGTAAGTAATGTGTTCAAGTGACTTGGTAGTTCAGATAAAGCCTGTAGTCATGATCGTATAGTGGTGGAAGAGCGTACATTCGTCCATTCGGTTGGAGTACATCCATAGACATCCCATCTCTCTTAATTTCCTTTTCCGTGCAAGGAATTTCCAAACTTTGAATAATCCCTTATGTTAGAGTCCCGAGGTGTCGCATCCACCCTAATTCAGGTTCATAAGTCCGTTACAGAGGATGGGAGAAGAATCAGGAATTGTTCGGCGACATCGGCTAATTGACAAGAGAGGGTAAAAAATCATTTCATTTATTATGTATCCTAAATATGTACAGTAGTGTCATCGCACAGTTACCTGCACTTTTAGGCGTTCACAATCACCCACAACGTATAGAAAGTCCAATGGAAATGGATAACCTAGTAAGCCTATTGCTCCCAGTGTCGCCTCTTATCCTCCCCACCAACTTCAAGAAAATCCGACGGCCGATCCCTCTTCAAGTTCTTCCTCCTGTTGTTCACAGGCAATCTCTGGTACGCCGAGTCCGGGCCAGGCTGCTGTTGATTCGGGTAAGCTCCCGATGTTCCGGCCACACCACCACCCATACCCATGCCGCCCAACCCAACGCCCATATTCATATTATTCACATTGAAATTCGCGGCAGCAGCAGCCTGTTGTTGTAATGATGTAGCAGCTGCGAGTGCTGCAGCGAATGTTTGGGCATTGTTAAGTTGGAATTGCAGTTGCTGATATTGCATTTCGGTTTGCATGCGGACTTGGTTGGGGAGGGAGGGGTTTTGGAGCATGATGGAGAGTTGGTTGATCTGGGCTTGAAGTTGTGGAATGCTCTCGACGATTTGTGACATGTCGGCGAGAGTTGGATCGGGTTGATTTTCAGAGTAGAGGTTGTCTTGATCTCCGGACATAGTTTCGGGTGTGCCAGTGGACTGGTGATTGGATGTGTCAGATAATGTAACTTTTAGGATCATTATGGAATCTCACCTGGTTTGTGCTCGATGACTCCCCAGGCTTGCCGCCTTGATGGTCCTCAGCACCTTCCCTCTTGCTATCCTCGATAGCCCTCTCGATGTAATCTGCGACTTGAGTGCGCATTGGCTTGTCCACAATCAGCTTGTCTAGTGAAGGGACCTTCTTCGAGCAGTTGGGGCAGATGAAGTCGCGCTCGAGTAGGTGGGTCTGGATGCATTCTTCGCAGTAAGATTTACCACAGCAAGGGGTCTTGACAGCATCACGGAACAATTTGTTGTCGATTGAACAGGCGAGGGAGGAATCAGTCGGCGGTTTCTCGCGAACTTCGGCCGCAGTCAGGCCTTTGGCACGGGACGAGACCTGCTTTTGCCATGAAGCACTTGATAAGGGACGACTTGAGCACTAGTTTGGTTGACTCGGGTACCAAAAACACATACAGGTCAGGTTGGGCCACGACATAACCACCTTCGGGAGTAACCATGACTCCTTGGCCAATGTCGCCGTTGGGGTTCTCAACTGCTTTCAACATACTACGGGGGATGCCCGTAGTCCTCTTAATGCGTGGGCGATTGTCGAATTCGCGGTCATTGTTGGTCGGGCAATCCTGAATCCAGTGTCCTTTACACAAAGCAATTAGAACCTCATTGTCGAGATCGTATAAGCTGGCCAACCTTTCTTCCCGCAACGATAACAAACGTAACTTGGAGGCAAAGGCCGATCTTGGTGAGGAGTGAACGGTTTGCCTCCGCGCTGAGCTGCATTTCCTCCCCGTGGGTTGGAGTAAATTCGTTGGGCACTGTTCCCAAAGCAAGCACGAAAGGAACAAGTAAAAGCGAACGAGATAAAAAAATGTTCATTAGAAAGTGCACTACTACGTAGACAAAATGCCCCGAAGGGTGATACCAACTGTGACATCTTTTCTTGCGTTTCCTCCCAGTTTGCTGTCTGGGCTTGGAACATGGCTGCCATAGCCGCCGCCTCATCCCCTTTTGTAATGTTGTTGGAAACTACAGGTTGCTGGGAAACCATGAGGAGCAGGTCGGAGAATTATCTGACAGGGTGCATACTGGTGTAGAGCTCTTGTTTGCCGCGGAGGTAGAGGGTGGAGTTTCTTCCTTACCGTCAAAGCGTTTTGACATTGACCCCTTATGCCATGTTGTGGTAGAACTCCCAGGTCGTTGTACAGGCTCCGAAGTTGGCAGGGTAGGCGTAACGCCGGACACGTACATAGAAGCTTTCCCCCTGCCTGGTCGCGCAGCAGGCATCCGCTTGACAATGACGGACGATGACCGGGGAATAATTGTCGAGTCATCGTTGTATTCTGTACAACCCCAGGTTCTCAGCGCCATCACATGGGAAGAGAAGGGTACGGACTCACCTTGCTTTGTCGCAGCATCGTACACGTAGAGGTCAAAGTCATTCGCCTTACTCATATTGTTCGCAAGTATGATTTCTCGTTTGAGGTCAAAGACAGATATACCAGTGCCATCGAATGTCACTCGCGACTCGTTCTTTTGTGAATTGAACTTGTAAAAAACGGAAGAAGCCATGTCTATTGATTTGAGAAAAGTGTCGCTAAATAACAAAAGGTTTCGATGTGAAAGGAGGGGGAGGTGTGGACAGTGGACTGGCAGAGCCAAGGCGAGCACCGTCTCCGGAGTTTGCCGCCAGGTGGAAATTTGAACTCAGCCCCTCAGGTTCAGAAATGCCGTAATCACGGTTATTTGGGTCCCGTGACTCCTCAAGTTAATACTGCAAGTCGTTCGACCAGGGTTTCATAAATAAAAGCTGCTCGCGTCTCACTTTCTGTTCGACCTACCTCCTCATATCCTCCTTTGCCCCTCCTATGGCAGGCCAAGAAACGAATGGCTTGCGACAGCGTTCTGTTGAACCACCAACCAGCGGGAAGAATTATGGCTCAGCTCAAAATAACGGCACGTCGAACGGAAAGCTTGTCATTACCGAGGCCGGAAAAGCAGCGGACAAACGATTGGATCAACACGAGACGTAAGAGGCCATTTTCTTTGTGGTAGACTCTCCAAGTACCAGAGCTTGATTTATAATATTCGCGCAGGTATGAGTTCGGTGGACCATGGGGCGTCACCGCTATCATCACTGGCTTCCCCATTTTGATGTATTACTTGTGGATTTGCTTGTGGTTCTATGACGGAAAGCTGGTACACCCCACTTCTGTCGATGACATCGGTCCTTTCTTGCTTAAGATGTGGGGGCACGTGAAGAAGGTGAGTTGCCCTCGACGTTCAAATATTCAGTTGTTTAAGTGTTTTTATAGGATGCTAGTCCCAACCTCTATGCATGGAAGGTGTACTCTGGCAATTTCTTCTTCCAGCTCTTCATCGCCTGGATTCTTCCTGGATTCCAACAAGAAGGCCTCCCTGTTCCCTCCCTTGGCTACAAGACCCTCATGTACAATTGTAACGGCATCCAATGCTGGTACACTACCATCGTCGTTTCCTTCATTCTCCACTGGACCGGCATTTTCCGCCTCACCGAAATCATCGACAACTATGGGCATCTCATGACTGTGGCTATGATTTATGGTTTTGGTGTTTCTCTTCTTACTTATCTTCATGCCGTTGTGACGAAGACTACGATTCGTATGTCTGGGAATTTCGTGTACGATTACTTCATGGGTGCCTCCCTTAACCCTCGTCTTGGTCCCGTTGACTTGAAGATGTGGGCGGAGGTTCGCATTCCTTGGGTCATTGTTTTCTACTTGGCCGTTTCTGGTGCTTGCAAGCAATATGAAACCCTTGGATATGTTACTCCCGTAAGTTGTTCTGGCTCAATTTTACATTAACAACTTTTAATGTCAGCTATAGAACATGCTTTTCATGTGCCTTGCGACTGGACTCTATATGAACGCTTGGTATGATGCTGGTTTTTAAGGTTCAGACCAAAAACCTGAATTTAGTGCAGCGGCAAGGGTGAGGAATGTATTCCCCAAACCTGGGATATGTACCATGAAAAATGGGGTTTCATGGTCATCTTCTGGAACTTTGCTGGTGTTCCATTCGTAAGTGCGATGAACCCTCTTTGGTTTAGCTTAGCTTACGTGCATTACAGTCCTATGTTTATTCCGTCGTGTACATGGCTTCCCATGATCCCTCTGCATATAGGTTCTCTACCCTTGGCTATATCGTCATCTACACCACCTTGATCACCGCTTACTATATGTGGGTAAGACAATAATGGACGAAAGACACGACTTACGCGTTTTGGGGCAGCTGGGACACCTCTATGGCACAAAAAAGTCACTTCAAGATGCAAACTCAAGGCATTACCAAGTTCCGCAAGACCTTCCCTCAACTCCCTTGGAACACGATTGAAAACCCAACCTACATCCAGACGGCTCATGGGTAGGTCCTCCAGCCTTATGGAATTTGGCTAATGCTCATTTGGATTACAGAAATCGCTTGCTGACCAGTGGCTGGTGGAAGTACTCGCGCAAGCCAAACTATGTTGCCGACTGGATCATGAGCTTTACCTGGGGCGCCATCGTCGGAACAGCAACGGTCATCCCATACTTCTACTCTGTGTTCTTCATCGTTGTGTTGATCCACAGATGCTCGCGAGACTTTGAGCGGTAAGCAAGCTTGACCGTAGCCGTGGATCTGAGCTGACTTGCTTGGCAGATGTGCAATCAAGTATGGCAAGGACTGGGAGCGGTACTGCGCGGTTGTCAAGTACAAGTTCATCCCTGGCATCTATTGATACCCTAGAAAGTAATATTATGGATAAATATTTGGTAGTATTTCGTAGAAACAACAAGGAATACTTTGGAAAGAGAGTCGTGTGAAGTGACGAAAGCCCGGAGTGACAGTGCCAAACAAGCGCCACTGAATGCTTACATTGATTGGAACACTGTCCAGAGTCAGTCCCAGCCCTGCCTAACCACGCTCCAAGTTCTCCTCGTTCCCCACCACAGCTGCGAGGAACCGTCGTCGTCGCGTCCGGTAGGCTGAGCGCCTGTATACCCTGTTCTGAGTAGCATCTCCGACTCCGGCCAGCACGCTCTGGGCACCGACCACGGCGGTTCCTCCACCCGTTCCAATTCTTGTTCTCTTCTCTCTCTTCTCTCGCCCTCTTCTTATCCTCATTTTCTCTTCTCACCAATATAATCTATGGCTTCCCTCAGTGTCACGTCTTCACTCGATTCCAGACTCAACTCGTCAACACAGTCAAGCCCTAAGACCTATGTCACTGTCCCCCCTTCACCAGCATCGGCATTCAGCCAACCCTCGCCCTCTTCATCTAACTCGTCTAAAGTCTCGCTGGATTCGGATGAAGATGGTGCGTCTATACGCTCTTATTCCTTGCAGCGTGCTCAACCACTCGTATAGAGAATGCTACCATCACCATCAGGCAGAATGTTGGGGGATTCGAGTACGTTCCATCCGTGTCCTCTCCACAACAGCGGAGTTCTGACGTCTTTCGTGCAGCGACTTGCGACTACTGGCCATTTCTACGCATATGACGGAGCTTTCGTACTCGATCTCCGACATCCAAGCGCGTATCTTCGGTATGTCTACAACCCCTTATTCACCCACACCGTCTATAACTACTGCCTTATTCCAGAAATCCAGGAACTCCGGCATAAATCTCAGTCATCGGGCGATAGCGCAAAAACGACCAGCGTGATCGACCAATCTCTCGTGAACATGAATGAGAAACTCGAACTCGTGGAGCAAGGTATCAAGTCTGTAACTGAGACCCTTGACCCCCTCCTTAAATCCTCAACAACACCTACTGTTTCATCCGTAACTGGAGAACCAGATGAACGAACCGCGGTCCTACGCAAACACGCAGCCCTCCTATCCGAGTGGGACGCCGTACAGAAGGAGACTCAGGTGCTAAGGGAGGAGTTGAAAGAGGATAAATGGCTGACTGTCTTTCGAACGGTGACGGATCAAGCAGATGGAATGATGTCGAGCTTGGAAAAGGCCGTCAATCGGTGTCAGGATTTCATCTGGCAAGTCCATCGGAAGGGTGTTGGTGCGGTAGAAGATCCCAATGCGATTTCACGGACGTCGCTTGCGTCTTCAGGTCAAGGTGACAATCAGTCCGTTACGTTCGAAGTCTTCACATCGCTTCTCGAATCATATGAGGCGAAAAAGAAGTGTGTTGCATTTATTTCCTGTTGTGGTTGGGGAGTTACTCATACTGGATCGTCAGGCACTACATGCCTGCCACATCGAAGGTTCTTTCTATCATTGACAAAGGAGTCCAAGAACGGGTCACCAAGAACGGAGAGACACTTCGACGGCACGCAGAATCAGCACAAAGATGGCGCAACTTACGCGAAAGGATAACTCGAACAGACGCGGAGATGGAAAAGGTCCGCAAGATCTTTCTGAGCGGGGATGCATCCAGTGAAGCTGGGTCTAGTGCATCGGGCCACGCATCGACAAAGAACGGATATCTCATCACTCCGCCTAGCGCTCCCCGGATGTCAAGGGCTTCTAGTGCTGCCAGCACAATTTCCGAATCGCTATCGCCCCTACGAATGTTTGCGCGTAAACTTACTGGGGCCCCTCGTGCCTCTGTCACACCTCTGTCCGTGACCAAGAACAAATTGACGCGTACCCCCTCCTCCGAACCTCCACCAAATAGCAAGAACAGCCAGAAATCATCGCTATTTGCATCCGTTCGAGGAAATGCCAACACTCCCTCCACACCAGAACGTCCTGTACACAAATACAGCCATAGTCTTACACCCGAATCTTCCCCTAGAACGCTTTCCAAACTCGAGACCAATTCTGTTGGAAAGAGCAACAGCCCTCCGAAACCAGCATGGAACAGCTCGACGAAAGTTGAACCCGAAGATAGGGCGCGCACCATTAAAGCTACTCCCCCGAGACGGCCCCCATCGGCTTCTGGACACAATGCAGATACGACTATACATGGAACGCCGTACCGAAGGAGCTTATCGAGGGCTTCAATGGCATCGTCAAGACCATGGTCCCCCATTACCTCATCGATATCGACATCGCAATCCCACTTCCACCAACCTCCGCTTCCTCCCGTACCAACTCTCCGACCCCCTTCCCGTACCCAAACTCCTTCACAAAATGTTACGCCCATGACCGCCACTACGCCCCGACAACGAGCAAAAACACCGAGCAACATCCCTACCCCCAAGGACTCCCGTTCAGTATCAACGAGTGCTATTGAAGGTCTACCAGTTGAACATGATCTACTTTCGAGAGCCCTGTCGCCTACATTCTCAACTTCTGGACAAAGTAGTGCGTCTGCATTTGGACATCCTCCGAGGCCACCTAGCCGATCAAAGATTCCAATACCAAGCTTACACCTCTCGACCCCTTCGAGACCCTCCACGTCGATGTCGAGTTATGCTACGCCGGAAAGTCCGACAAGCAAGATGTCATTTAGAGGCTCGGCGATGAGAGCCCAGACGCCGGAGACCGGAACGCTACATGCGAGGCCGTTGTACGGATCTATTTCTGGTGGATCATCTGGACAGAGGTCGACGTGGAGACCACCTATCCCCAAGATGCCACCTTCGAGTTTCAGAGATGGGACGAACGGGAGGGCGCCGTCTCGGCCTAGTTCACGTGCGGGTGCGCACACGCCCATGACCGCAATGTTGATTGAAACCTGGGCGCAACGCGGGGTGCCTGCGCATGAATATGTTCCGGGAAACTTGAAAGACCCATTGGACGTGGAAGTTGCGAATGTATTGAACTCATTGGGGCATGGATTTTTGGTTGAGAGGACAGACCCACCGCTGAAGAAGGCACCAAAGGAGGGTGAGGAGGTGATGGCAAAGTACAAGTTTTCGACTGCGTTGGGGAGTAAGAACGTTACGCTCAAGTTGACGACAATGAATAGAAAGGGAGGTGCGGAGGGGAGTGTGGGGGTGAAGAAGGTTATGTGTCGCGTAGGTGGTGGTGAGTGACTTTCTGATGCACGAGGCCTTTCGGTCTTTGGTGCGAGTTGTGTGTAGGGAAGCTGTTACTGATGTTTGATGCTTTGATGGTCCTACAGGGTGGCAAGATCTGAGTGATTTTGTTTTGAATCGTCAAACGTAGATAAGCCCGCATTATTTTGTCTTTGTCCAGCCTCTCCTGCAGAACCTGAAGTCGGTGCTCAATTTCCAAGATTGATCGGGTGGTAACACGATGTTGTCGTTGTTGGCGTCCTTGATTTGATTGCTTTCCACGCAGTAGTACTGTTTCGTCGATTGATTATGTTGTCGAGTTCTTTTCCAGTGCTTGTTTGCTCGTTGCGATCGTATTATCATCACTTATTTGTTTAGTTGTAAGATACGGTTTTTATTGCGCTCTGCAACAAGCCCCATTATGCATTATTGGCATTGCTTCATGCATATTAGGATGATGGATACGGTTGACGAAAGAAACAAGAGAGTTGGGAATCGATTTGCAGGGGATAAGACCAACGAGGACAGGTGGAAAGGTGGCATGGAATACACGTGTGAACAAAGGATCGATGGATCGGTGACAGGAAGGAGGCGGACACGAATAATCGTGTCCTTCCGTGACATTGATTTTCTGAAATGCATTCCGGTTGTCAGATATCTGTCAGGCGGTTATCGGCGAAGTGACTCAAAACCGGCGTTTGATATGATCATCACTATATCAATGGAGAGTAGAAGACTTGGTAAGGAGGCGAGGATGGTCGCGGGTGGAAACCGACACGGGCCTTGCCTGTTCCATGCCCTTGTCGCGTTCCAAGTCGGTAAACTAACGGCATGATCTCTTGTGGACTGTTTGTACATAGCCTGCGGCCCTATGGGTAGTTGATTCAATACAATTCGTCGAGTCCCGGGCGCCTGGCTATATAAATATGAGCCTGCTTCGATCGGTGCCAACTAACCACCCGCCCACCAAGTGCACCCTCGTTTACTTTTTTCCTTTAATTTCTTCGTCGTTGCACCGTTGCCTAGACGCTCATTAACGTTGGGGGCGTTGGCATACGATGACCAGATACTTTTCATTTCCAGCTTCTTCTGCCTCTAAGGAGGCGAAGGCTAAAGAGCCCGAGGAGGAGCCGCCGAAAGCTTCGAGGAGCGAAGAGCAGACGGCAACGGCTCAAACACCCCATACGACAAGAACGCCTAACAAGCTGCGCAAACCCAGGCCATTTACACTGTCTCTCCCCTCTTCCAACAAGAGGCCGAACATTTCAACCACATCGTCAATGCCGATGGCACCGAAGGCAGTGCCAATTCCAGTTCCTATGCCATCGCTTGCCGACAGCTCGTCGGAATCGGAGTCCAGCCAGTCGTTGGCCACTCCTTCACCACCTGCGACACCCAACAAACTCAAACCCGAGTCCAAAACTCGACTCAGGACGATTTCACTGCGTTCAGTACGCTCAATATCATCATCGTTCATCCACCACTCCCATTCGTCTTCGGCATCTTCTACGTTGTCCACCCCATCGACGAAGGGTACAATGACATCTTCTGGGTCGATATCCAGTGCCTCTAGCTCACCATCGGCGTCGCCAATGAAGGCGATACCGCAAAAGGTAGCAAACCGGATGAAGAAATCTATCCGTCGGCTAAGCAGCAACATACATTTACCGCACGTGACTTCGAAATCTCGGTCGTCCTCGACCTCGAGCCCTTGTGCCTTTGACTCCCATCACCCATCTATTCCCTCGCAAATCCCCCCTCCTCTCTGCACTACTGTCGTTATCCCACCTTCTCCACGTAGCTCGAACTATAGTCAGGACTCTTGGGGCTCGAAGACCAGAGAGGTTCGCTTCCAGGACGAGCACAAGGCCGAACCCGGACACACACCCGAGGCGATACCTGAACGCGAACAAGAACAGGCGCAGAACTTTGAATTGCCCCAGTCTGAGTCCCGGCAGGAACAAACGCCAGAGTTAGAGTCAAAGCCAGTTCAAGTTCCTCCGTCATCGACGGTTGCCAAATCGGGTGATTCCGACGAGCCACTTTGGCTGCAGCTTCGTGAACCCTCGGCTAACGAGGCCACAATCATCGTATCTACTGCCCTTTCACCTGTTGAGGAAATGCCGTCGTCAGCTGCCACCGAGGTTCCCTCTGCCCCCACACCAACTGCGGTTAGCGCCGAGGTGGGGGACACGCAACCTGATGCAGACTTGGCCCCCCCTTCCGAGTCCACTTTCATAGACACTACTGTTTATGTAGAGCAGGAAGTCCCTGACCCGTTCCTCATCGATGACGAGGGTGATGCGACGTCTGAAGACGAGAGGGAGGAGCATGAAAGGGAGAGGGAGACTTCTGTCGCCCCTTCCGCTGCTTCGTCTGAACCTCGAGCCGCTCAGGAAGTCGCGCTTAGCGTGTCGACGACTTTGAATACTGCTGCTATGACCTCTCCTTCGCCCTCCGAACCGTCTATTTTGTCGCCCCTCAACCTGAACAAGGACGTGCCTCCACCACCGAAAATGGAGCAAGAGCAAGACACAGAAGAGGAGGAAGAAGAGGTGCCAGATCTCTTCTTGCCTGGCCTCATCATTTCTACCATGTTCTTGCCTATCCCGAATGTGCGCCGTTCTCTTTATTCACCGAATATGTTGCTCTGGTGGTTACCGAAATCCACTTCGATGTATCATATGTGTAATAGACAGATCCATTGACCACGTTGCTCACAAAATATATTTATCCTCCTGAAAAACGCCCTGCGCGAGACATTACCGGAGAGTGGAAGAGGACTGATGTCCATACGATGGTTGTAAGTCCATTTAGTGAACAGCTCCGGGAGATGTGAGGTTGATTGCCATGTTAGATGACGAATAGTTGGAGGGCACTGGCAAGAATGGCGAGAGACCGAATTGTTGCTTCCAACCCTGCCGATGTTGAGAACATACTTGGAGTCCGTGCGCCCTCCCTTCAGGACCATAGACATATCTAATTACGATTTTTGCAGCTCTGGTACTTCCGTCTGGCAAGCCTCGCACGACTCCGACTCTCCAACCAAACAGCAGCAGAATGTAGAAACCTCTTCGCGGTTCTCAACGCCATCGAACCCATTGAACATCGCTACTACGTATTCGAGAAAATCTTGCCGTTCGAACTGGAGGTCATGTATGCACGCGTCAAGTATTGGTCGAATGATCATATGGAATACCTCGATGCACTGAGCGCGTTGCTGAGGAAGTGTAAGCGGAGGGCTAGGGAAGCTGGAAATGCCAAGCAAAGTGAGGTGCGAGAGATTAGGGATATGTGGAAGGAGAGAGGTGCAAGGGTATGTTTGATTCTGGCATCGCAATTGATTGAGATGAAGGTATGTGTATCACATTCTTCTCTGGGAGGTTGAAAATACTCATTGATGGCGCTATACAACGCCCGATGCCACTCGACAATCAATTCTTCACGCAATAGGATTTTGCAGCCGCTACAAAACTCCTTGAACCTCTCTGCACCCAATCTGTCGATAACAAGTCTATAACGAACCCGACCCTTCGCTCGGCAATAGCCCGCATATATCTCCAGGGCGGGAACGTCCAGCTCGCGGCACACCATTTCTCCCTTGTAGCTCAGGATCCGAGCGCGGATGAGACACTGAAGAAGATGAATGAAGCGATTCTCAATGCTGCAGAGGGTGAATGGGAGAAAAGCGTCGATATATTGAGAGAGTTGATTGACCAAGATGCGGAGAACTTTGTCGTGAGTTTCTCCTTTGGACGTGCCAAATCACCGCGGGGGCTGATTTGGGGTGCGTTGTAGGCCGTGAATAATTTGAGTGTTGCGTTGTTGAGTCAGGGCAAACTCAAGGAGGTATGTTTATTTTCTTCCTATCTAGTCTTCGTTGTATTGACTTTCTACGCAGGCAATTGACGCTTTGGAAAGAGCGCTGAAGTCTTCCCCGTCAACTGTGGTTGTTGCCGAACCATTCCTATTCAACCTCTGTTCGTAACCCTCCCCTTTCTTTTTGGAAACACGTAGTGACTAATCCTATCATAGCGACGTTATATGAACTACGCTCAGCCGCCGGATTGGAGAAGAAAAAGGATCTTCTCATCGAGGTGGCCAAATGGAGTGGAGATGGGCTGAGAACTAACTGTTTGAAGATGCCCACCAACTAAGCACATCGTTTTACACTTTGCTTTCTTTTTATGTACTTGTACTTTGAGTATCAATTCCTTCCTTCCCTTCGTCAGTTCTAATCAATGTCTAAACGAGCATTACATGAACAAGAAATGTATGTCAAGATGGATTAGAATGCGGCCGAAATTTTGTGTTAAACGTACATACATGCAATGTTGATGAACAAGGAAACAACGACGAATGGGCCAAATATCACCGCATATCGACGTCCCCATCCCGTTCAACACCAAGCCCACCAAGTCCACTATCATTTACATCGTCCTCCCTCAGCATATCAACATCTCTAATCTCTCTCTCCGACCCGTCACCCTCTTCATTCCGTTCTTCACTCGCATACCGCTTGATACTCTCCAACTGTTCATATGCATTTTTATCAGCTCTCTCTAACATCTTCGTCCGACTTGATTGAAATTTGTCCGGATCAACACTGCAATGATAACCGCCATTCAACCCTTCCAGTGCCCATATGTGCGCGTATCTCAGGATCCCGCCCTCATCCATGGGATCTTGCGCCGCACGATGGATCTCACGAGCAAGGAGGGGGTGCATGAGGAGGCCGGGGAAATATCTCCCCGATAGCAAGGAGAGGGAGAGAGTAGCATCGTAGCCGGGCGTGAGGATTGGCCGGAAGCGGTAACCAATAGGAGGCTGGGGCGGGAGGTAGGGAGAAGGTGTCTCGGTTGGCGTTGTTGAGCGATTGTGCGGAGCAGATGGGGAGGAAGTGACCGGCGGTTGGTTTGGCAATTGACTTGGCGCAGGGCGGGACTGTGTCAACGATGGTGTGGATGCAGACGCCCGAGTCGATGTTGAGGCTGCGGGCGGCTGGTGCATAGCTGATGAGGAGGAGGTTCGGTTAAGGAGAGGTTTGACTGGACTCGTTGCTTCCGCCTGAGCTTGCATGTGCATCTTGTGCTGCTTCACTTTCTCATCCCCATTCTCATCCCAATCCTCGTCCACTAATTCGTACAACGGCCCACTCATTCGACATTCCTTTCTCTTCCTCCCTTCCTTAGTCATTGTCTCCACTACAAACAGTGCATCAATACGCATGAAGACACCCCTTGTGCCAGCACCGATCTCCGAAAGATCACGACCAGTAACTTGGTAAGCCTCCATAGCTGTCTTACTTGGACCGGCAGGGGGTGAGATATTCGGTCCACCATACGGCGCAAGAGACCGTCTTGGAACTTTCAATCGCACAAAGTCGTCAACCCATATGCGCTCGGGCCCCCACCATAGTCCCTGGAAGCATATCCGTGTCTTAACAAGTCCTGCTGAACCGGAATTCGAACCAAAGATCTCGTCCGCGAGTTTGCCCAGATCAGACTGGGACATCCCAGGTTGAGTACTGGAGAGATTCCGGTATGGGTGGGGCGAACTCTCACTAGAATTGTTCTCACCCGTGATAGCTGCGGAGTTCCTCCGGCTGGCTGCATTGATGACAGCATGAAGTGAGTTATCCGCTTGCGGTTGAGATACTGAAGGGGCAATAGAGGGTGGTGGAAGCGTATACGAAAATTCCCACTCGTCCGTTACGGAAAAGAATTGTGAGACATTGGAGGCGATTTGAACGGCTACAGCATATGGACCAGCGGCATCCACAAAAGATGGGGGTTGATCACCCGGACATGGATTAAAGCGCGAGACCCTATCCCGGTCGAAATCGAGCTGCTCTGTAGGGACAACTTGCAGTGCCGCGATGAGTGCATCTGGAGGGATGTATGCTTGATAGGGTAAAACTTGTTTGTCGGGCACGTGGATGGATTTGTTAACAGCGAAAAGTTCGACGAGGTAGACAGTGGACTGTTCGACTCTGAACGGAGGCCGACCCTCCTGCTCGAATATGGTACCGCGACCTTCTTCGTGGGCGTCTCCTTTAGATTGACTTGAAGAGAGGCCCGGCATCTGTTCCGAATGGTTCATATTTGAGTCAGAGGTACCTGCTTTGGCATCTCGTGGGATGGCCACAGCCTTAAGCTTGTACTCCCGTACGAGGCCTGGCCAGAATGAAATCGCACTCTCGTCCCCAGCAGGTCCGGGTATCGGTGGTTGTATTTCGCACCAGACGACCTCACCATCTCTACACCACCGCCTGAGTTTCATGCTATTTCGTGAGAAAACTGCCCGCAAGTCAGAATTTCGTTCCGCCAGCATAGGGTCATTTTGAACATGCGCTGAATGTTTCGGTGTCCTAGCAGGTTTGAGGATCTTCTCTACGGAAGCATACGGGCGACTGAGCTTGGACTTGTCTCGAACCTTCTCTCGTCGTGACCGAGGCGTAGGAGAAACAGAAGAGGGGGTCCCCAGAATATCACCCATACTCGCGGTGATTCCTTTTTGAGGCTGTTTTGTGCAGTATTTGCATTCACAGTTCGCGTAGTTCATCGTGGGGTCGCTGAATAACCAGATAGCATGGGGTATAAATTCGTTGATAGAGCGAAACCGACCAGACCGTGTGCAGCCTAGAAAGGGAAGGTTTAATGCTGGTTGGGAGAGTCATACAGCACTCACCATAGAGATACAGATCGTGCCGTGGGTTACTTTCGGGTCCTTTGTGATGGTCATATAACCGATAACCTCGTGGCCAGTCTCGCAAAACGTAGTTATTCGCTGGATTTAGGCAATGAGAAACGGGGTCACTGGAGAGGACGGTATACTCACGATCTCCCGGCATTCCAAGCTTCGTTGCAATGGCTTTCCCTACGGAAGCTCTCCATTTCCTGGCATGCCCGCTCGCGTCAATGTCGAGTAGTTCCATGTAATTGACTTGTCCTTCGGCGTCGACGATCCGAGTTGTGTTTGTTGGCCATTTGGTGACGTCTCCATCGGAACGAGGAAAATCTAGAAACACAGTGTTGGGACCAAAGGTAACAATCTGTTGTCCCAGTCTCCTGGACATGATGAATCAGGAATGAAAATATTAGCCAGGACTCCCCGGTGAAATAAACCTTTGAAGCAAAGGTGCAACTTGCCCATGACGATCCCCATCATCGTGACACAGCACACGTGATATATCATATCATTGTGACAGCTGGACAATTTTAATGGCACCTTCTCTTCGCATTTGAGGTCTGAAAAACTTGAATCACAATCATCTCGTTCCAATCCGTCTCCTCATCATATTATGTATTGAACTCTTCTAAATACTCACATCCGCCGTGATTTATCTACGTCTTGCATCTGCTATCCACATGCATAACGTTAAACTGCACGGCAAGACGAACCTCAATGGCTCTCGCAGAATGTCGTCTGCACCCCTTTTTCGCGTGGTCGACACTTTGATGAGAGCGAACATACCTAGTGTGTTGAGATTGCGCATACACAGACACAATAAATCCTCGGAAATAAATACTAACTAGATTTCTGAACAGCAATCACCACGAAATGTATAGCCAAGTCTCCCACCTCGTCTACACCAGTGACATTCTCCTTACATGTCCTCCATCCTCCTTGCCCGTGCGATGCTTGCGTGTCCGAATCCTTCAGTGGCAACAATGCAGTGATCCGAGTCGATAACCCTAAAGACCTGGGGCAACCCGCAAATCGGCCTTGGTGCCAGTTACTTTCGTCGGCAGAGTCAGGGGTATCCTGCACTACTCGGTGGAAACATCTATAACCTCCTTGACAATGCCATCGACTGCTCCACAGCATGAACAATTAAGATAGTAATGACACTAAAAACATATTGACAGAGGACTTATCGTGACCATACAGTTAATCGAGGGCTTGGTGGTGACCCGTTAGTAAGAGTTTGTCTGGCCACATTTTCATTTTGATGGGCATCCACCCGTCGCCAAATATAGCGATTGCTCTCGACAATCCCAGTTCTTTGGCGACTCCGAGCCATGTTCCTAGTTCAAATACCTGTATAGTACACGTATACAGATAATGAGTCATCCCTCCCGATGGCGCACAAGGCGTTCGCCTATCGTGTACCACCTGTCACCCGGATATCCTCGCATCTCATCTCAAACTTCCTGTTACTCTGTATCCGCTCTTCGGGGCTCTCGTAGGCAATGATTTTACTGCTCCTTCGGAGGCCGATCGCCGCCCTATTCGATTTCTGAAGGGGCTCACTATCATTCAACGGATCGAGAGAGCCGCTGCGGCAATGCGTCATGTCCTGTCGCCAACAACACCCGGGCAGAATGATAAATATCGGCCCACCATAAACATCATGGATCTTCCCAATAGACTGTCAATCTACTAATGTCACGTCCTACGGCTCCTCTGAGTTCGGAAGACCTCGGTGAAGTCGTTGACAGAGTGGTCGATGCCACTTTGCAATATGCAATACCCGAACACGAAGGCGATACAGCTTTATGGGGTACAGACATCTGTGTCTTGGACGAACCAGATCTATGCCCCCTTCTCTCCCTCATGTCGAGGCGCGTCCTGGAAGAGGGCCAAGAAGTGGGTGATCGAAACCTCGCCACTCGGGACCTTTACGTGCATGGGATTTCTCATCCAAGCTGTTGGAAGCATTAAGCACCATCTCCGAAGTTGTTCCTTGAAAATCCCAACCTCGAGACAGTCTCCTGTAGTGTTGCATGACCTCTCAGAGTCTGGATTTTCTCAATCCTGGATGACTCGTTTGGACTCCCGAACGCGGAATAGGATGGTAACGAGACTGACATTTCTCGTGAGGGTGCCACTAAGACCACTACAGCCGTTTCTATCGTGTCGCAGAGGTTGGACCGAGTCGGAAGCCCCAAGGTGACTGAATATGTGCGATGCAGCACCTAGATAACTGTTGAGGTCCTACCTGTTCCACCATCGGATGGATTGCTTCATCCATCCCCTACACCACCACAGATGAATACCTTGGCGCGGAAGCAACCACGTCCCTTGTCCAAAGGTCACCAGATGAATACTTCACCAGTGTTGAAATATGATTTGTCTATTATACGTCGCGTACCTTCCGCACAATTACAACCTATATTGGCTATCCGTTGGATTGCACGTTGTTTACATCGACGAGCATTCGAAACAGACAAAACGAGAAGCGGACATCTTATGAAGCGCGTTGTTTCCTCGAAACCTTTACTCCCAGCCATCTAATTCTGGCATGGTTGGGAGCGGCGGGTTGCCAATAGCCCAGGATCGGAACGTGCAGTTAGCAGCACGACTGTTGGCCGTTTTGGAAGCCATCGAGCATTTAACTCAAGTCCTCCTCCTGACTTCGTTCGTTCCCCCTGTTGCACACAGGTTTTCTGGGAAACTCCTCCATGCGTATCATTCTGATAGCCTGACTCTGCCCGACGACGGGGCTACGACGGATATGTGGAAAGCATGTGAGGAGGGTCTAGTAGGAGCCTTCAGAGTGGACCGTGTGAAGGAAAGGAGGATGCGGAAAGGTGGTGGTGGTGCCACCGGGGCACCACTGGTGGGACACAATGCGAAGAAGGTAGGGATACGCAGCAGATTTTCACTTCTCGCTGGTTTGAATGGATGATGTTATAATATTACGACGATATTACTTACGACTATCCATGACCAGTGCTGCGTACGGATCTCTTACGATTTATGCCTCGGCATAGCACGCTTCAGGCTGGTCACCTCCTCGTCCCGAGTTACTTACCTCTTCGTGGTTTGTACGCATTCTTTGGTTTTGTATATCTTGATCGTGGACGGATAGTTGTGGCGAAGATTTGAGGGAAACGCGAAGTTTGCCTCGACCAGCGGGGATGTTGGAGTGTTGTAGGCACTCGGTGGGGCTGAGGACCTGCACAGAAGGTGGAACAAGTTGCACGATCATGCAGGACTACAAGAGGCGTGGGACATGAAGCATGCGCCTCATTCAGAGACTTCCGATGCCCATGCGCTGGATAATATTTTTATGGAGCCTGGACTCGTAGAAAAATAGAGGAGAGTGTATTATCTCGAGGCCATCAATAAAGTGTTCTCGAGGGGATGTCCACGTCACCGGGAATGAACGTCCAGAGATAAGTGAGGTCGATGTCGGACCTTCCGGTGTGTTCCGGTGTCGACGGACATGAATTCGAAGGAGAGGTATCGGAGGGGTTTCAGTCAAGTATGTTCACAGAAACTATTATCGCCGAGTCATGTCGAAGATCCTGGACGAGATCTTAAAAGGAAAGGTAGCAACGGGAGCAAGATCATACAGTTGCTCAGAAGTCCCTTGTTCCTGGTCTGCCTGATGTTGCAATGCACTCCTCGAAGATGCTGACATTCTGGTCAATGTATTTGTGGATGTGGCACTTTTTTCTTTGTTATGGCAGTTGATCGGAAGAGGACTCATTCGGTAAGTAAGCCGGGGTCGGAAACGTAAAGGAGCAGATTAGACTCCAGCCCTCGCTAATAACAGACCGCTTTAGTTGCCGTTAAACAGAGCTCTACGTGTAGAGGTGAAGATTTGAGAGAAGCACAAAGTTTACTTAAGCCGTTGGAACGTCGGAGGGGCCACTCGGGTCGAATGGGTGTCGCGAGGGCAGAAATGACCTGTGCAACAATACGACCTCTTAAGAGGAATGGAGCGTGGATCACACAAGATACTTAAAGCCCTCAGTTTGGACGTCCGAGGTCCAACTACTCGACGACCCGAGTACTCGTGCTAGTACCCTGGGTAGGGTGTGAATGTTTGTTGGGAAATGATGATGACGTCAACCGATTTGGTGAAAGCAACATCAATTGTGGCAGTCCGCCTCACACGGACACCCAATTTCTCTTGCTCCAGTCTTTTCTTATACCACTCGTCTTCCAACATATAAACCATCCTGCACTGCACGGGCCTCAGTTCTTGATCACACCGCCTCCAAGCTGCGCTTTTGTGAACCCGCAGTCTTCACAAATCCTCAATCACCGACCGTATGGCGACCGTCATCTCTTCGCCACCGTCAAAGGAAAAAGGAATGTTAGAGAGGAAGCGAGTGGATGGGTTCAACACCACAGAGGGAACATTGTCTGTCTCTAAACCATACCGGACGAAGGACTCGCGCAAACTGCGCGCTCTCATCACATTTACTCCACGCAAGTCCGCCTTTGACATCAACAATGAGGCCTCCGGAATGAACGAATTCAGAGTAAGTGATCGAGCTTATGGAAGTATACCCCTTTCATTAAAGTCTGACCCCAAGGGCTTTTACTCCCTCTTTTGGGTTTCGATCTTTTTGTGGACGGTCCGAACGTACATCACCAGCATCGAGACGAACGGAGTGGCATTGAACCTACACTTCGCCACCATGTTCTCGCAGGACGCTATCACCCTTGCCATCAGTGACTTGGTTCTCGTATTGAGCACTGGACTGTGTGTTCCGATTGCAATAGCAATAAG
Source organism: Podaxis rugospora (assembly GCA_018524415.1). Classification (NCBI taxonomy): domain Eukaryota; kingdom Fungi; phylum Basidiomycota; class Agaricomycetes; order Agaricales; family Agaricaceae; genus Podaxis; species Podaxis rugospora. The sequence continues at coordinate 75,379 of JAEUWL010000110.1, read as the reverse complement.
CAAGGGGTGGATAAAGTATTATTGGACGGGATTGATTTTGCAACACCTCCTGCAAACGACTATCCTCTTCACAGCTATCATATGGACATTCAACAGGTTCGTGATGGTCTGCCCTTTGTGTATCATACCGTTCTCACCTGGCTTCAGGAAATGGCCTTGGGTCCAATCGGGTTTTCTGACGCTGCATTCCCTTGTGAGTCGTCTTTAGAATAGAATGTAGTGATCTTAACGACATCACACAGGTCATGATTATGAAGATGCACTCATATTTGACTGTCAACGGCCACCTACAACAAGTCTCCCAACAATCCCGACAGCTCCTCAAGCAGCTCGAAAAGGCGAGCTTGAAGTTCGGAGGCTTGGACCAGGCACTGAAGGAGGCTAGTACCCCAGAAACGGGAGGATCGCCAGCTGAGAGCAGCACAGCCTCGACTCGTTGTGGGACCCCAGATGTACCTGAAGGTTCATCGTCGTCATATATCGATCCATCTGCTGCCAACCTTCTCAGGAAGCGTCTTGCTGCCATGGCTTCAAAGCAAGATAATACCAATAGCATACCCATCGTCGAGAAGAGCACCTCTGACGACTCGACACACTCTGCTCTCTCCAATGTTGCTAGTGTGAACGGAGATGCCCACTCTCACCAGCATCCTCTCATTTCTCATCCTGATCATGAGTTATCCGCACTGGCGAAAGAGTATTCAGACCTTCAAGCGGAACTGGTTAGCCCGGGACCGGGAAACGTGTCTTGGCCGAACAACATTACCTGGAAGAATTTTGCAGAATATCAACTTATTCCGACTTTGGTTTATGAGCTTGAATACCCGAGAACCAACAGGTGTGTTTTTTTTCTACCAAGGTTGTGGGGGATCCTCACTCGTCACAGGGTGCGGCCACTGTATATTTTTGAGAAGACGGTTAGCATACATTCGACTCTGTGCGAAGACTATCCATCGTTGAGCAAGCTCTATAGGTCGCCACCTTCGGCACTTTCGCTTTGCTCTACACCGTGACAGAGTCCTTCATTTTGCCTCTCACTCCAACTTCAGAACAATCCTTCTTCAGATCATTACTTGATCTAGCCCTTCCCTTCATGGTCGCATATCTCCTTTTGTTCTACATCATCTTCGGTGAGTTCATCCTCGCGTACACAATACGGAGCGCGTCGTTTACGCGGCTTCTCATAGAATGTATCTGCAACGGTTTTGCCGAACTTTCACGGTGAGTGAGGGAATTATTCGGACTGTGACTGACCACTAATTTCCCCTTCAGTTTCGCAGATAGACAATTCTATGAAGACTGGGTACATATTTCTTCCTACGTTCCTTGTATTTGTTACTGATCCGAGTTCTATTTCAGTGCGTCGGAATGGGCTTTGCGGATGCGGAATCTGATCAAAATTGGCAGGTGGAACTCGACTTCTTGGGATGAATTTTCGAGGAAATGGAACAAACCAGTTCACGGCTTCCTTCTGCGTCATGTCTACGCACCTCTGATCTACAACTGTGGGTTCTCCAAGACACTCGCGATGCTCTTCACTTTCGCCTTGAGCGCTTGTGCACATGAGCTTGTGATGGTTGTCGTTACTAAGAAGATCAGGTGAATTTTGTTTCGTCGTTTCGTGTGACTGGATGCAGCTAATCATCTGCGCCATCGACCAGGCTTTATCTTTTCATGCTACAGGTATTCCCTTCTGGATACCCTTTCCCTTCCAAGCCTCGCTGATATTTGCTACAGCTCGTACAAATCCCAATGATCTTACTCAGTCGTCATCCAATCATTAAGCGCAACAAGCTGATGGGTAATGTTGTGTTTTGGCTCGGGTTATACGCTGGTTTCCCACTTCTTTGTGTGGCATATGTGGCGTATTAACCGTTTATTCCCCCTCCTCTCTGCTTTATTTATTATCTATGGTTTTATGGGACTATACTAGGATTTTCGATCCATCGCTTACTTAGGGTAATTGCTGCTTTTAATGCGAATTCGCTTGGTTATAAATTGCACCTCAAGCACGTAGGGTTAATCGGTCCATGTGTGAGGTAGATTTCGCCCGTGCCGGAGCAGGAAGGGTGGGTACTTTGCATACCATTAGTGTAGTAACGATCAGACTTCGGCTACGGGTGGCAAAACACGTGAAATATGCATGTTCAAGCAGAATAATATAAATAACCCAGAAAAACGACAGAGACGCTCAATAAAAGCCAGGGCATTACTGGCTAGTGGTCGGCGAAGGTCTCGGGACTAACGTCGCATTCCACAACTTTCTCAGCCCAACAGCAAGACCAATCCACCTCCCCCTCTCATTCTCGTCCATCCCGACCTTTTCAGGCTCTACCATAATAGCCGGAGCAACCTCTGCAAACGCATCATACTCTCCAGGACTCAGGTCCGCGGGCCTACTAACGATTTTTGGACCATACAGCGGGGCGAGGTGCGATGGTAGTGTCATTGACGAGAGTTTGTCTGCGAGGAGTTTACGGTGGTCTGGGTTGGGGTGGGATGCGATGAGGGCGATGAGGTAGAGTCGAGAGATTTGGATGAGTGGGTTGCGGAAGGGGTGGCGTTCGAGTTGTTGTTGAGGGAGGTTTTTGTATTCGAATTCGGGGGAGAGTTTTAGTTCTGTTTAGAATTTTAGATTTGGTGTGAAGGGAAGGGGGGGCCGGGGGGGGGAGAGGAGTGGGGAGGACTGACGGCAGATGGGTAGAGCCTCTGGCAAATCTGCTCCGTTGACCTTGTCCACATTGTCCTTCATTCCATTCGTCAATTCGCTAAATTTATCGAGCCAGGTTTTGAGGATCAGGTCTACGCGCCCAACCTCGTCGACGAGTGATTTTGTGATAGGTATCACGGCGGGTGTGAGTCCCTCAGGTGGGAGCAACGAGCAATTGAACTTGTGTCTCTTCCACTCTTTCTTCTGGCATACTCCGTTCTACACACGGTGGTAATTGGGGGTTGCAGATTGTCAATACTATGCTACTCGATTACCGGGGCTTACTCACACAATAAAATGCGTTTTTGCATTGTGAGCAGCGTAGTAGTGGTTTTCCAAGTTCCTCGGACTTCTTGTTACAGGCTAGACACTGATCCTTGAGAGGTGGTAGCCGTCGATCCACCTCTACGTCAGCCGGAAGGCTGTTCTGCGGTGTGTAACCTCCAACATCGGATCCAGCAGGGGTGCTAGAAGTAGATGAATTGGATGTAGGGCCAAGGCGCAGGAAATAGCTAGTCCCAATGGTAGCCAGAAGAGTGAAAAGAGCGATGAGCCAGGTTGACGTTGCCATGGTCGGTTGTGGAATGCGAGGAAAGGGGCGAGCTGGAGGCAGGAGGTTCTCGGTTGGGCAGTGCCAGCACACGCAGGAGACTCCCTATTAACGTTGCTGTTGAATCGCAGTCAGATGCGTTTCTAAATGGAGATGCAACCCGATCATCCGATCATCCGAGCCCCGAGTTATGAATAGAACAGACCCAGACACTACCCGTTTCCTCATAGCCAACTACCATCAACGGACGAGAGAAAACAGAGATTGGTCGTGTTAATTACTATACCACAACAGAATTGACGGAAAGGAAAAAGAAAACGAGACAATTGATGGTTGAATGGTAGATAATATGCGGCGTGGTGTATGGGAAGATGTAGATGTACCAGGGAACAACGCAAACCTTAACAAAAACAATATAATTGAAATTGAAATTCGAAAACTGGGTTGGGGAATGTCTGCCGAGGGAAGAGGGGTGGCGTACCACTAGGCATAGCCGCAACCAAGTGGCACTGGGGTAGGGGGTTGGGAAATTACACATCGCGGTGGCACAGTAATAAAGGTCTGCAAAGTAAAAGTGTTCACGAAGATGGGAGTAAAAGAAGGGTAACGAGGAGGAAAGAAGGCCAGTCTTGAGGGTCCTTGTCTTGACTCGATCTTGTCCATTGATTGATTGAATGAATGCGTGAAATGTCATTTCGCAAAACGGCAGGGCACATTGTCTAATCACGTCAACAAGGGGCAGGCAAGGTGAGACGGGTTAGGAGGTAAACGGTGGGGTTATTACGAGGCGGGGATACTTGAGGTTTGGTGTGAACGCGAGCGATGTTATGGCAAACATCCAATATATCATGCAGCACTGTACAGAAACAGGTTGTTTGTAGCAGCGATCTAGACACCGCTATCAACACAATGCCCATGGAACAAAGATAATACAGATACTCACAGCAATCGTATTTTCCCTTGGGTGCCAACTTGCATGTAGTATCTTCTTGTTAAAGTCAAGTGTATCCAGTTGCATTGCATCCCTCAGTGCTCCTCCTTTCGGCCCATTCCGCAAATTCTTATTCCCAGGCAATGGTCCCCCAATCTTCTTTGCTTTAAACGCTGACTTGTCCGCTTGCAAGACCACATCGTTAAGTGTGTCCACATCGTATATCCGGAAGTAATTATGGTAAGAACCCGTGAGCACGTGCCTGCAGAAGAAATCGAAGATATGAGAAATTCCGATCATTCAACATCCCGTTCCACAAGAGCTTGTCAATGGATCAAAAATGACGTATAAATCGCCGGAAATTTATGCGCAGAAATAAAAGCAATTAGTGCGATTAGAGTGGCAACAGAAATAGTCGGGCACCCAGGACGAAGCGGACGGAACAGGAGATTTCAAAAAGATAGGTCACGTACTTATCATCTCCACCCCATACGCACTCGAACTTGTCAAAGATACAATCATTCTCATACAAGTCGCAGAGTTTTCCCCGTAGATGGTCGTGGATAGGAATTGTCTTTATCGGTTTTGATTCCATGTTGATATCCCAGATCTTTAATGAGAGGTAGTCCCGGGAAAGGATATAACGTCCGTCATGACTGAATTTGACATCGGAGATCGAGGATATGATTTCAGAGAAGAATGACCGTGTCGTTGGATCCTCCTCTTCCTCGAAACCTGGCAATCACGGTTAGCTACGGAGGGATCTTCGAAGTGGCGACCCACATTTCGCGTGCTTATCACACAGTGCCGAGTCACGCATATCAGCGAGCTTGATGTTGCTCTTCGAGCTCGAGTACATGAACAGGTTGCAATGAAATGGATGAAACTCGGTTGCCGTGATGACTTCTGTTAATTCCTCCATATTCACGGGCTTGATATCAACGATATCTATCACAACGGATCGTCAAGAAACGAGGAGAGGTCGACGATCAGTCAATAATCAAAAAGGGACTTAACACTGCCACAGAGACGATAGACACTTACTAAAGCTCTGGTCACTGATGTTAAGATTCCAGAGGTTAATTCGCAAATCATCAGCAGAGATGTAAGTCTCTTGGTCCGAGTTGACAGAGATCGAATGTATGTGGTATGCGTGGGCGTTTGCGTAAACCTTGCGGGGCACAGCAGCAATGATGTTCTCCTGGTGTGTCATCCGCGGAAGTCGCAGATGAGATATGCTGGATGGGGGAGGCAGTGGGCGAGCACCGTCGTGGTGATTTGATTCAGATACAACGCGGAGAGATTTTTCAAACACCTTCCAGAGCTTGATGGTTTTGTCTGGGAAAGTGCCGTGTTATCAAACGAGGGCTGTCGAGAGCCAGACGGCATACCATTTGTGGAAAGAAGAAAATGGGCCGAATTTTGTCGTTTACACCATTTGATCTTGTTGATCTTCTCTTCAATCTCCAGCGACTTCAGGTAGTCAAACTCGGGCTCGTGAGACTGGAATTCGGTGTAGAACTTGTACTCGCAACCTTTTTTCTGTAGGCGTAAACGATCGCAAGGAATGTCCAGAATAGAAAAAAAATTAAATATATCAAACAAAGTAAATCAGTTCAGCCCGAGGAGTTCAATCACCAACAGAGAGAACGAGAGGGGTGGGAGATACTGACCATTTCATTCCTTTCGAAGAGGACGACGCGACCGCCCTTGTCTCCCGTCGCGAGATAATTTCCGGTAGAATCAAACTCGACAGTAGAGATGATATCGGCTGCAGACACGAGGGAGGAGGGTCAGAGCAGAGCAGGGTCGTCGGATGAGTGGTGGGTGGGGGTGGAGCGTGTGGTAAGAAGGGAGAGGGTACGAACCCTCAGTGATATCCTCAACCTCGCCCTTGTCTCCGAAGCACTGCGCAAAGCGCCATCCTCCGGAGCCTGATGGGTCTTCCATGATGTACCTTGGGGCCTGTGTGTTGAGCGTCACGGTGGGCAGATTGGCAGGCGTCTGTGGGAGCAGGGTGGGCGATATTAGAGATCGAGGGGTAAATAGATGGTGTTAGCGCGTGAAGATGGTGGTCGAGGAGGGTGAGAACGGCGAGGAGGGTTGGTTTGGCTGTGGGGGTCGTTGGGAGAGTAGATGAGAAGGTTGACTGGACTTGGATGAGCCTCACTTACTCTCCGCTGACGTAATATCTTATTTGACCGTGTTTATACATCCTCAGACGGAAACACCGCCAAAGCAAATCCGACATTTCCCTTCTCCACAGTTCACCCCTCCTACTCATCGTCCCCTCACCGCCCTCCACAATGCCCATCGCCCCTATAACTGGCAAGCTCAGAAAGCGCTTCTTCATTGACATCAGTTGTGCCCTTGGCCTCGGTCTCGGCGCTGGCTATGCATACTGGTTCGTGCTTGGATCTTCACGCGTTTTTCAGTATTCACCCCATGTCCACAGGTACGGCATTCACCTCAAGCACAGTAAGCCGCCCCACGAGGACTCCGTGCTCTCGTTATCCTATTTATTCCACCAACTCACACTTGCTTTCTGTCCCTAGTTGAACGTCAAGAGAATTTCTACGTTAAGCTCGAGAGGGAGAAGGTTCAACACGCTCAGTCTGCGTAGGGGTGCTATTTGGAGAGGGACACTTTGAAGATATTGCAGCCACCATGTAATCCCACATCCTCCATATTGCACACCATGGCCACATTCCTTCCGTATTCTAGACTCGTCCAGAATCTCATTCCCCATCACTCCTGAGTGAAAGACCGTGTATCCGTGTATCCAGGGCATAAAATAAACAACACGAAATGGCATAGTGGTATAAGTTAGAACGAAAATTAGATCATAAACTAGCTATAACACCCTAAAGTACTCCGAGTCTTTTCAACTCCTCACAACTCTCGATGGGTTCCTGTTCGATCTTCTTAACCTTTTCCCAGTCCGTTCCGATACCAAATAATCCAATTTCGTTCTCCTTTAGTCTGTTCTTCCGGTCCACTCCCCGCTGACATTGGACATACAAGTCCCGCGTGTACACCTGCTCCACAGTGTCTTCGAACTTCTTCAGCGCGGGTCCTCTCGTCTTGGACGATGGTGGCGCCTTAGTCCCCTCTCGCGCCAGCTCCGCACCGATTGCAGGGTGTTTCTGGAATTCTGCCTGGTTGACAAAATAATGAATCCCGAGTCCCCCAGTTTCCCGTCGCGTGTTGTAACGTGTTGTACTCTTGAACGAGAAATGCGGATCGGGGACGGGTGGTGTACTAAAGAGATTTGGGAGAGCGGAAAGTAATGAGAATCCAAAGAGGATAATGAGGGGCAATAGTTGGATGAGTAACGAGCGAGGTGTGGTTTCTTGTGCAGCGGTTGCTCTAGCTCCTGCTCTCCCTGCATTGAAACCTCCAGGTCCAAAGCTCGCAGTAAATACTCCTAAATTCTAGTTAGCGAGTACCAAGAATGGCACAGATTCATCAAGACGCACCTGGGCCTCCAGAACCAAAAGAAAATGTAGCTCCCGGCCCACCGAAACCACCGCCAAAGCCACCGCCTCCAAAGAACATATTAAACAGTTCTTCAGGACTAATTTCTCCCTCAAAGCTCGCCTGCGACCGACCAGCGCCATGATTGAAAAACGAGCCAAAGTCTGACGACATTCCACCTCCAAATCTGTCCTCCGGATCCCCACCACTCCGATCATATGCTGCACGTTTTTGTGGATCTACATACATGTGGTGTTAATTTCCGTCGGGGACGGTCTTAACAAAGGAGGCTGCGCACCGGAAAGGACCTGGAATGCCTTGGACACCACTGCGGAAGGAATTCAAAGATCAGATAGTGGAAAGACCAGCACCGGCAACCACTCACTCTTGAATGCCTCATCCGCTCCAGGGGCGCCATTCTTGTCAGGATGGAGCGCAAGCGCCAGCTAACATGTCAAAATGAGCATAGGCTGATAAGTAACCGTAACATTAACAGGACTAACCCTCCGGTACGCCTTCTTAATATCGGCTTCCTCACAATCCTTTTTCACTGCTAGAATCTCATAATACTCCGTCACCTTACACGCCCGCACCCTCTTAACAACCGCATGTTGCTCTGGCGTATAGTCCCTCTGCTTCGAATTTCCGTTGGCCGTTGTAGTTGATGATGATGAAGCTGACGAGGCAGCTTTCGGTGGGGCATGACGATGTTTCATACCAGCTGCCGAGGGATGTTCTTCCGTCGCTGAGGAAAACGGACCCGCGCTCGTTGACGGAGAGGACGACGAGGATGAGGACGAGGGAGAGGACGAAGACGAAGGGTTCGTATCTGCAGCATTAATCCTGACAAGCAATTTCTCCGCCTGTGGAGTGTTGAACAGGGATATGGACTTTGCGCAGAACTTGCGGGCAGCGGCGAGGTTGTCTGCATTGAAATACTTCTCTGCAATGGCAAAACAGCGCAGAGCTTCATCCTTGTTACTCTCCATCGTGTTCTATGGATAGTATTGTGCGAAAACGACGAGGAGGGAAGTAGGAGTAAGAAAAGGACGATGGCGGTGAAGCAATGATGGAGATGTAGTGGCCCAGCGGACGTGGACTTTGGTCATTCACTCGGGTTAGGGTTACCTGCCCTATTTTGGGTTTTCATTTAAATCGTATTATTATTCACCTGACCAATATCCTTCAGATCCTTCTTCCTCCCACCGGACCCGTGAATATGTCCTCCCGCAAGGCGCAGGACCTCGCCCTGCAAGAGGAAGAGTCCTCCGAACTCGCGAGGTTCAGAGCAGAATGGAAGGCTGAACTTGAGAGCCGCAAACATGCTCGTACAACCGAGCTACAGCCTGCCCAGCCTGGTAGTCCAGGAGCTATACCGGTTCCGGGTCCGTCGACATCCACCGAAGTGCCATTTGTCTTTCCCGTCATTAGGCCCAAGGCACAGGACTCAAAAGCTGCAACCGCATCCCGTGGATCGCACCCGGCCATTACACCCGATGGCCAGGTCGTCGACCAGAAACGTACAAAGGCTCTTGACTCCGCACTTAGCGTCTATAGACGAGCTGTCCAGCATGAACAAGCGGGAGATCTGGACGAAGCCCTGTCATTATATAGGCAGGCTTTCCGCATGGTATATTCGCTCTAACCGCTTCCCTCCGATACATACGAAACTCAGAAGTCCCCTGCTTTATAGGATTCGCATGTCGATCGTGCATACCACCGCGAGGAGATGCTCCTAAGCATTGCTACTCAGCAAGCTGGAAAGAAGCCCCCATCATTTTCCACTGCATCCTCCTCGACCACAATGACTCTGACTCAGCCCCGCGCAGCCGAGGATTTGGATGCCGTGACGGCGTCCCTGCAAGCCCTCTCCATTAAACCTCAGGCAACCAAGACGGGTCAAGCAGTTGTTACAGGTACTCTTGGGACACTTGTCGCAACATTCTTGGAACAAGAACCAACACTCACGTTCAAACCCGAGGATGGAAAGCAACCTGTTGCCGTTAACCTACTTCCCGAAGAAATCCTGGTGGAAATCATCCATATGTTGGACCCTACATCTATTGAACGTTTCGCCAGAGTTTGCAAGAAAGCCAGAGTACTGACGCTGGAATCTTCAATCTGGCGGTGAGTGGTCCCCCTTCCCCCAGTCGGTCCGGAGTTATTTATACCTGTATAAATAGTGACCTTGTCTTCTCGACTTACAAGGAACCTCAGATACCCGACCTAGAGACATTGGCCGAAACCATCACCCGGTGTATGTTCGACTATCGACGCCTCTATATTGAACAGCCCCGCGTGCGGACGAACGGAGTCTATATTGCGATATGCCACTATGTGTAAACCTTCCGCTTCCTCACCCGTCTTGTGTATCCTCATACCGTTTCCAGACGGCCTGGCTTAAGTGAGAATCACTGGGTTAATGTATGTCCTCTTCACTTCCTCACGTACTTCCTACATTGATAAAAATTCCATGCTACCCAGATCAGCCATTTAATTACATATCACCGCTATCTGCAAGTTCCATCCGTTCTCTCCCACTTACACTGTCAAATAACTAGATTCCCCCCACAGTCGATTCTATCCTGACGGCACCGTCCTATCCCTCCTCGCAAATGAAGAACATCCACCACAAGCCATAATAAATATGCTCAAGCCGTCCCTCAGAATGAAGGTCCGTCAACCACTCCCGCCCATCCGTTTTCACCTGTGACTGATTAAACTATCACCCCAACATAGGGATTATTCATCGGTACCTGGTCCCTCTCAGGAACGACTATAATCCTTTCGAACCTCTTTGACGCAAGCGGACGATATCCCATTCCAGGACCAATCGAAACATCCTCTTTTACAACCCATCAATCACTTCACTCACACGGCCACTCGCACCCGCATGGACACTCGCATTCTTCAGACCCGCAACAACCCCAACGCTACGCCTTCGTCATGTCTCTGGAGCTGCGTTCTAAACCCCTCGGACGGTGGAACAGACTTGACATCCAGTCATACGACACGCTTAATCTCGAGACTGGGGATGTCACACCTGTAGCACTCAAACACGAACGGCCGTTCTGGTTCTCTAAAGTGCGGTCGTATGTTTGACGCATCCGGAAATAAGGGTGCTTGTATGCGTCTGTTGGAGTTTGTGGGAGCAAGGTTATGTTGGTTTGGTGGGTAGTGTGTTTGAGGAGGGGTTGCATCCTGTGCGCTTACCGCCGAGCATAGATATAGGGAGTTTGTGGAAGGATTAACTGCATCTGAAGGATTGGCACATTTCGCCGTCTACTTATAAATACACTAAACTTTATCTCTTGTCCTTCCCGCAAATAACGCACCAACGAGGCAAAAAAAAATCTCGAAGTTAATGTGCTGTGCAGCAGGGATAGATTTGAGCCGAACTGACAATGTTTCGAACTCGACACTTGGTCTGATGGCTCCTGGTAGCGATGGTCAGAGCACCATTGCAAAGGCGAAAGCCTTAGAAGCACTGCAACAACCCTCATTTTTGTCACCCTCTCATTCGTCTTCTGACTTTTCTGCCATGTATCTGAATTGAAAGATCTCCGTCTCACATTACTCCATATTACAAGGATACGGACCGGATTCCACAGGAATCCAAGCAGAAACGAGGCATGCGCAAGATCACACCCCACCCATCACACTCCTACAGAGAGGACAAACAGAAGGGGTTGTTTGTGACACTATTGTCAAAATAATGCTGTCTACAAAGTTGTCGAAGATGATTAGGCAGGCAATGCTGTCCAATCCAACTACAAATGTATGAGAAGGATATATGCGCCACCCAGCCCAAGAGGGAGTGGACGGTCTTCAACATCGAAAAGGGAGGAGTGGAAGGCTAGACGGACTAAGAGGAGATAGTGTGAAGGACTTCACTAAGCAACGATGGAGGAATCCATGCTAAGTGTGATTTTCAAGACGTATCCAAACTATCACATTAAGGTTTACTATGATAAGGTGCCTAAAGGTCTCATATGGATTTCGAATTGGCAGAAGGCCGGATCCAACGGCACACACGAAGAATAGCGGTGTTGAAGAAAAGTGCACCTGGCTGCGCGGGCCAAGTGCAGCAAGGAGAAACAAGGGCGTATGTCACATGGCACATACCGAAAATTCCACGTACACCTTCAAAGGCCAGCTTTAGCCTCATCAATTTTTTCCTTCAGTTGCGTGTCAAACATCGCATACTCTCGTTCACACATTTGTTCGTTTTTTCCGTGACCCTATGATATTGGTATTCTTCGCCAGTCAGGTAGAATCAACTACAGGACTTGAGACGCATGATGCAATCCTGCCGCATGCAAGGACATCCAAAGTCAAATAAACCATTGGAGATTGTCCTGTACGGGTGTTTTTTCTTCGTCAAGGGGGGTAGAGTGGGTTTCCGAGTGATCTGGCAATCCCTCACTCTCGTTTGTTCTGGACGATCTCTTGCTTGAAAGGTGCGGCAATGTTGTCATAGTAGCGTACCACGGGTGGTATCATCACGAGGGTGACCCCGATGGCCGCCAACAGCAATAAGATAACTGGAACCACGGACTGAGGAACGACGCCGAAAAGCAGGGGTTCCAATATCAATGTGATTGGGACGGGTTCTCGGCGCAACCAGGTCATATCTTCATTAGCAGAGGAAGGAACCGGAACACCAGTGTTGATGGCGTAGACGTGCGCGTACTTTCTCCGCGTCGGATGAAGAGGTCGGTTACGCAAAAGCTGGGAAGCGACGTGTTGGGGATTGACAATCTTGAGATAGATATCAACCGGATACTACAAGCTATTTAGTATAGCACATAGAGGCTAGATAAGCATTTTACACTTACGGAAGCTGGCCAGGATGCCCGAAGGGTGAATTTGCCATATGAATCCCAACCAGGATCGTCCAAACCTAGTGTAAACCAGACGCCAGATTCGGGCGACACTTCAGTCGGATCGAGCACAGGTGCTATGTCTAATAGGATTTCTCTGTTGGTAGCATTCAGCAAAGTCCTAGAAAAACTTGAGCAACGGTGTCTGCTGGCAAACAATAGAAAGCTGCACCATGTCGGAAAGGACATTGTAGGTGATTCAGCTACAGATGCCGCGAAATTGACAATTTCGGTGTTCCCGTGCGTGCATTGGATGAACAATGAGAGTAGAACCACCGAGATAGATGTTAGAGATAGCATTGAACGAGGATAAAAATCTAGCATAATAAGGTTGTGGCAGATTGGAAAGAATGGAGATCAGGTGCTTTCTCAGGTTCAATGGAAAGTAAACGCAAGTCTATCCCTAATTCTCATCACCCCCCTCCCAAAAAATGGACCAGGTATTTTCCTGCGTTTTGTTACCACCTAAGCCCAGTCTGAACCAAACTTTAACGGACAGGACTCCTTCAGACGTCTACTCCAAACCCCCACTCATACGTCGAACACTCCACGCAGCCCGGGCTCTGGCCCACAAGGAAATTCCTCTAGCGTGTCGTCAAAATCGTGAATACTCTATCCCATAACTTTCATGAGACCTTCCACTCAACTAATACGGAAAGAAAGACAATAGATGCTTCAAAACCTCTATTCAAACCTCGTAAAGTCAAGAAAGCTGGCGCAGAGGGGAAGTACCGTGACCGTGCTGCAGAACGACGCGGAGGTGGAGGAAATGATTATGCCCATGTATGCCTATAAGACAACTTCACACATTATCTTGACGCTCACACTCGTCCTATTTCAGGTTGAAGCCGTATTGGAAGACTTTGAACGACGAAATGCAAACAATGACGACCGGAAAGCGGTAGGCTTAGATCGTGACTCTCAATTCACCACCATTGACTCATGACTACAAATCCAGGTTGAGGAGCAACGAAAGTACCTAGGGGGCGATAGCGAGCACTCCATTCTCATCAAAGGGCTCGACATGGCTCTTCTCGAACAAAACAAGGCGCGCGTCGCATTGGAATCAACTGAAGACGACGACACACTCGAGCAAGCCTACCTCGAGGCTTCGTCCGCTGTTCCCAAAAAGCGTACACGAGAGGATCTCCTCAAGGAGCTCAAACAAAAACGAGCTCAGCAGGGGCAGCAGAGTACTGAGGTTGAATCCGAGGGTAAACCAAAGCGGACGGCGGAGGAGGAGGCAAGGCTTCTGGAAGAAGCTAAGAAACAGGGAAAGTTTAAACCTATTGGGTTTAAACCCATCAGTGGTTCAGAGGAGAAGGAGAAGAAAAAGAAAAAGAAGTTGAAAACTGGGGAAAGCACTACGAGGGAGGGTGGGGAGAGGAAGAAGAAGAAGCGCAAGGTCGAAGGGGAGGAAACTAAGGGGGAAAAGGAGAGCGAGGCAGGGCTGGGATCTACCAAGGAGGCGGCAGTGTCAGCCCCAGAAGGACAAGTGTCAGTATTGGCGGTTCAGTCTCAGAAGGCGCCGGAACCGGAGGATCAACCTCTTGGAGATGAATTCGACATTTTCGCAGGCGCTGGTGACTACGAGGGCATCAATTTTGGCGACGAAGACGAAGAAGACGGAACAGAGTCCAAACCTCCAGAATCAAATATCGAACAAGAGGGGGCTTCCCAAGGATCTGCACTAACCACCTCACCTAAGAAATGGATCCCAACTGACGACGACGAGGCACCTGCCATTCCATCGGAACACACCACTAAGTTGATACCCTTACACGATTCAAAAGGAAAGGCGCGTTCCCATTCACCAAACCATCGACGAGATTCGACTCAGGGGCTGGGCGGTGGCTACGTCGAGATGGAAGATGGCGAAGGACGAGAACACGAGGAGGAGGAAAAGCCAGTACGGCTTCAGCCTTTGGAGAGTTCTGCATTGCCATCTATTCGAGACTTCCTTGCTATGGATGAAGCTGCTGAGGCTGCTGAAAAACGACGGAAACGGAAAGAGAAGAAGAAAAAGGCAGGCGGTGGCAGTGGAAATGGGACTAAGAATATGGAGGCTAAGGTTAATCGGGATTTCCAAAGGTATGACTTCTCACACTGATTTTGTGACCGCCTTAATGTATCCTCTCCCCAGGTTGCAGTCGTATACCAGCAAGAAAGATGGTTCGGGATCATGATAACGCTTGTATGCCCACAACTTGACTTCGGTTGTGGGTTGGCTCTCGCGGTGTGCTTGGATTCAGGTAGTGATACAATAACAAGTATATAGACTACTACTCCACCTCCTGAATTTTTGCTCAAGAAACTAGTCCCGAAGAAAATGTGTCTGCAAAATTGCTGAGAAGTGTGCTTCACCGTAGGTGACTGGCGAAATAAACCCTTCATCCATCAAGCTAGAATAACCGCCAGAAGAAAATAATAAATATAGTGAACAAGCCAACCAGTACGATCCAAAATCACTATCCAAACTACGAAGACGATGGTACAGGATGGCCATTCATCAACTTATTGATCGTGTTTGCTCGTAATGGGGTATCAGCAAACAGGGCCTTGACGAGTCGCACCAATTCGTCAATCTCAAAGTCCACCAGCGCGCCCTCCTCGAAAAGGTACGAAATATCTGCCATAGAGGCTTCCTGCGTATGGTCCCAGTCAGCTTGCTGCACGATAAGAACAACATTGAAAAGCATACCAAAAACTCGGAGAGATAGTTGTATTTGAGCCATGAAGGGACATAGGCCACAACAAACGAAGGCTGCGTTGGGTCCTCACTGAAGAGGCCTTCTAGAGAATTAAGTATTCGGCAAAGCTCGCTGAGCTGATGTGAGTCCACTTCAGGTATGTCTGGTAGTGCGAGGATGTCTTGCAGGACTCGGGAGAGGGCTGCTTCGGTGACCAGGCCAACTGCGGTATAGTATTTGGTTTTGGTTACTATACCCTATGAAAATAGAACCTCCGGGTCAAAAATTTGGTTTCTCGGGTAAATAAATGCTTGTACCTTGAGCTGCTGTGCAAACCGCTTGATCTCCTGCAAGACTTGATTTATCGCTGTCTCACATTCATCATACCGATTCTGGTCGCTTGTCTGTCCAAACCCTTTTGCGCCATCCACCAGAGTTTCATCCACCTTTTCGCATTGGTTTTGCTATGAGGACAAACATGTAAGAACATAGTTGTCAAGCGAAAGAAAAACACTCACCACGGCCTGTTCATACCAACTCTCTCCAAGCACCCTCAGATTCCTCACACACTCACCCAGCCTTTCCTTCAGCCCCTCAAACCCACCACTTCTCGACAGTGCCTCCTCGATCTGTTCAACCTCATGCGCCAGGTACAAACAACTATTCGAGAACAGCATCCTCTTTTGCAATGAAGCCGACAACTCATTGCCAAATGTCACTGGGTACAAAGCAATGTATAGGTCAATAAGGGAAGCAGGTGCCTGCGCGAGTATGCTCCCTGGTTGACTCGACGACGAGGGTGGGTTGGAAGGGGAAAGGGGGAAGAGACTGGATGCTTGGAATTGCTTGCACTCATCAATGAGGTTCTCGACCGTTTTGACGAGACGTTTGGCTTTCTCGGGTACAGTAAAGCTTTCCTTGGCAACAATGTTTGTTTTGAGCTCTGGTGGACGTTTCGCGGGCATGGTAAACTGCTTTCCAGCGTGGTTCGCAGAGGCGTCTCTGTTTTGGGATGTAGGAGGTGAAGGATGAACAGGCGGTGGAGTAGGAGATGCTGGGACTGGAGCAGTGTTAGTGTGGCCGTTGACTGGTTTCTTGCCTTTGTTCGCCGCTTTTTCGAGACGTGTCGCAGCTTTCGGTGAAGTCACGTTAACGGGAGCAACGACCTTGTCAGTCTTCCCGACTCCAGACTCGTCCACAGGAGGTGGGTCAGCCCAAGGGTCATCATCCCAAGTATTGTCCTCTCCTACACCTTCAGCATGCTCATCGTCGTTCCAACCCCAAGCGTTGTCAGGATCAGGCTCCGAGTCCACATTCACTTGGGCGTCATCGGAAGGATGCTCAGTGACCTCTGCTTCTATCCTGGACTCGGCTTCAGGCGCAGGTTCAGATCCTTCAAGGGGCATGTCCTCATCAAAACCCCACCCGTTGTCCACCTCTTCTGAGGGAATATCATCTGCAGGAGCAGGAACAGCTCTGGAAGGTTCGGGAGGAGGATTCTCCTCTTGTACGGTCTCCTCATCGTCAAAGCCCCACGCATCATCTTTCAAGTCGTCCTCCCCGGTACCCATGGTCATCGACTCCGCCTTGGCAGGTCTCTCCTCCCCAACCTCATCCCCAAAACCCCAGGCATCATCTTTGAAATCGCCATCATCCACATTGTCAATACCATCCCCCTGCACGGGTACAACAATAGCCCGTGCAGAGTCGGAAGGAACTTCAATTTCGAACTGGAACCGATCCTTGGAGTTTTCGGGACTCAGAAGGATCATTCGACAATGGCCGAGTATCTCAAGCCGGCGTTGTTTTTCGTAATGTGAGGCGAGCCCATCGGCCCATGTTTGGATAGGTAAGTCCGCAGTAGGGGTCCCTCCGAGTTCTGTCACGGCCTGGGATTCGAAAGTCACAGCGCGTTTAACCAAATCCAAGAAAGGGGGTAAGAGGCCAAAAGAGGAAGGAAGTGAAGGGACAAGAAGCGTATTGAGTAGGCTCGTTGTCATGGGTTTGAATAGGGTCTGGGGGAAAGTCGAGGAAACCGAAGGTGGAAGGACGGGAATTAGATAGGATGATAGGAAGCCGAGGATCTGCGCAAGGTTATCAATCCTACTATTTTTGAGTTCGCTATTGGGGGGAGCGGGTATTAAAGAGAGTGAATGCTCAGTATCGTCTATCGAGCTTATGGAAACAGAGGAAGGTTGCTTGAGGACGTGTTCAATGAAATGCGTGATAATGTCACGCCGTGATGTCGTAAGGTGTTGGTCCAAAGAGCTGGGCGTAAGCGATGATAGGATGGAGGCAAGTGACAGTACGGTATGTGAACCCCGGACTATACAAAAGGTCAGAAAGTTAGTGAATGTGGAACTGGCACCTTACCTTGGACGGATGATCGTATGACCAGATACGAAGGGGACACGACGATACTGCGAGCATAAGCATCACTGAGCTGTTCTTGGACTAGTGCTTCAGTACTCTGATGTTTACGCTAAGCAACGAAACCCACGGATGAGCCGGTCTGCAAAACTAAGGTTTAGAGAGACGCACACGGAGGTCCAGGAAGATGTCCGAGTGAACTATCGGATTGGGAGCCGATTCCAGAAGAGTATGTAACACCTCCAAAGCTACTACAGCTTCCGAAAGCTTTCCAGCCTGAACCAGTGAATCCAGATTTGCAAGTTCGGTCTTGCAGCAGAGGATATGTGACAATGCTTGGTATTGAATCTCAATATCAGCAGCTTCCTGTACAAGCCTAGAATGTTCCGACAACCTATGAAGCAGGATAGGGACAAGCCCAGACTGAAGGACTGAGTCACTGGCTGTCGTGCTGACACAAGTGAAACACTGCCTCACCCGAGGATCGGACACGGTGGCATTTAAGCTGTCTACCTTGTTCGTCAATGTTTGTAGTCTAGTTCGGATGGATTCGGCGGATTCAAGTTGATGCTGGAATTGAGGCAGGTCGGATTGAATGCGATCATGCAGACGTGTCTAAGCGGCGTGACAGTATCCATGGCATTAGACATAGGAACAAGGCTTCCATTGAAGAACAACAAAGACAGTACTTTAGTTGCTTGAATGGTTTCGTCAATCTCATGAAGCCAAGTGGAGGTCAGAGTGGAATTGAGGGACTGGTATGTGGCCGAGTCTATCCGACTCAGGACCTTGGATGAGATGTCCTGTTTTCGGGGGAGATGGGACGGTATGGGAAAGGCCATTCCAGCCATGGTGGCTGTTGAAGAGAAAGTAGCGAGAGTAGCAAGGACAGTAGTCCTGGTCCTAACACGTGTCACGTGTGGCTGCGTCACTGGTGTGGTCCAGTGCCAGTTAGCTTTGTAGTCCAGCACTAACTTCCTTCACTCAACTCTCACTTTTCCTGGTGTACACCGCTGGTGAATATGGTAGCACGCATTCTTATGTTCTTCTGCGTGATTGCCTTACTTCATGGTGAGTTCTCCGCCGACAGCCTTCGATTTCCTTCTCACAAACCATCCCAGCCGGGTATTCTGGATACGAGTGTATGGTCTTTCACACCGTACAAACCAGCTCGTCGCTCATCTTCACTCCCACGTAGACCTATCGCGCCTGAAAGCGCTAGGCCAGCCACAAGAGGCACTACCCAAGGATGTGGGTTTCCCATTACATGGCTCTACGCCGAGCGCCACTCACCCCCAAGGAACATTCTCCAGATCGCTATCGAGACTCTTATCGGAGCTATTCTCGGGATAATTGGGGCATCTCTCTATGGTCCACCGCTCAAGCAAATATCATGGGCAAGTGAGATGCGGCAACAGTACGCCTCTATCCTTTCCATCTTCTTGTTCCATAAGTTAAGTCATAACGGCGTAGCAAAATCGACGAAATGGATGCCCGGATAGGCTTCGCCAACTACACTCACCGCGGAAGGAACATATTCAGAAGCAGTCAATAAAAACACAAACATAGACATTCTCTGGCGAATTCTCTTTTCATTTCACCCTATTTATGCGCGGCCGCGTCACCATGATGATATATTCAACCGTTACCGCCTGCACAAGTCATTTCTCATGAATGCGAAGGCGTCCCCAAGTGACTCACATTTCATTATTTCGATGGGGAACGGAACACATTACCATCTAGAATTCCGCTGCCGCGGCCGCGCGGTTAATGAGGGCGGTCTGGGATTTCTGGAATGTAGGAGTTTCCAAGCCCCGATCATGAACGCATTCAGTGATGTCGAGTTCAACCGAGCTAACTCGAAAGTCTGCATTCAATCCCTTTCGGAACGGTATTTGTACCTGCCTCGTGCAAGTGGAGATTTGTCCCGGCCTGTGCGCCACGTTTTGTTGCTACAGCAATTCTGTGCACTGAAAACGAGGACATTTACACGTGGAGTTAAGAGTTATGTTTGCCCTGTCGCCTTGCCCCAGTCGGCGGCGCTGAGTTGGGATCCCTGAAGAGTCGAGACACGATCGAGCGAGAAGGATCGAAAGAGCCTATAGCAACGAAGAACAATGAAGACGACAGAGAAGACGATGAGAATATTGATATTCCCACCATTCTGTCGCGTATTAGACTTGTGACTCTCGCGCTTATACTTACTAAATGCCGCCGTGTACCGGCTCTTTTGGGAAGCATGCGAGTGATGTGCATACATACAAACCTCCTCTTAGAATTCTGGGAGGCTTTCTCGTACCACCCACCACCTTGAGATCCCTCGGACCTCCTAGCTCGGACCTTGGCTTTCTTCCCCACCCCTAGAAGACCTATTTGTCACACCCGAGGGAGCTCTCAAGCGTCACAAGAGCGTCGAAGAGCTTTCCAGATTGAACTATATCGCACCATGAAGAACACGACGAGAATCGGCATTGTGTTGGTAATCAGTTTTGGGTTTTTCACAGCAGAAATTGCAGGCAAGGATCCTCCAGTTCGCATTGGGTCGATGCAGAGCTTATCTCTCGGTTCTCTTAGTGGGGTTCAGGACGAGGAGTCTGGCTCTCATTGCTGATGCTGTACGTCAATAGCCCGTTCCAATTCCGTAGGCACATGCCAGCTGACATGCCTCTAGTTTCACTACTTGAATGTGAGTCAGAGCTGCGGAATCGCGATGGCTCTAGCTCAATCCTTGCTTCCATCGTGCAGGATATTGTGGCATAGCAAGTAACTCGCGTATGCGAATTACCTCCTGTTACTCATGTTGTCGGTCCAGTGCTATTGCCTTCATTGCAGCCTATGTATGTCCTATCGTCGTTTTCTATGAGTGGACCGAACAAATCATCACCGCCTCAAGCTACACGACAGCGGCGAACACGTTGGTTCCCATTTTATCCTTCCATCGGCCTCATTCCGATGTCTATTTTCAGACCGTCAAATTTACCTTCGCCTTCCATCGTGCAGAGTTGGTTGGTAAGCACGGCCCAATGCTGACAATGCTGTGTCTCCGAATCCCGAACCCATAACCCACTTACTTGCCCACAGGCGCGTTCTTTAATGGTGTCTTCCTCTTGGCCCTTGCGCTTTCAATCCTTCTTCAATCAATTGAGCGGTTTGTCCACCTGGAGGATGTTCAGGAGCCGTTCTTGGTTCTGATCATTGGCTGTGTTGGCTTGGGCCTAAATATCCTAAGTGTCCTCGTGGTTCACGGTACGTTCTTGCAAACCTTGATGTGCACAGATTTCTGATGAGTGTACAAGATCATCACGGACATGGACATGGACATGGACAGCCAACTCCGAGGAACGTGTCCGATCCGAACTTGAATAGCTCTAGAGAGGACTCTCTTCGGGACCACATAGTACGTATCTGTTCTTTTCTATCTGCTTATACCACATAATTCCCTCCGCCCTGTCCCCATCAAAAAAAGGGGGGAAGAGGAACAATTGACGCACGGTTATCGCACAGCATGCGAACCATAACCATACCATTGATCCTCCGACCGCTATTCACCAACATAACCTCGGATTAGTTGGGGTTCTCACCCACCTGTTTGGTGATGCTGTAAATAGTGCGCTTCAAAACATAACGAACTCTGATGTCAGATTCCCTCACTGATATGGGCTCTCCTAACAGACATAGGCGTGATAATCGCTGCTGTCATCATGTGGAAACTGGATAGCCCTGAACGTCTTTATGCCGATCCATGTGTTTCCTTGGCTATAAGTCTAATAATTTTTGCCAGTGCAATTCCCATGAGTGAGTACTAATTCAACCTAAATCCTATAATTAGTACAAGAACACACTGAATTTACTCGTGGATCGTCAACCCTACTTTTCACAGCCTTAAAATCTGGTCGAATACTGCTGGAAGCTGCTCCTCTGTATCTTGATCTTGCCAAAGTCAAGGAAGATCTGATTGCGGTTCGTACCTTCTCCTTGATCGATGGCGACGGAGGGGACGAAGTTGATGCAAACTCGCTTTCTACGTGCAATTTCAGATTCCTGACGTTCTTTCTGTGCATGACCTTCATGTCTGGCACCTGTCTCAATCGTACGTCCATTCTCCGTTACGTACACCTCCCCCTCCCCATGCTGCTATAATTGAAACTGCCAAATGAACTGACGCCGGCAATGATTTCCTTCATGTTGCACATGGTACCCCATCTCACCACTATACCACATCATACCGTATCGCTCGGCACTACTTCAATGCATTGTTCAACCACCAACACAATCAGAGTGATTCTAGCGTCTCTGCACGTATGCGTGCCCACAGGAACTTCGCTGGAGCAGTGGGAACAGATTGAACAGACGTTGCAGCACTGTTTCCAGGCGTATGGGATCAGCCATGTTACGATATCTCCGGAACTACAACGCTCCGAGGCCCAGTCGATAAACGAACTTGTTGTGCCAATTGGGGGTTGTAATCGACTTTCGTCCCAGGATAATTTTGGATGTGTCGTTAGTGAGTTGAAGAAACGTAAACCGATTGGAGGTGTGTGAGCGGAAATGGGGGGACTTCTCCCTGGAGGGTGGGTGGGAGGAGTAAATACTACATGGTTGGGACCATTGCTCTGGCTCACTGGATACCCGACTCGTTTTTAGTTGTATGAACCTCCATAAATTCGGTCCATCTTAGTAGAAGCGAGGCAGCTCCCGTTTCGGTTTGTTCCATCGCTAGAAGAAGGATGCCGAACTTTTTTTGTTCACACCTACACCAGTTCTTGAGTGGTAGCGCCGGTCAAGGTAAATCCCCGGATTTCGGGAAAGGGTTAAATTGAATCCTTCGTCGAATTCCAAGAGACGCATGGTCGAGGAACCAGGAGGTAGATTCTGCAGAGGATCGAGGGTAAAGCCCCACCACATTCAGGAAAGAATTCATACGACTTCATTGTTCTCCATTCTCCTTCTATCATGAGCGCGGGTGCCTGGCTTTTGTGTATGCTTACTACCCGTTTCTTCCATCGCAACCGCCAGTAAACAATGAACCAGCACGGATTTGGAGAAAGAAGGGAGGGGGGTTGCGATTCAAATAATTGAGAGACCTTACACACTCGACTTTTTGGCCCCTTGGATACGCCCATGAACTATGGGATGATAACGGATCCGGATCAGCATGGAGACAAGAAGCAGAAGAGCTCAGGTGTCCTTTGGGGGGTGCTTTCGTTATTTATGGCCTGTGGAGACGCATTCCCCGGCGAACGTGGGATAGGCATGTACGTGCGAGCCACTCCCAACACCCAGGTGCTTACAATGTCCTTTTGGACCGGTAATTTCGTGAGAGGTCACCAAATTACCAAATTAAAGTATAGGGCTCTTATCAACCCTATCATCAATACCCGTTATGTGAATGTTCGCGCTGGGCGTTGATCCTTGATCGAGGATCTTCCATTGGGAGAGGATGGGCGATTTTGTATTGGTGTGCTGCGAGATCTGGACCTTGGATTCTCGCAGCAGCGCTTGGCCTTTCGTTCCTTTCTTCTTCCATTGGAAACGGGTGATGGATGAGTCCTTGACTCTATCAATCTGCCAAGCCTGCCGTTTAGCGCTGCCGAAAAAGTGGGGGGAAGATAATTTTGGGCGGCTGAATGTCGTAAATTTCACAGGAGCAAATTTCCAAACCAAGGGTCGCGGATGTTCAATGCTCAACAACCGTATGTCAGAGACAGATATCTTATCTGGCAATTTGCCAAAATTGGCGCATTTCCTGTCGGCGAAATTAGTAGATCAACTATCGCTGATATAGGTTGAATATCCGATTCGCAGGAAAAGGGTAGGGTAGCTGGGTTGACCAGGGACTCGGGTCTAAGTCGACGTACACGGTTGTATTCTTGACCGATCCATTCACCTGGGGCATTCCTGATGGCAATGTCATAGAGTCAAGTGATCGGCAGAGTCACAGTATGGTCAGCCGAATAGCATATACGACCTTGCATAACAGCAACATTTAGTTGAAGTGACCTGAACCATTTTAGATGTCGAACACAGGGGGTTGCTCATCCTGTGATTTTTAGCCCTTCTCCTTAGCGTAGTTTGGTAGTAGTGGCTGTGCACATAATTTATGGGCTGAGGGTCGCGTCGAGTGTTCAAAACTCCCCTATAGCCATTTGCATGCGGCACTATGACGCCAAGTACACAAAATGGGAGAAATAAAAAAAATGCCATGGCCGCTTGGATATGAGTCGTTTGTCTGGGACCCCAACGGTGGAAGGAGTAGCCGGTTCGGAAATTAGAGGCTTATTACTATATTGCCTCGGTGGGTGCAAGTCGGGCCTAGTAAGCGTTCAGATGGAGGGGGAGCAAGATGCTGTGAGGTGCAGCGGAACGTAAAAGTGAACCGACTGAGGCACAGAGACATACGTCATTGAACTAGGCTCAAAGCCGAACACGAGGCGAACCAGTGCCGAATTTGGAGAGAGGCAGTGGGCCTGATTTATACTTGGCTGACGAAGTTTGTGGCGGTGCAACGGCCTCGAGGGTCGAGGAGATTTGAAATTGAACATCAGAGACTGAGGAATACAAGCTAGATATCATTGGCTATTATTATGTTTTACGCGGGCTCATTTCTTCGAACAAATAATCATACATTCTCTCTGTAACGCTTGTCACTACCGGAATCGATCGTTCATCGATTCTCATCACAAAAGTGTTGTTAACATAATGTGTTGGAGTGAGTCCATATTATTGAACTGCTTTGTTAATGTGGTGTTAGACTGCGGTCAGGAAGTGGCGGACTGCATCACGAAAACAGCGGCGACAAAATTTTCATGTGAAAGAAGGGTTAACGTTGGTTAGTGGCTAAGACGTTGTTGTCGGGGAATTGTCGAGGACCAAGCTTCCTTCTGACGAGCAGTCGGACTGGAATGCCTAACAGTTCGGCGTGAGCCGGATACGATGGTGGCTGAAGCTCGCAGTAGAATCCGAATCGATTCCAGGCACAGAGGTAACAACCAAGTTGGGAACAGAGAGTGACAGGGTAGGAATTCATTTCGCCTGAGAGGTAGGTAGCACCATGCGGTAGCATCATCTATTGGACCATCATTTCTAGGTTTCCAAGAAGAGAAAGCACCGATCAGAGCAGAAGGGTGAGTGGGTGGGGGTGGACCGATGGGAACACAGCCCGATGGTGAAGCCTCGAGGACTGGGAGTGTTGGGGACAAGCAGTGGGGGGCAGACAGGTTCAAGATGATCGGTAGGGATGTTTGATCACGTGACTGGTACATCGAGCCGAGCAGATCTCTGTGTGAGAAGGCTGTGGACATTATTGAACCCTCGTCACTCCGAGCATGAACCACCGACGTCCTCTTTCAACGTATATAATAATGCAACTCTCTCCATTCTCTCTCCCCCCAATTGATCCGTTCGGGACGTCTCCTCCTTGTACCATACCGAGTCGACTCTGGCGATGATCGCCGAATCCTCAAGAAGTCCTAGTTCTGGACCTATACGTTCTGGCGCGTCCAAGCCCTTGAAGAGAGGCAAGGCTTGTTCAGTGTGCAGGTGTGTATCTCTTCTCTCCTTCGACGCGCTCTCCTGACCCGCCGTCTCTCCAGAACACTCAAGATCGTGTGTATTTCGTTCTTCGTTCCGTACATCCAATCTGACCCCCTCGCCCCTGTTCTAGAAATGCGATGGCGTGCACCCGACTTGTGGCCCGTGTATGAGAAACCCCAAAAGCGATCCCTGCGAGTGGGATAATGGCCAGGGCAAATCCAAGGTGGCACTCCTTACGGAGACCATCGAATCCCTCAAGGCTCGCATAATTGAGCTCGAGAACCCCGGATTGACGACCCCCTCAGTCACCTTACACGACCCCTATGTCGTCTACAAGGAGAAGCGTCTCTCGCACTCCCCACCTCTTCCGGAACCTCCTCACATGGGTCTACACTCTCCTTTCTCTCCGCAGTCGACAACATCGAGTCTCCCTTCTGGTAGGCACTGGAATAACTTCGCTGCTCTCGAGGCAATGACTCCATCCACAGGCTCGAGCGTCTCCCCTTCCCGCCAACTGTTATCAGTAACCCCTGCCTCCAGCACTGAGGTACGTATGGATTTCACCGGGGAGGGTATCGTTTGTTCATTATATCCTCATCAGGAGCCACCACGAACATTAATACCATTTTTGTACGTGCTCCTGCCACTTCTGGACTCAACTCCTCACTCATGGTTCGTAGAATTGAGAAATTCCTCCCTCACGCAATAGAGTTCGGATTCTTTTTAGACATCCCTTCATTCCATCGATCCGTGTTAGCACAACATCCGTTTGGCCACCATACACGTCCCACCCCTGCTCTTCTTACCACAGCCTACCTTTGGGGGGCCCATCTCTCGCGACCACGAACCCCGTCTCAAGTTGATGAATCCGCTCTCCTCATTCGTGCACTACACCATGTGGTTACAGATACCCTTGGCACACATCCGAAGCGGATATTGCATACCCTGCAGGCTGAACTGCTGCTGGCTACATACTTCTTTCGCACGGGTCGTCTTCTGGAGGCCAAATCCCGCCTTGGGTCTGCTGTGTCGCTCGTGCTCAGTTCGCAGATGCATCGATTGCGTTCATCGCACTATCCACCACTCACTCTCATAGGCATAAGCAACAATATGCCTGTAAATCCACAAAGTCCGCAAAACACAACCGAGGAGGGCGAGCAGATCAACGGGTTTTGGGCAGCTTTTACCCTCCACAAGTTGATTTCATTCGCTCTCGAACCGCCAGGCGGCGTTTGCGGTGCATTAGAGGCCCCAGGTTTGCAAATTGATACCCCTTGGCCTTTTGACAGTCACGACTACCGGAATGTAAGTTACCATCACTTCTTACGGTGTCCATTTGGGTCAACTTCTTCCAGGGATACTTGACGGCAGAGATACAAGGCAATAACACTGTCAAGCATTTCCTAGCTGGGATGACATACAACGGTCGAAATGATTCTTCCCTCACGACTCTAGTCGTGAAAGCCTCCATTCTGTGTCATAGAGCTACACACCTTACGGGGCACTGGGCACCCAGTAAGTGTCTCCATCAAAACAATAATCCCTCACTCATTCACTGGCACTTAGATATGCCGAAGCGAGAATCGGATGCTTTTACCGCTTCTTTCCACTCTATCAACAAGCTCATCGACGAGTTTCGGCTCTGGATACCTCAGCTCTCTCAGTCAGGAAGTAATACCGCCAATACCCGGATGCTTCTGCTCGTTCACAGTCTTACGAATGCGGCCACCATCAAACTGCATGGAATATTCTCCTATGCAGACCCCATTTCGAACCAAAAATGCGTCCAAGCGGCGTGTGATATGGTCAACTTCAACGGAATCGATCTACGTAGCTTGGGTGTTGTGAACTCAGTGTATGGTGTATGTAATTCATTTTACACTCATCAATGCTTGTCCTTATTGTTTCAAAGGTTCTTTGGCAGATGGCTTGCCAAGTCTTCATTGACGAGATCTCGAGGAGGCAAACCCCACAAGTTACGTGGCCAACATCCATCAGCGAGGAGAGCCTGAGACACAACCTCGACATTGGTCTTCAGGCACTTACGACCTTCTCGGAAGATTGCGCATACATTCGTACGTCTAACTCGGTGTATTTCTGACATCCGAACTGAAATGCCTACCAGGTTACCAACGAGCAAAAGTCGAGGAGGCTTACGCTGCTGTTAGCGCCAATACCGCTGATTACCTCTCATCCGCATCATCTCTCACCCCATCCCGATCTCAATAGACTTTTCCTTCTCTCTAGTTTTTTTCCCCCGATTATCTTTTCTCTTTTCTGTGGCTTCTTCTGACTGATTCTCTTCTTTTCTTTGTAACTGAAGGTGACAGTAATGAACTGATTCACTTGTACTATATGCTTCCACCCTTCATTTGTAGTTGTCATCTCGGCCGCACGCCATTGCTGTCATCTTCTTGTACTGTACTTGCCCCTGTACACACACCTTCCTCCTGCCTAGAAAGACCAATCTACTACTACCAGACTTCTTGTTTTCGCCCGTTCGCTCGTCCATTCTTTTCAACATACACTCTCTGTGCCTTTCAATTCTTTTCCTTTTCCTTCTTTTCACCCTGCCTCTCCCTCTCACTTCCACACTCTGGTTAACCAGGTAACTCACTGATCCCATCAAATCCCCATCACTACGTCCTATAACTTGTAACCATAGGCAATCGCCTTGTTTTGGCGCATAGCGCCTCTTACTTCCCTACCGTATCCCTTCCAACACATCTCCTGTACTAGCAATTATGTCTGTTTTACTTTACCGCTATTCCCAAGGTGCCAGTCGCCCGGGCATTATTTAATATTATTGAAAATTTTTGCTTAACTGGTTTGAACGTATGATGCTCAGTATTGTTGGGAATGCTCTCCAGAGGATCGCCGTTGATCGGAGTGTGTGTGAGTTTGACTCTGCGAATGAATGATCCTGTTCGTCAAAACCTAAATGGGATTGGCCCCTTCCGTGGCGGTGCGATGATGAGGGATCATACCGCGGCAATCACATCATAGTGCATAGAACTGTTCATGGACGCGCTATGCTATATTTGTTTAAATGCTGACGCAGTATGACTCTTTGATGACTCCGGAGGGCTACGGAATCAGTTGATACAGAAGGCTGAGGATGAAGATTAACGAGAGAATGTGCTCGTTTGATGATGAACGGGAATATCAACAATATTGATTATTGATCCATGATTGTTCGGATGGATGACTTCCCTGAGCCACTCTGAGTAACTTCAACTTCGCAAAGTTTAATTTTTGCTTTGGACACCTAGAGGTTTTCTAGACATCTGTGCCATGTGGATCCAATGATCCGGGGAATCGTCTCAGATGGAATGAGATTGTACTACTTAAACCGGATCTAGGGCGTTTAGAGCTAATTCTGGTAACTACTGGTGGAACTTGGGACTAGTCCACTATCCTTGAAGAGATTCCGTGAGAATGACATGATTGATGCGGAGGGAAGATACAAGCAAATAGTACTGAAACACGGAATCGGAAGAGAATCACAGCTGAATCGGAGTCGGGGTTCAGTCATTCCTTCTGTCAATCTCCTGTGGGAAGCGATGTTGGGGCCGTCTCTCGTTAGTAAAGGATGGCGTTGGCAGGATCCACAAGGGCTATGTCAATGGTGCAGGAGCGCCGAAGGATTGGTTGAGAATCACAATCAATCACAAGCAGAACAAGACGGTTGTGACAGGGAAATGATAGTATCAGAGAGAACCGAGCCAAGGAAATGAGTAAAAAGGGTAGAAGACACGGCACAGCTTCGAGGTCCATAGAGCACGTTCAACACTCATCGAATGATTCTCCAGAAATGTCAACCTTTAGTGGATAACTCCACCGCGGTCTTGAAAGCACCAAGAAGAGCAGTAAGTTGGATTTTTTCACTTCCACCGGTAGACAAACGGTGCCTGGACAAAACATTGAATCAGTTTGCCCACATGGTGTTGCGAGCAAAGATGAACTGGGTCATACTCTGTCGAAGCCAGGTGGTCAAGTAGGTATACCCGTGCGTGAGGTTTGAGTTCAATCGTGTCAATATAGTCAAAGGCGCCTGTTAGGAGATCCTGGAGCGCTAACCCACGTTCCGTCTTCATCTTCGAGATCACTGGAAGCGATATTCATAAAGTCAGAAACGATACGATGACAGCGCAGAAGCCAATGAATTGAGACAATTACTTTGATACGATGCTGTAAACTCGTCCGATAGCATGGAATTGACAATGGTTTCTATGTCCGATGGATGAGGGTTCCCTGTGCAAGTGTAAATCTCTGCTTCCCCGATGATCTCGTAGGCAGCGTGACAGGCTTGGAGAACGTTGAGGGCTCGGCGCATATCCCCCTTGGATAGTTTTAATAAAGCATTCTTGCCATCCGAGGTGAGCGGAACACTAAATATCGGAAATCAGTATTCGCGCTTGGCTATACATGCGATCCAAGCTCACTTCTCCGCTTCGACGACTATGCTGATACGCTTCTCGACCTCTGACATGGGCAACGGTGAGAATCTGAATCTCGTACAACGACTCTGGATTGCCGGCGCGATCTTGTTGACGTAGTTACATATGATGCAAAAACGAACATTCTTTGTATACTGTTCGATCACTCGGCGAAGGGCTGCTTGAGCGGCCTGCGTCATCATATCCGCCTCATCCAAAATGATGAGTTTGAAGCCTTTGGAGAAGAGGGTCCTTGTTTCGGCGAACTGTTTAATTTGTTCGCGAACAACATCGATACCACGATCGTCAGAAGCATTCAACTGGCAGTCTGTTAGCTGTGTTTCCGATTCAAGATCTAATCATTGAAGTTATACCTCGAGGATCTGTTTCTTATAGTCAGCGCCATATATTCGCCTGGCTACAGCGAGAATTGTTGAGGTTTTTCCCGTCCCAGGGGGTCCATAGAATAATAAATGGGGTAGGCGGTTCTTTTCAATAAATCTTTCAACTAGACGTGTTATGTCAGCTTCAACGAACTGAGCTGGGAGAAGGAAACGAAGCTTACTCGTGCTTGTAATATCTTTGTGCGAAACGACATCGTCTAATGTAACGGGCCTGTACTTCTCCACCCTGTGGTTGTCAGGCGAATCCAATCCGAGGTCCTAATCCTTACCATGGCAATGATTCGGAGTCTGGAGTGCCTGTATCTATAGCCTTGCCCTTCCCCTTCGATGGTGAGCTCAAGAAAGGTTCCATATCGGACATGCAAATATCCTCGTCAGAGTCCATGGTGGATATGACCTGTAAGTCAGGATGTTGTAACTGCTCGTCGACGCGCGTGACGAAATGGCTTTCGACGCGTATTATGTCAGCAGTCACCAGATCAAACCTTAATGCACGGACCATACACAGACGGCAAATTATAAATCTCTCCTCTTGTATATCTTTTCTTCATCAAGACCGGCTCTTGCTTTTGTCGAAGACTCCACCGTTCATATCGTTGGACAGACGAAAGCGTCCGCAAAATGCAGATCTTCGTAAAGACGTGAGTTTCATTAACTTTTGCCCCTATGCACCGTTATTGACATGGTTTACAGCCTCACGGGCAAGACCATCACTCTCGAGGTCGAATCCTCGGATACCATCGACAATGTTAAGGCCAAGATCCAAGATAAAGAGGGGTATGTACTGCTATTTTTACTGCCGGTGCACCATCTCTGAGCCCCCAACTAGTATTCCCCCCGACCAACAGCGCCTGATCTTCGCTGGCAAGCAGCTCGAAGACGGTCGCACCCTCAGCGACTACAACATTCAGAAGGAGTCCACCTTGCACCTTGTGCTTCGCCTTCGCGGTGGTGCCAAGAAGCGCAAGAAGAAGACCTACACCGTCGGTTCACTTCATCGCTGCTGTTGCGCAACAAGCCTGATCTATTTTCAATTTAGACCCCCAAGAAGATTAAGCACAAGCGCAAGAAGGTCAAGATGGCCATCTTGAAGTACTACAAGGTCGACTCCGATGGCAAGATCAAACGCCTTCGTCGTGAGTGCCCCTCTGCTGAGTGTGGTGCTGGTATCTTCGTACGTGGTTTCTCTGCGAGTACACGTGCACAAGCTCATCCACATGATTAGATGGCCTTCCACAAGGACCGTCAGTACTGTGGCAAGTGCGGTCTGACTTACACCTTCACGCCTGGCAGCAAGCCCCCCGCCGTCTAAAATTGTATCTGCTTAGGGTTGTTCGCTTTCAATCATGATGTATGTGTAGCTCGTATAATACATTCCCGATGTCCGATCGGCTCTGCTATGAAAAATCACACAGTAGGCAGTGAGGGGCTGACGTGATAGATGTGAAACCTCTTACTCTATTATCGTGAACTATGTGCTTCGATTTCTCAGATGGGTGTTTACTACCCACGAATTACATATAACAGAACAGAACATGTCAGAACAACTGACCAAAAATCGACCAGGCTAAAGTGCAGATTTCGCCCTCACGAGCATGGCTGAAGTAAGTTCGCTTGGTCCGCATCCATCTCCGAGCCTCATAGATTGTCATTAGGAGCTTTACAAATTACCCCATGACGTCCAGGAGCTTAATGTCGGTAACTACCTCCGTATAAGCGAGTAATCTCGGCGTTAAAACACACCGAGTGCAGCGTTTGGATGTTCAGCATAGGATGTGGTCCCTGATGATTGGGGGGCTATACCCCTCCGAGTTAAGTTCGGTAGTTGAGCGGCACATGATGTCTAGTGAGCCTGAGATAATGGATGTCGGTTGTGGCTCAGGCATATGGTGGGCTCGGCGGATATGAATACGACCCTGAACAGATTTATGATGCATATGACAATATTAGGGCGATTGAGATGGCGGAGCGATTTCCACGGGCACAGGTCATCGGTCTGGATATTACACCGTTGAAGCATAAGTGAGTGTTCCCATGGCGGACACACAGGAGCCTAACATTCATCCCTAGTACAATGCCCCCGAATTTCGTGTATGGGCTCTCTTGCTCGCTTTGAACGTTGCTTATCTGCTTACGGTAGCTTCAAACAGCATAACCTGATCGAAGGTCTGCCGGTGGAGTACACGGACAAGTTTGATATTATACACTGTCGATGTGTATGCCAACATGTGAGTTCATTCCGACATTGACATCTCCTATCCAGTAGTGACGTTACTCCGCAGGTCCCAGAGCCCCAGAGCCTTGTAAACGACATAATTAGGTGCCTTAAGCCTGGTATAAGCCCCAACTCGATGCTATCCCTCAGTCTGTGCTAAACGGACTAACCAGGCGGCCTCGCTCTTGTAGCGGACGGTGAATGGATTGCCTTTGACGAAGACCGAAGGCCTCTTGAACCGTTTGTCTACAATCCCACACTCAGTGTAGAGTGCAATATTGCAAACATACGCAAGCTATCATCGTATGGGGGATGGTTAGATATCTTCGGCAAGGTTACGCGAAGTCCTAAATACCAGTTGCCCAACGTGCTCTTGAAGAATACCGGTGCCGTGAAGGATATAGTCTTCAGGGAGTGTTGGGCTCCGACGGGATGGGCAGGGAAAGGTGTTCCTCACGGTGAAGAGATTGGTGCCATAATGCACATGAATCTCAAGGTCTGGGTGTTGTGTTCTGCCCAAACAAAGGGCAGGCTCTGATCTTCCACCAATGCAGGAGTTCTTCCAGACGTCCACGACAGTCATAGCCAACCAGGGTATTCCTTCCACTGTAGTTGAGGCTTGGCGGGAGAGGGCGACGAAAGAGTTAGATGAGAGGCGGCATAATGTCTGGTATTATGTGAGTGCTATAGCGCTAAATGAACCTGAACCCAAGATGTAACACCCGATGGGCAATTGAGTATATACAAACCGAATCGAATGTAGTCTAAGATCCACAGTATCTCCCGTAATCGTATACTATTATGGGTAAGGGTACGCGAGGTCTAGGTAGTCTAGCAGAAGTCTATATCCATCCAAAATCTATAGGTTTCTATGTCTATGCAAAGGTGTGTCTATTCGGGTATCTTCAAAGAAGCAGGAGAGAATCACGTTTGCAAGCACGAGAGTTCAACTCTTGCCAAGGCCCAGAGTTCGTCTTGCACTGGCGCACCTTCAATGTTCTCCAGACTGGGGAAGAGGGCGGCTAGATGCCTTGTAAGGGCGGCACCATCCTCTGCGGAAACGTTGCCCAGAGTCAACGATCGTAGAGCGTGTTGTTGCGTGGGTGCATCCGCTGGGATAGGAGACATCTGGTCCATCGTGTATGCACTCGGGAGAACGAGTCTCTCCAGGCTGCGGAAACGTTGGAAGCATCGGAAAGTTGATGCTGTCAGATTGGACATGATCCCGTGCTCGAAGCATGATGTTCCTCCAAGGTCCAGAAGAGTGAGGGCAGGGCATCCGCGACTGAGGTCCGTGATGTCCTGTTCACTAAAGGAGGGAGGGATCGTCATTTCGACTTGGAGTGCTTGAAGTTTGCGCAATTTGTTAAATGATTTCAGGTTAGGCGTGGTGAAAGGACATGGTCTGTGCCGAGTATAGATAGTGACGATGCGGAGGAGGTAGGTGGGGTTTGTACTGGGATGTTGCTGGATGTAGCGGTAGGAACTTGGCCATCACCGTGCATAAATTCGATGTGATGTTCGAGGCCTAGGCTTTGAAGGGAGTCGGAGGCTTTCGCTGTGATTAGCTCGGCGATATCATCCCATTTAACATCTGTGTAGGAGATATCTTGTGCCTCTAACCACAACCAGTTGAGCTTGTCCTTTTGTAAAGCAGATACAAGTACCACAATCGTCGCACTTTCGGCGCGTAATCGCAATTTGGACAGTGAAGGGAAGCAACCATCACCCAAACCAGAGGATAGCTCCTCCGGGTTTAGATGTTCTGCATGGAGGGTGAGGTCGACAAGGTAAGGTAGTTCCGCGACGGCCAAAAGTGCGTCAGTAGTCAACGAAGTACCCGTCCGGAGCGAGAATTTGTGGATGTTTTACATGGAATGTACAAGTTCGTGAAATCGTGGGGAAACCATGCCTCGAATCTGGACTTCGCGAAGATCGTGAGCAGACCGGAGAGTCTGCGCGAGGAATGGGTGACCTTCACCTGTGCTCTTCTCTGCTCGAGCCCCGAAACCGAAGTCGAGATCCACATATCGGATGCTTGGGGAGAATGATAGCACAAAGTGAAGAGGCGACCATGTTCGGATGGAGAGTTTGAGACTCGCGAGAGAAGGTAGTAAGGGTTCATTGGAATTGCAAAGGGATAATGGTAACAGTGATATTGCTGGATCTAGCCCAGTTAGCGTCAGATGACGGGTTTTTGCGACATAATACACGACGGCGAGGTCGTGATGCGACGACCAAGATCTGCCTGAGTTCTAGTGATGATATCAGGGTAACGGTTGCATGAAGGACGCAAGAAACCTTCCATACATGGTTTCCGTCCTTGGCCAAGTTCGAAATCAGGTGCAACAAGGGTAGGATGGATGGCAGTCGTTCCCACATGAAGTCCACTGCCGGATCCTTCCAGCTTTTGCAAACTCGAGCCAAGGTCCCGAGATCTCGCTTGCACACAGAGGTAAAAACTCGTCTGAGGATCTCGTCAATGCAAAGCGCTTGGTGCATTCGCAATGACTTTGTCGAGCGGTTTGGACGACGAAGACTGCCGCGAGCAAGGTCAGATATATTTGTACGACAAGATATAGGCAGCATATACTCACGTGGGGGTATATGGCGGCCTGCGGGCTTGTTGCTGTGTCAAGACACGCAAAGTGAGCTATATAAGTTGGGCAATTTTTCGGAATGGTGCGATTTGATTGGTTGATGACTGCACTCGCGCCGAGGAGAAATCTAGACCAAATCTGAACCGAAAACATAGTCATTCAAGCAAAATACGCAATAATCGTAGGCCAAGGTGACTGGGGAGTAGGCGAGAGAAGATGGGCGAGGTATCTAGGCGTTTCGTCGTTGAGAACCAGCTTGGAGTTATAAGCTGGTACATTAGAGAACACTCTGAATTAAACCCACAACACGGGTTAAAGTAGCTGCACCTGGCCTATTGCCCGCCTTCTGACTTTTGAATGCTCTGAACCCTTTCATATATTTCGCGCTTTCTCTGTGATTCCTCGAGTTCTGCTTGTCTCTGCCGCATCTTTTCTCTCCTCCGCTCATCGTCACGAAGGACGCCTCGGAACATGGTCTGGAGTGAGCTATTAAAAGTCCGTCATACGTTGGCGATTGAAGGAACCCAACCTCGCGCTCTTGTTCCTGTTGGAAATGCACTGCCCAGATGGTGAGTGACGAGAAAAGGATGGCTCCAACAAGAGTCGCCCGTGCGCGACTTTCTCGCATCTTCGTTGTCGTTAGTGGTTGAATGTTCATATGTTGCAGCCGGGCCGATGCGCACAGACCAGGAACGAGATGGGAAGCGGACCGGGCCAACAACATACGCAAATACCCACTTGGCTCTCAACAACCTCAAGGCTTCTATTCATCCGTGGTTCCCATCTCGTTATTATTCTGTGTTCTGCATTCGCTTTTCTTGGCTATATGTCAACGATTCAGGTACGGACCGATTGTTTTTGTGCTTCCTTGGATCTTAATTTGGGACTAGGACTTTCAAACGACCCTCAATGAGGTTGTTCAGGCGAAACGCCTTTCGCAGTCTAAGATGACCAAACTAACGGAGATCGCAATGAAGTTGATGGATGTATGTCTTACTCCTTTCTTCTCCTGAACGCTCCTGACACCTGTTGCGGTTACTGCAGCAGGACACGCAGCTAGTGTCAACAATGTACCGCACTCACAAATCGTTACCGGCGTCTTGCAAAATCTCTAGTCTCTATGTATTCGATGCCCTAGCTAGAGCGGCCAGACAACAGGCTACCAAACATAATCTCTCAGAACGTCATACCACTGGAAATTGTGCCACCTTTCTCTTGAAGGTGGCAGGGGTCCTTGAGGGTCTATTTCAAGATATGCTCGCTACCAGGCTACCTGAAGCAAAGGTTAGTTTTGTCGGAGTTATCCATCTGGGGAACCTACGCGCCAGCCATTGGGGTCGATAACATAATCTTTCTTGCTCCTGCTCCTCATTTGTTTGTCGTCGTCCATCACGATTTCCCAAGGGCCGTCATGCTGATATCATCTTCGTTGTCACTCATCTCGACCCGGATTGGCGCTCGTAGTCACTAGAATATGTTGTGCGCAAGGCATCTTGATTCCTGATCCACATTATCTACCCTAATTGGCAAGGTAGTACAGTCCTGACACTTTTTTCCACAGGAAAAAACCAAGAAAATTTATGACATCTGGCTGAAAGGGAGTACCTTCCCGCCCAACATTCTCAGTCGGTTATCGGACATAGTCTCGGGAAAGGATAAAGGTGCATACCACGCTTTTTTGTACGCTAAGTACTTCTCCTGCCTATATAATTGTTGTTTTCCCCATACTCTTTCGAGTGCGGTTGAAAGAATCATACTAAATCAACGCTCGGTTTGTTTCATGTCAGACTCCGAAGCTCTAGTGAATCCCGAAGCGTCAACCGATCCGCGTCCGGCACCTCAGACCAATCCTGCTACTTCAATACCAAGTCCTACTGTATCTACTCCTATTGATTCCCAGGCAACACTGCTTGCCTTGTTGACACAGGCTGCGAATCAGCAAATACCGTACGTTACTCTCGTGTATTACCTCTCAAGCACTGAACACCCCTATCCAGGCAAACAACTGTAAACACTGCTACTTCGCCCACAACACCCGTCCAGCCTGCACACCTTGCTATATTGCAGTTTCTGCAGTCAGCGTCAGTCAATAATACAGCTGCAAATCAAATATCGCCTACCGCACCAACACCAGTATCAGATGCCCATGTATCACAGACTGCTACAGATCCTCGGTTGTCCAAATCGCCCTCTGCCCCTCATGCTGAGCCTGCCCATGTGCAGCAGAGCGAGAGACGTGATAGTTATCGTAGTCCACCTCAAAACGATCATCATCATGAGAGAGACTATGATGACCGAGCATACTCGCGCAATGAACTTAGGGGTAACTTTCGCCGGCGGGGGCGTTGGAATCGTTGGGATGAACGCGAACGTGATCATTACCGAGATTCCAAAGAAACAGAATGGAGTCCACGTAGAGGTGGCCGTAGTCGGTCACGCAGCCCAAATGGCCGAGGGCACCGAAGGACTTCACCTCCACCCCCTTCTTATAGCCCCCTTCGACGACAATCATATCCTCCTCGCACTCGATACGAAGATAATAGTACTAAGTCGCATGCGGCCGATGATACCGGGAAGGACGAGTTTGGTCGGGATTTGCGATCACCCTCTCCTTCGAAGTCGCCTATTTCTGGACCTGATTCGAATCGTTCTGTCAATACCTCTCCTATCATATCCTCAACTCCTCGTGACCCGAAAGCAGAGTTCTCGTCTACGTCTACGAGTAATGATCCGATGTCTAGATCGTCATCAATAGCTGCGAATACATCTTCAAAGGATCCTGATGCCTCTGTAACGTCTCTCGAGACGAGTACCAAAACAACAACACAAACCGGACTAGAGAGTTTCGATATGTCGACGTTTGACCCTACTTCACCGGCATCGTGGGAAGCATTAGGAAGGATGTGGGAGGTGACGAATGGATATGCCCCCTCTACCGAGGAGTTGATGCAATTCATGATTATGGGAGCCATGAGTCAGCAAACGACGGCCAAAAATTGGCAGCATGCAGATGATGCGGGATCTAATGGGGTGAATGGGCACGGAGGTGGTGAAGGACGAGGCTCTTTTCCTCGAGGCAGAGGAGGGCACAGAGGATTCCACAGCAACAGCCGAAATAATCATCATGGGTGGACTGACAACTTCGACGAGGCGAATGTACAGTCGACCGATGCTGTCGTGTTGGGTGGGGGTGGAGTAGATCTGGACGTTTCAACAACTGGAGGTGGTGTGCTACAACAACAGTCTGCGAGTTCCGGAGGCCGGCTTGGGGGGAAAATGCAAAAAGTTGGGGACAGATGGGTTTTTGTTCGGGGAGACAACGCTAGTTAATCGGCAGTGAGTTTATGGAATTGAGATGCCTCCAAAATTAGTTTGTTATGCTTGTCTACACAGTATTTAAGGCGTTATCCTCATCCATTTGTGTTAGTTCATAAGTGCGTCTCGGTTGAAGTCCTGAGTTATAGAGGTTCCTTGGTTCCGTCGTGCTAGAAGAGACGAACGAGGTGCTGTGCAGGGGGCTAGGCCAGAATGTAAGGTAACAGACGGTTGCAGATAGAATACCAATCAAGCTTCCCACTATCACGTCCTCCTTGTGGTGTCTCTGGTAATTCAAGGACTGTCGTAAGTGAATCCGTAGCAGCACGGTTGAAAGACCACTCACGTAGTCCTCAACTCGAGTGACTGCGACATGAATTGCCCAGAATAATGGCAGCGAGGTCAAGAAAATGGTCCCCATCCGACTTGGTAGCCACCTAACTGATGGTGTTACGGACGGGCAAAGTGCGGCAGTCTGGCCAGCGATCCAGAGCGTTAGAAAAACCATACCCGCGAACGCAGTAGAGGAGTGGCCTGAGGGAAAGGATTTTCTGCCGTCTAAAATGACGGACTTCTTCCTGTAAGAAAAGTGTCGGTGTGTGACAATGGGTAAACTTCGAAACTGACAGACCCAGTGCAATGCTTAGCAATCTCGTCCCACTTGCATCTCGCGAGAAAGTCGGGACGGAGCCTGCCTGGGATCGATTCAGAGAAGGAATTCGACAGTAAGAATGTCTACATACCGATTTTGTGCTTAAGGTATTCTGTGATCAGACGAGCCAAACCTCTGAGATTTGTGAGTTGGCACCCAGAGGAGTGGGCCTACTCGGCATTTCGACTCACCGACCGGCGAGAAGTGCAAGGGCACCGTGATGTATCTCAAAAAATGAGCGCTTCATGATACCGACAGCCGCCAGGAGAAGAAGGGGGATATAAAGAGCAATTCCGAAGTTGAGAGCGGAACCAATTCTGGTAACAAATGCAAAGCTGAATATTGGGTCAGCCTTCATAGTGGGAGGAGGCTAACTGGCTCGGCTTGTGAGGATGGGAGATTAAATCATCCTCTAGAGAGAAAGTCCTTTCAAACACGGGCCAAAAGGATATCATATATGAGAGGAACCAGAGTAAGCCCACAAAAAACCTACTTTGGATTTTAGTATCACAAGCCTTCAATACAACCAATGTCAATCCATACCAGTCCAGAAGATATGACCTATGGAACCAGTCCAAGGAATCATGCCCAAAGTAACGCCTTATAGTAGCGGAGATCATGTTGTGTGTAGGGGAGAACCATATTGGTGAACCTTATGTCCGAGGCCGATGGATGGCTATGTACATTTGTCAGGTCGAGGCGCTCCTTGAACTGCAACTACCATGTAGCCCAGTTTTTCCCACACTTCTGTGGGCCAGGAGGGAGGGGCACTCCGCACAGAGAGCACCTAGCTCTCGTATTCGTGCTCTCTCCACCAAGTCGACTCGCCTCGTCGCCCCGCTGACCGACCTGGAGGGCCTCAAACCCGCTCCAGTGTCAACCACCGCCTCCTCGAGGCACAACCACACCCTCGCTCACTCCGCTGCCCTCTGCCAACCTGTCTGCAGCCTGTACCACTGGCACCCACTCTGCCCGCGACACGATCGCCTCAAATTCCAATTTGCAACCAATCTATCTGCACCTACCCTCTCACCGACCATAGAACCGCGATGTACCACACGCAAAGCCCGGGAAATGCCCGCGCTTGAAGTGGCTTGGGGAACCACTTCACGCCTGTCGAGTTTCCGTGGCTCGCCGGCGTGGAAGGATGGGTCTGTTTGACTGGATGGAAAGTCTGGATGCTAAGGCGTCCGCATTGTCGCACCACCTTATTCTTCTTTTCTGTTTCTTTTTGCTTTTCTTCTTCTTTTTCTTTTCTTCCCTTTTTGTTTCTCAATGCAAACCACACCCGCCGAACCTCGTCTCCGACTGCTTCTTACCTCTACCAGACACCTCCACACATTACTCAGGACTTATGTTACGTAGAACTACCACTGTTGATGCCTGGGCCTTATGCCTAGGACCGCGTCTTAGCAGTTAGTTTGCTTGTTGCGGTATATAAATGCAGAGTTCAACAACAACAACAACATTTGTCAGGTCGTCAGGAGTGATAAATCAATTAATCATCGATCATCATTCGCGTACCGTCACGTAACGCGTGTTCGTGACTCAGCCTCAGGAAGGTCGCGTTGTCCATTATGTGAATGTAATACCACTTTTCATATACCCCCATTTTCCACCATTTTGAACACTTCTCAACGCTTCTCGACACCATGGCCAAGGATAAAGTAAGATCAAAAGGACAAGCATCCATTACCTCGTTCTTTGGTGGTTCTAAGAAGCAGAAGGGGATGAAGCCTAAGCAAGCTGACGAATCCGAAAACGAGCAAAGCGCAACTATTGATGAGCACGGACAAGAGGATGAGGGGAGCGATGCTGATCTTGAGATGGATGATGAACAAACGACGGTGGCCACTAAAAAGGGCGGAAAACTATCCGCCTTTGACCTCGACTCATCTGACCTTCCACCCATTCATGAAATTCCTGCCATTTTCTCGGACCTCGTCCGCCGTATCCCCCAAATTAAGCCTGTCGTAGAGCGTGTACAAGGGAGAAAGCTCAGAGTCGCGACCATGTGCTCCGGCACGGAATCCCCTCTCCTCGCCCTCGAACTCATCCAGAAATCAATTCTGGAGCAACATGGGGTTTCGTTGGAGATCGAGCATGTATTCTCATGCGAAATCGAACCCTTCAAGCAAGCCTATATCGAACGAAACTTTCATCCCCCCATCCTCTTTCGTGATGTTTGTGAACTTGGGGATGAAGAGGCGTATGTCTTTTACTTATCGTCTCCTTTTATTTCATCTGACATCGTTATGTAGGCATACAGCCTATGGAGCCCTGGCCCCAGTGCCAGGAGACGTTGACATGCTTATTGCCGGCACATCTTGTGTCGACTATTCCAACCTCAACACCCAGAAGCAAGATATCGATGCAAACGGAGAATCAGGTCGGACATTCAGAGGGATGATGTCTTGGGTCAAGAACCATCGGCCTCCGTTGGTCATTCTTGAGAACGTCTGCTCAGCACCCTGGGGTCGCGTCAAGGAGTATTTTGAACGGAACGGGTACAGCGCAGCCTTCACCCGGGTCGACACCAAATTCTACTACATCCCCCACACAAGAACTCGTGTCTACCTTCTCGCGGTCGACAAGCGGAATTCCAGCATCCCCGAAGACTGGAAGGACCTAGTCACGAATAAACTTAAGCGACCTGCCTCGTCCACACTCGATGCCTTCTTGCTCTCATCCGATGATCCTCGTATCCATCAGGCTCGCCAGAAGCTTGTGCAAGAAAGTTTCGGTGCGCTAGATCGTAAAACGGGTCGTACAGACTGGGGCCGCTGCGAGTCTCGTCACCAGCGCGCAAGGTTGGAGGAGGCACTAGGCAATAAACGACCTTTGACGAGTTGGG
The DNA here is from genome assembly GCA_018524415.1 of Podaxis rugospora. NCBI lineage: Eukaryota > Fungi > Basidiomycota > Agaricomycetes > Agaricales > Agaricaceae > Podaxis > Podaxis rugospora. Next base: position 33,756 of record JAEUWL010000110.1, on the reverse strand, counting down.
ATGAGGGTAAGCACTTTATTTGATTCGTTGAGAACTGCAGCGTTTGATTCTCTCTCGTAGGTGGTTTTTGCAAACTTCCTGACTTCGCGTGGAATGATTGGGGCGTGGGTCAAGTCGAGCGTGTATGGGACTTAATGGATATTAGTTTGCTTCGATCGGCGCTGAAGGGGATTGATCCCAACTACAAGACGTAAGAAATCTCTGTTTTAGATGCGCTGTCTGACCCACAAACTTAGTCAAGTATGGAATCTGTCTCAAAACGTTGACCGCACCATTGGTTCAGGAAAACCCGGCCTCTGCCCGTGTTTGACGCCTTCCATGATTCCTTATATCACGAACAGGGGTGGCCCAATGGTTGGATTGGAGGCTTTGTCTATGCAGGGCTTACCCGTCGATAAGCTGTTATTGACACGCGAGACGGAAGACCAACTTGCTGACCTTGCCGGAAATGCCATGTCGACGACCGTGGTTGGTGCTTGCATATTGGCAGCCCTTGTCGTCGGGAAGAAGTTGCTCAAGGATGGAGACGATTCTCAGACTTACGAGTCCAAGAACTCAAAGCACTATGACTCCAGCGCCATGCACGTCGACGCCCCCGCCGCCACCGAAACTCTTGTGGATAACGTCGTGGGCGCAGAAGATCTTCGCCACCAGCCTCTCAACTTGTCAGGGAGTCAAGACTATGCCTTGTCGTCGGTTCTGGAAGACGCGGAGAAGAGCTCTCGTCTATGCAGTTGCGAAGGCCGCACTGATATGACAAAACGGGAGCTGTATCGTTGCGTTGATTGTGCCACCAGCTTTTGCAAGAAATGTGGTGGACGGCCAGAACACAACCCTAAACTCATTGACGTCGAAAAGCATCCTCGTTTACATCCCGCGGATTTCGCCAAGACCCTTAAGACCATCCTTCCCATGTGCTTGTCCCTCGCAGGCATCACAGCGGATCTTCTCAACAAACTCAAGGATCAAGAGAATCTGCCCATCACGGAAAGTCGATGGAACAAATGGACCAAAGCAGTTCTACGTGGTTCGGCAACCGATCTACGATTTGTGGAGTGCAAACGACAAGAAATCTGGAGTGTGGTCTACCAATCTCCTTACGCGAGGCTCGAGCTTTCCCTCCACCCTCAGCTACCCGAATGGCGGCTCTTTGTCTTCCCTGAAGATAGCGAGCCCGTTAACGCGGAAATTCGCCACATTCTTGCTGCTCCTGTGAGCCGGTTGATCTGCAAGAATAACCTACTCGATGGTCAGTGGTACTTTGCTCTACCTCACACCGCGACTCTCTCGATCAAAATCCAAGGAGAAGGGGAGCTCGTTCCGTCTTGGGAAGCTCGTCTCGGGTTGACTCACAAGGATTTCCGCGATAAAATGGTGTACTCGAATCTGAAGGTTACCGTTCCGAAAGATAAGGTGGATCGTTTCGATCGTGACATTACTGGCACGTATACCTTGCTTGACAAATGTGGAACTGCCAATGGCGCGTTGCACAAGAAGCAAGGCCAGGATGGCAAACTCCCCCCTCTCTACATGCTCTTTGACCCACATCGAACCAACGACTCGGAGGACGCGTTTGTGTTTTCAATCAGTACGCGTCGTCTGGAGTACCAGGAGTATCGACCTATCGTTTGCAAATTGGATCCGAAGTGGAGGCAGACGGCGGAGGACGGAGAACAAACTGTTGCGTGCCATATCCCGTGTAAATGGGTGCAATCCGATGTTGTCACTCTCAAGGTTTACTTCATGCCTCTTTCCACAGACAACATTATTCACTAACTTTCTTGCAGGCTTCCGTTGGTCAGAGCGCCGAGTTTGGAGTACCCGATGACCTCCAAGTCCCTAACAACGCAGAGGCTTGCCGAGATGCTCATGCGCTCCTCTCTTGCAAGGTCGACCTTCGCAAACAAGCTGGAACGGAGTGGCCTCGTGGAGAATGGAAGGAGGTTGATAAAGTCCACGAACGAGGGACGTTCAAAGCCCTGGCATGGGTTCTTGAACGTGTGCGGCACGTCGACGATGGTTTGCGTTCCTGGCAACAAGTCGATATCATGGACCATCACCTCCAGTGCGAGCGCTGCGCACCCACCGCCCCGAAACTGCGCTGGCTACAGACAGGCAAGAAGGTCGTGCCAGTAGAGGATCCCGTTCAGGCTGGAGAGTATGAACGTCGACTCAAGAAACGTCCAAACCCCTTCGTCACCCAGTTAAAGCTTGCTGAAAATGGTGTTGGCATGATACGGGTCGGAATCAATATACCCACCCTCCTGCATCGCGCTTTGTCCCGTTTACCCACTCATAACCGCACAGAGAAGCCGTTGCTGTCGTGGCGACTCGATACCAATTATACCCCTTCCGTGAACGCTAACCTTCCGAAATTCATCATTCTGAGCAACAAGACGGACAGGGAGCACGCTCAACCGCCAAACTTCAAGATTCCACTACGCAAAGAACAGCTCCGGTCATTGGAGTGGATGCTCAGACAGGAATCCAATGAAGTTGCGCCATTCATTGAGGAGGAAATCTCAGAAGCAGTCCTGGCCCCCCTCGGCTGGCGGGCGGAAGGCCGTGCGCAAAGACCTGTCCGAGTTAGGGGAGGCGTGCTTGCTGACCAAGTCGGTTACGGAAAGACTGCCATTACCTTGGGCCTCATCGATTGCACGCACAAGAAAGTCAAGAAGGAATTCGCAGCTATGGGACGCGTGCCCGGGAAGATCGCTGTTAAAGGGACTCTTATCATTGTGCCTCCTCACCTAACGCGCCAGTGGAACTCTGAAGTTGAGAAATTCACTGGCAAGAACCGCTTCAAGGTCATCGTAATCTCTACAGTCGCAAACCTGAACGGCATCACGATAGAGGACATCCAGGAGGCTGACATCATCATCATCGCATCCAACATCTTTAAAAGTGGTGTATACTTGGAGAACCTTGAATCTCTCGCCGCTGCCGGAGATCTTCCTGCAAAAGAGGGTCGTCACTTTAATGCGCAGCTAGAGAAGTCGTTAGAAAACCTGAGAGCGCAGGTCGATCGCTTACAAGACGAAGGTTCCCAAGCCGTTCTCACAGCTATGAGGGAAAATCGCAAGAAAGGTGAGTCGGATTCATCCTGTTCGTCGTCAGTTGCTGAAACGCCGATCCAGCCGAGGAGGAAGCACGTGCAAATGCTCTTGTCCAAACCAAGCGTCTACGGGGGAAATTGTATCGCGAGGCCGCAGAGAAAGAAGAAGGTGCCACAAGGAAACCCAAGTCCGAGTCCGCCAGCGGCAACCCCCCCGTTACATCCTCCTCACAGTCCCCCGCGTCTTCTGGCCTGGTTGTGGAAGTCGTCATTCCCGTTAAACCCGGCCACCCTTCATACGAGAAGGTTAAACATAAACGGCAAGTCTCAACCGACGATGGTCCTCGCAAGAAGGCCCGGCGCTCCCGAGCCAAGCCCATCGTTATTTCTGATGACGAAGAGCCACAATCTGGCAGCGACTACGAGGACGGTAGTGACGATTCACCACCTCCAGAATCAAAACAAAAGAAGGCGTCAGCTGCCAAGGGCACAAAGAGAAAGCGCATCGTCGTCTCTGATGACGAATTCTCTGCTGAAGAAACCGACTCTGACGAGCCTCCTCCCGCGACCTCAGACGACGAAAGTGTTGTTTCTGTTCGACCAGTTGCAAAGGGCAAGAAGACGAGCTCGAAAGCATCTTCGCGTTCCGCTACTTCCGGTACAGACGAGGACGCAATGAGCATAGATGAAGCTCCTGGCAAGGGCAAGAAAAAGAAGGCAGTCAAAAAGAAGGCTGATTCGGAGGATCGTCCCGCCAAACGCCAAAAGCGAACGGACAGCGATCCTTGGAAACTGGGCTCGAAAGCGGTGCAGAGAGACTGGACGCAAATGCAGGCGCCTCCTTTGGAGATTTTCCACTTCGCAAGGAAGGTTGTAGACGAGTACACTTACCTCGATGGCCAGATTCATTCGCTGGTCACGAACCTGACTGCGGAACGGCATTGGGTTCTTTCGGGTACTCCCCCAATTCACGACTTCGCCGCATTGAAGACGATTGCCGCCTTCCTGAACTTGCACCTTGGTGTGGACGATGATGGTGAAGGACGGTCGACGGAAGTCAAGAAGAGGCGACGCGAACAAACTGGTATGTGATAGACATCTCATTCTAAATTATGAAACACTCATCAAATGTAATCCAGCTGTCGAGAAGTTCCACTCTTTCCGCGAAGTCCATACCCTCGAGTGGCATGCACATCGTCATGAGCTAGGCCAGACCTTCCTAAACCAATTCGTCCGACAGGTTTGTGGCTTCGCAGTACTTATCTGCGTTATTTAACAAAGTTTATAGAATATTGCCGAAATCGACGAGATCCCGTGGACGGAGAAAATAGAAAACATCACTCTTCCAGCGGCCGAGCGCGCCATCTACCTCGAACTCGAACATCATTTACGTGCCCTTGATATGACCATTAAGCGAGGAAAGAAGACGGAGAGTGACAGGGAGAAACGACTTGCGCAGTCACTTGGAGAATCAAAGTAAGTGTACAATCTTGATGAATCTAACGGTCTTCTGAAACAACCCTTCAGATCCGCCGAAGAAGCTCTCCTCAAACGTTGCTCTCACTTCGACCTGGAGACGTCAAACGAGAACGCCATGAAGGCCTGCGACGTGATCGTCAAAGAACGTCAGAAACAGCTTGACGACTGCAAAGCGGAGCTCCTCAGAGCCATCAAGGATGGCGTCAAACGGGAGCAGAAAATTGGCGGCGTTGGACAAGAATCTATGTTCAATGAGTACATTCGCGTTTGTCGGACCGAAGGCGTTGATGATCAAGAGGCGACAGAAGTGATTCGGCAGATTCTTGATGAGGCCGGAGCTGGCAGTGGGAAAACCAAAGGCAGGAATCAGGACGTTCAGCTTTCTGAGAAAGTCAAGGCTGCCGTCTGGGACCACCGTGAGCGAACACACGAGATTCGCAGGCTCACCAAAGAATTAGTTGGCCGCATTCGCTCCCTCCGTTACTTCACCGTCGTTCGTGACCTCCAGAAGCAAGCCAAACAACGGCCCTCCATCTCCTGCCCTAGCTGCGAACGTGAGAATATCCCCGTCGAGGAAGCTGCCGTACTGTCCTCCTGTGGCCATATGGGATGCCGTACTTGCGTCCGTAAATCAGCGGAACAAGAGGAGTGTGTGTACGCTACGTCCGGCGCGTGCAAATCTGCGGCTCGGGTGCTCAACGTTGTTAACGCTGATACGCTGGGTGAAGATGATGTCGAGCGTGATGGTCGGGGTAAACACTTTGGGATGAAACTCGAAACAGTTGTCCAACTCATCAAGTAAGTACCTGACAAGCACATTCTCGACAATAAGACAATTGACAATGTTTGATAGAAAAACGTCAAAAGAAGATCGCATCCTTGTCTTTGTGCAGTTCCCAGATCTCATGAAGAAGGTTACCGAGGCATTCACATATCATAAGATCCCCTTCTTGGAGATCAGGGGAACTGCGCACCAAAAGAGCAAGAACCTCGAACTCTTCCAAAATGACAGCAAGGAACGGGTGCTTCTGTTGAACGTCATGGATGAGAGCGCAAGTGGAGCCAATTTGACGTCGGCCAACCATGCAATTTTCCTTTCCCCTTTGCTCGCCCCGTCGCAGGAGATTTATACAGCTTGCGAGACGCAGGCGGTGGGTCGTCTTGTCCGCTATGGACAGGCGAAGCATGTTTATGTGTGGAGGTTCCTCACAGCGAACACCATTGACGAGGAGATCTATAATGAGAGGAAAAGGGCAATGCAATCCTAGCAGCACTATTTAGAGAACTGAACTTTCTGTGTGTTCCCTCCAGTCTGGTCGCAGGAAATCTTGTCCTAAAGATATCGTTGGTAGATTATCGTAGTCTTGAATAAATAATGTCATATTAGCCCAATAACATCTGTAGTCGTGGGCAAGGGGTTATACACATATATTGTACACGATGCTGAAACGAAGGAGATCAGAAGAAACTCTATTTGTTGGACATAACATAGCCGCTCGTGTCTAGGATCTGCTTCCCACATATTGAGCACAGACCTTTTCTATAGGCACAGCCTAGACATACGAAATGGGTGAGGGGGGCAGAAAACAGGAGTTGATTGACATACCATGACAGTACTTCGCGTTGTTCTGTGTTGTCGGTTGCTTGCAATCTTTGCATTTAGACTGATAAGGCTTTTTGTCGGGGTCAGATAGCCTTTTAACACTAGAAGCACAAGACCCACCTGGAAACGATTCTTGGAACTGCCAGGTCGACTGAGTAGTTTATTCTCCCCAACCTTGCGTGATCCCTCTTTGATGCTGGCTGAACTAGACGTAAATGGATCTGGAGCAGCAAGTTTTGATAGTTTCTATGGATATGGGATGAGGATTTGCGAACAATAAAGAAAAGATAGGAGACGTACCTTTTCGCACTTCTTGCAGACCATGATCAGAGTAGTGTTGTAAGCCAATGTGGGTGTGGCTATGTCGCAGGTGTACCATTGATGGATGACTAAGCGAGATCTGGGACGATCTTGAGGGTGCCTGCCATTTCCCCCGTTTGTCTGCGCCACCAAGGGTTGGCAATTAAGCTTGTGCTGCGAGTGCCATCGCAACGGTATTTCACAATGATCTTCTCCTTATTATCTTCTCTTAACAACTTTTTCAGATGTTCCCCTCTGTTGGTTCGCACTTGCCAAAATCGATCAGCACGAATATGGTAAGGCGATACCCAAGATTAGGTTCTTATTGTTGGAAATTTATCCTACCCTTCGCATCAGCCATCTTCCAGGTCTGCATCACTGAACTTTCTCCTCTAATCTCAAACTCAACACGGTTGACATGACACCCCTAACAAGAAGAATCGGAGGCGGAGTATCATTTACAAAAGAGGCGACTTGACACAATGAATCCGCCTGCCGACCAGCACGCGACGCGAAGGCAACTTTTTTTTCTTACTGACTGCCACAGCGAACATAATACGAGTTTTGATCGTCGAGGGGGATGACAGGGATATGACTCAGTTCTAGCTCAGCAACCATCGTCTTTTTTTTCTTTTTTCTTTTCCCTCAAAGATGGCAGAGCGGGTATAAATGCTTCCAGAGATGAGTGGGACGAACGACAAGGAATCATGTCGCCTCACCGTCTCACTACAATCCGCCGCTACAAGATCTCTAACGACGTCCTGATTCTCATTCTTGAGAACATGGACCCGGATACACTCTACTTGACCTGCAAGGTAATATCCATGCGTCATATGCCCCAGGTGGAGAACGTACATCAACATATCCACTCTTCTAGGTGTTTCGGAGGGTCTACGCCTTAACCATGGAATTTTTGCCACTCCGCTACAAGTATGAGTTGGCGATGACAGGCATGAAGTCTGGACCAATCTCCAGCCGTGGACCTCCGTTTCCTGCCCGCTTTGGCCTCCTGTTGTCTTACCGTACGCATTGGCCGCGTATTTCTTGGAGCCACGAGCAGAAGGCTCAGCTCTCCCTTTTGGGGAACTTCGACATCACCAATGGATTTATCCACTATGTCGCTGCTCACGGAGTGGAGCTCATGGAACTGCCTTCTTGCCGTACGGGGAGACCTCCGTCTCAAACGCGTCATGTCAGGATCCCTACCGCACCTCGTGTCGAGTGCGTCGCTCTGGATCCTACCCAGACACTGATTGTCACCGGACATGTCCTCGCGTAAGCGCTTCAAGATAAGTTCCGCAGACAAATTTCCTGATGTGCTATTTTTGCAGGGCACCGAACCAGATCGATGTGCTTTTGAAGATCCGTGACATGTGGACTTTCAATAAGCACAAAGAATCTGTCTCCGACCACTACAGTTTTGTCGCTTCTGCTGTCCCTGGAGCCGTTTTGTCAACCATCAACGTTACCATATGCGGTGATAAGTTGCTGGTTCGTCTTGAGTTTGGAGGCGCCAATCAACGAATGGAGCAACTTCTCGTTAAATGGAAGACGCTCCATGCTGCTGTAAGCCACCCGTCCCCCGGTCCCTTGGCGCGTTCGTTAACTGTCTCTCTAGCGACTTGCGAAGGAGGATATCCTGTTTCTCGACCAGGATCATATCCTCGTCATTGAAAAGATCAACGATACACCTTCCCTCTTCATTTATAACATCAAAAACGTCCAGCAGCCCATTGCGAGGCGCCAGTTCCAGCTCCCTGACGCTTGGCAAAACTGCCTGATCAACTTCCATCGGAATGACGCGCCTATGGCGGACCTTCCAAGGTCTTCCAACGCACTCTTTTACTCTGATCCGACACGACGGCTTCTGGTGCTTTCGGCACGTCCATCTGCCCAAGCCCGACCGGTCAACTGGATGATCTTCCCCGAACGACTATTCTGCTGGCCCTGGATCCGTGGGCAAAATTTGGCTTGGAATGATTGGTGCCAGTATGTCGTCGTTCGCAATATCTCCAGCACTCGCCTGCTGGGAAAGCCCGCAGTCGTGGGCACAAGAATCCTATACTTAGATCAGGATTCGACTGGGACAAAAACGAGGATCAACTCGCTTACTTTTGCCCCGCACTCGGAGACTGCTGAGACTTCGCAGGCTCTGTGGGACTTTATTGGAAAGCATACACCGCTTGTCCCGACCGAGGCGTCGAGGGAGATTCCATCGGTGAATGGGTTGGGATCTAAAGTACAGGATTTGCGCGTCACGGAGGATAATGTCGTCTTGCTCTATGTGAGCCCTTCATCCTGCTCGACTTCTGCGATGACGACTCATTGTTGCTTTTAGGAAAATCACAATGGGCAGATGCCTATCAAAATCCTAACTTTTGGCGCTCCAAATGGATCCTCGTCTCCGCACTAAACATCACGACGTCAGCTCGTTCTGCCGCCGACATTTTACCATAAAGTTTGAATTTGTGTATAATTGTAGTCTTTCACCCCCTTCCTTTTGGCTCGTTTCTTTCGCATCTTCTTGAGGCCCCCTGTTTACCCCCTTGGACCACGTATTTACGCGGTCCAGAATTAGTATCACCCACGGTGGTCCCCTCTAACACTTCAATCGTCAACGAGCTACCACTGAATCTTGTGTCCGAACGCTAACAGAACCGTAAAAAATGAAAATATACCCAGTACCTCTCGACTACCTAATGGTAGAACCTTCCCTTGCTCTTCTAAGCCCCAATACAGACATCGTGGGATGCGGATAATCTCAAACAGTTACTTTCACGATAATGCAAATTCCACAGCCTGCATGGTTAGGCCAGGGTCCAGAACAGAACGGGTAGAAGCCAACAATGGCCTCTTGAGAAAGGTGCCAGACTTTCTCAGTAAACCTGTCGGAGCTTGTACGTAGTGCGTAATATGGTTACGGGTATCCGGCGCCGCGGTTGCTTGCGGCAGCGATGAAGCGTTAGTCTGCGAAGCTGTCATGTGAGTAAAGAAAGGGTATTTCTGCCATTTGCCGTCGACCGAGACCCGAGGAAGGAACAGGCGGAAAGGGCTCAGGTTTACAGGCCCAAGTTTAGGGCTGTCTCATCACACGTGTATGGATGCACAAAGCCTACATATATCGAACGATGGTAGGTGTAACACACTTGTATGTTCTACAGTTTTGAGGTGCAGCTATCACTACTATGAATCACAAACAGGAAACCCATGTAAAAGTAGTCCGCGGATCAGAAACCCTACGCCGTCGTCGCGACCCGTTTGGGATATTGATCCAATCTCTCATAGAGATGGACAGGTACACCGCTCATCCCATCGAGCCAGTTAACGCCACCCACAAACATACCCCTATCCGGGAACACCTCAACAATCTCGCACTCGAAATCAGGCACGTTAAGCTTATACTTCCGCCACAACTCCTCTGATTCGGAATCCGAATTCGAGGCTGGACTCCAACTAACAACGTCGGGATCTTCGCAAGGGTAAGAACCAACACCGACGCTCTGAAGTTCAAATCTTGGAAGCTTTTCTATGCGACGGAACATTTGGCCGATGGCGTAATTCTCGACGAGGAAGAAGTGAGCGGCGGAGGGAGAGGTGATGCGGACGGTGGAGGTTGCTGTGCAGACGATTTTTCCGGAACAGACGAGATGGACTTGACGTGTTTGAATGACGGGTGTCTCTTCGGATGCTTGGGCGATGGCGGCAGGTGGGGGTGGGAGGGACAGGAACTCTTTTGGGGCCCCAGGCGTGGGGTACCAGTAAGTATGGGTATAGACGACAGTGATGGAGATTGGTCGCGCAAAATAGGCACTGGAGGAACGAGTTTAATGTGAGTTTGAGTTTTTTGGGGTGCATGGGAGTTACTGGCCTTAGGACCCGTTGGAGTTCACCTTGTGCGGAGAGGGCGATCCGTTCGACACCGCTTACAGCGGACGGCCAGTCAAACTACAAAATTAGACTTTGTTCAATGATAAAAATCTTGGAGAGCTTACGGCTACGTTGGTGGTTTTGTTAGTGAAGGTGTAAGTGGGGGCCATTTAGAATCAGAAGAATTGAGGAAAGATAAGTCGTAAGTCGAGAGAGGAGAGCTGTTGTATGAAACTTGATATGTGTTGAGGATACCAGTAAGACTCCCCTCATATATACCAGTCCATCCCGCCCGCACACATCCACAGAACATCGTTTGAATTCGTGATACCCACCGAACGGAATCCAGGAAACCTACAATCACTGTTGCCTCTTACCTTCATCACGGCAAATGAATTATCACAGGACCTATACAATAACCAATGGCATTGTGCAATCACTATTGTACATGTATAATCGCGCCAGATCCTGACCCGAAACACAAATTCTGCAGCCCACCATGTCATCCGACTTCTTGATACTGTACAAACTCTCAGCATAACCCTTCCAGCGATCACGATCGGAGAAACTTAAATATAGCAATGACGTCACTGTTCAAAAAAAATCTTGTTATATTGAACAAAGAACTAAATTCGCTGAAACTAGAAAAACAATTCTCTTGCTTCTCATCCACTTTTAGACTTCTCGGAGTCCATAGGCGGAGGATTGCAACGCCGATGTCATCAGTTCCGGGAGACACGAGCTTGTATGTCGCGGATGTAATTGTAATTGCCAAGCAGTGTGAGGCGACTTCAGCTACATGATCCCTTCGCCTCCGTGGGCGAGTTGTCCCTTTCTTGGTTTATGCTGGTCTCCTGGCAGCCCCTTCGGTTTCTTGGCCCTTTGAAATGTATTGAGAATAGCCCTGTTCTACACATTCTGTCGTACCAATCACAACAACCGACTTGGCTCCCAACACAACTCGATCCAAATCACCCACCCTCTCCGATCCTTCTCCTCCTCATACTCCGCTCTCGTAACATCCCACGATCTCGTCTTCGCCCTCACCTCCATCACTTCCCTCCCCCTAGTATCCGCAACGCCATTCATCACTTCCCGCTCCAACACCTCAACAACTCTAAATCCGGCTTTTGCAACAGCACGTAAGAACGAATCGATAGTATAACGCCCAGTATGTAATCCCGCAACGAGGTATATCCTCGCTTCTACGTCCTTGCGCAACGTCCGTTGGAGAGTGTCAATGAAAAGAGCATGGAGGTCCGGGTTCCAAAGCGTATCCGCAGCGATGATCACATCAAACCCAACCTCTCTCTCCTCCTCAGTCTCTCCAGTGGGGTCGAGTGAAAATAAGAGTGAGGGGTCAGAGCCCCAAGCGTATGGCACGGCACGACAATGCTCTTCCACACCATTCCGCACAATATTCTGAGTCAGAGTTTGTACAAGTTGCACATCCGGATAGTCCGTCGCCAGAACAGATACATCGTCACTGGCCCCGTAGAGCTTCGCAATAAGGATACTTGGAAGGCCGGCTGCAGCACCCAGCTCCAACACTCTCAATTTTTTTCTTTCCTGCCCATTGTTGTCTGGGGTGCTACATGAACGTATGCGGTGTAGGTGTCGATCTAGTCGTAAATATTCTACCCCGAGCGCTAATTGGGTGGATGCGACCCAGACGGAAGATGCATGCAAGGACCAGTTCGCAGCTTCCGGGTCTGGAGTTTGGAGGGTTATTTTAATCGGGTTTGCTGTGGGGACAGAGTGCGTGTAGGTGTAGGATGCACCGGCAGATGTGAGCGTGATGGGAGGATATTCATAGAGCATTTGTAGAGAGTCGAAGAGAACGTCCTCGGGGTCATCGTCGTTCTCAGGGTCATCGTCGGGATGAGTGTCCTTGCTCGAGGTTGATCCTAGGTGCGGTGGTGGAAGTGGAGTCAGAAAGTCTTGGCTTGGCTGGATTTGGATTTTATGTTCTTGAGTGTCGGGCTTGTCGGTTGTGACTGTAATTGCCGTTGTCATCAGGGTCCTGCGTGAAGAAATGCATAATCGAAATAGTTGGATGATGTAGTCATGTCCGACCTTGGATCTTCAGTGCCAACGCGAGGTCCGGGAGGAAGGTAAGAAGGGGTTGACATAGATAAGTAGTGCTTCCCTTATCTATCCATGTTGATAAGATAAGATAATCTAGTACAGTACACCATAGTTATGGTCGGAATACATTCAAACGCCCGTCCCAGCCACAACTTGCTAGTACGCCTTCCTCATAAAGTGACCAACTACATCCAACGACAAATTCCGTATGAGGATCATGGATGTACAATAACTGTGGCCGTCCTGGTGCAGGTGTCGTCGTCCATCTGTCACAACGAAATCAGCCTAAGACCAAGCAGAGAAATGAAATGTTGTACACTCGACAAGTCATATCGTAACTCGCAGTAGCAAGCACATCCGGGCGATGCGGACTCCACTGAACCTTCCTCACCGCATACTCATGTCCCAACAGTTGCGTCTGACACTGCCCACCCACCTGTCCTATTTCCCCAATCTTGATCATCCGACAATCCCAAACTTTAGCCATCTTATCCACACCGGCGCTCGCTAGGATAAATGGATGGTATTTGTTCCAGTCAATGGAAAGGACTTCGGTAGTAGATGCGGGGATAGTGAGTACGGCGGCTGTGAGGGGTGCGGTGAAGTTTGTATTTGACCCACCGCCGACGGGGGGAGCGTAGGTTTGTGTGCGTAGATCAAACATTTTGACTGTGCCGTCGGTCGAGCAGGAAGCGAGGATGTCGGGTTGGTGGGGAGAAAAGAGGGCTTGGTAGACGCAAGAATGGTGGGCTTGCAATGTAAGGACTGACCGGGGTCGATCAGGGAGCCACTATAACGTTCATTGTTAGTGAGGGCTTTGAGGGTGAGAGAGGGACAACATACGAGTTTGATCAAGCCATCCCAAGATGAAGAGGCAAAGGTATCCTTTTTGAGATTTGACCAGTCGACGGAGAATACTTCTCGTGTATGTTCTTGCCAAGCACGTATTGGATAGTCCTACACGTACATGTGGGCATCTCATATATCACATAGGTGAGGGCGGGGACGAACTCACATTTAGCATGACGTCCCATAAGCGTATCGAGCCGTCTCCAGACGCAGTGACAAGTTGGTTCTCATGAACCTCAGACCAAGCGACATCGTACAACCCGTCTTGAGTTTCATAGCTGCGACCTTCGAGGTTTAAAACCCGCCAGACAAGGGTACGAGAAGAGCAAGGCGTACTATTTGTCGAGAGTTATGCCGTGAGGGCCGCCGTGCCCCGGATGGACGGACACCAGATGCAGCCGTCCATTGCCGACCAAGCCAAAGTTTGCCGCGGATGCAAGAGCAAGACGGGTGGTATGGAATGGGGACCAAGCAAGAGAATAGTGGGCAAAACCTGGAGTCTGTAGCAGTGCCGAGGGTGGACGAGGGAGAGTCATAGTGGTTGTAGTGATGATAGGCATAGTCGGATACACCGGCTAATACACATTTCAGCCATCCACTGTCACATGCGAATAGCAGTTCCGGGCATCCCACAAGCCATCCTCTCTGCCGCATCCATTGCTCCTCAGATCTCGCGAACTGAAGCTATTGACCGTATTGCCGCCTTTCTCAAGCCCGGAAATGTCGCTGTGCTCACTGGGGCAGGAGTTAGTGTTGACTCCGGGATACGGGCATATCGCGGACCTGACGGTCGGTATATGAACCCGGATTACAAGTGCGTTTTCTTCTGTTGATATGAGTAGAGTGCTGAGGGAGGATTAGGCCAATCTTGTACCACGAGTTGGTTGATAAAACGACTAAAGGACATATCTTCAGGCAAATCTCAGAAAATCAGCTCTGGGAGAATGTTTGACTAATTTCATTGACTATGCAGGCAACGATATTGGTGAACTGCCCTGACACCGCTTCCACCCCACGGCACTTTTAACCCTCGCACTACAGGCTCAGATCCTATCTTGGTTATCCTCCTGTCCGCGACGCGCTACCCAATACCACACACTACGCGCTCGCAGCACTCCAACACGCCGATGTTGTTTCACGTCTCATAACTCAGGTTAACAACGCCTACAATAATTCTCGATTCTTCTAGCTGAATCTTTCCTGTTTCCGGTTACAGAACGTTGACGGCTTGCACCACAAAGCCCTCCTTACAAAGGCACGCTCCCACTGGCCTCTGTGCAAACTATCATCATCTATACTCGAGCTTCATGGAACGTTGCACGTACGCGCCTAATTCTGACTCGGGTTCATGCACGGAACGTAATTACTGAATATAATATCTAGCAAGTCCATTGTAATCGCGGGCATGTCATCGACCGTAATACCTTCCAAGACTGGCTATCCTCCGCCAACCCTAAATGGTTTGCATATGCGCAGGAAGTAGAGCGAACTGGGACACAGCCGAGGACGAACCCGGATGGAGACGTGCGTCGTCCCAACTTTGACCGGATTTTCCTTGCCAATCGTGGTTATTCGTCTAGGTTGCTGTGGAACATCTAGGAATATCCTACTCTGACTTTCAAATCCCCGATTGCCCCGCGTGTTTGTCAGAGAATCAAAAGAACAATCTAGTGAGTGTCTTAAAAGTGAATATATGCGTTCACACACCGACTGATGGCTTCATAGCACAAACCACAGGTCATATTTTTCGGGGAATCAATACCGTTATCCGTCAAAGAAACGTCGTAAGTCCCCTGCAGTGTCCACCGAGACTATTCCTCGACGCGCACACCCAGATACCACTTTATCGATACCTCCGATCGCCTCCTGGTCATGGGCACAACACTAGCGACATACTCGGCATTTAGGTGAGCACCCAGCAGCATCTATGTAACTTCTCACCCATCCTTTGTGCCTTTGTGTGTCTGTGACATGTCGATCCGCAACAGATTACTCAAACACGCGCTCGATACACACAAACCTGTTATGCTCCTCAACGTTGGCCCAACACGCGCAGATGACATCGCCGGTGTTCAAAAAATCGACTATCCCACTGGATCGGTACTACCCAACGTTGCTCGAAGCATTCTGTACGTCATCTCTATCTTTTTGCGTTTAGTATTCTACCATATGCAATTCTCTTTGGTTGTTATACCCCGTTCACCGTTGGGCTTTTGTTTTGACAATTCTCGCTCTATCCACATCATCACATTCTGGTTCTAATTCTGAGGCTGACTGGTTAATTTTGGATCTGATTTATGTAGTGGTGCTCGAGCAGTGGAGGATGGGATTATACGTGATATGTTGGAGAGTGGGGTCGTACGCCCGCCGGAGGATAACAACGATCGGGTGCCGAGGGCGGCTGGGTAGAGAGGAGAATAGTTTCGTCTGTAGATGCTAGATAATGGATGCATCTAGTCTTCGGGGGGACAGGATTGAAACATGCCCCTCAGGTCTGTCCTGTCATGGACAGGGTCGGTTGATTTGAGCATTCTTGGCACAGAAATATTGAAACTGACGGTTAAGACGTAGGTAGCATTAACAACGACTAGCAATGACGACAGATAGATGACAAACTACTATATATCGTGATTCCAAAATATTCTTCCGTATGCTAGGATTAGGTTGGATTTAGAACGTATTTTGCACAACAGAAGGGAACAAAAAGTACACGATAAAAGGGCAAAAACAAGACGAATGCGATACATCACAGGGATAGCACAAAATACAACAAAACGCATCAGTCTCTCTGAGGACGGCCAGAGAGCAGGAGGAGATGATGAGCAGCTTCGAGCGTCTCGGAATTTGAACTTGAATCAGACACCGACCCGTCCGAGACGCCACCTTGACTCGACCTAGAATCGTCTAGGTCGCCCTCATCCCCTAACCTTCTCGGAAATTCAATTTGTTCACCGGTCATAAGCGGTCGTGTGCATCTCCCGCTATGTGCGATCCAATGACAGGTATCGTAAAGCATCTTTGGCGAAAGCTTAATCTCCGTCCCGCACCCTCTGCACTGTGTCAGATGGGGGTTTATGATTTTACACAAGGGATCGTTGAGCAGTCTGCTTTCGCGGTCGTCGGCGGCTGTTGAGCTGGCACTGCGCCCTCTGTTAGAGTTGCGAGGGGATTGGGAGTGACTGCTAAGGCATAGGTATGTTAATTGTTATTGTGTGGAAAAGGGTTTGGTGGGCGGCGCACCGAGGGGATCTGCGAGATGTAGCAGCTTTCATTTGGTCGAGGTTTTTATGAGGACAGAGACGTTGATACACCTGCGAGGGGGGGACATCGTAGATAGCATTGGCGATCGAGGACCTTGCAAAATGGACTGGTATCGGAGCTTACTCAGGATTCAGTAGTTCTTATTGGACACGCCAAGCAAAGTGAGAGATCGTCTTGGGGGGGATGCAAGTGATACTCGGAACGGGGGGATGGGATGGGAGCTCAGAAAATCGAAGTGGGGTAGATGCACGCGAGCGGGCGGACGACGGGAGGTGAAATGTTGTAAAAAAGCGCAACGAGGCTGAGGATGATATGAGGTACCTATATAGGGACTCCATGAGTCCTATGTCGCAGGGCTCCATTCAAGCCCTGGAAAGTCTAATGACTGGATTTAGGACTGCTGGATACAATTATGTCGAGAAAACCCGCCTGGAGACGGGAGCGGCGAGCATAATTGTATTTGGGTGGGATCATGACGAAATCGAGGTGTATAGTGTTGGAGTTTGGAGACCGGGGATTTAGAGATATACTTTTCTCGAGTTTTTGCAAGGTTTGATTTTTCTCTGGTGACTGTGTAAGAAGATTGGAAGGGTGGTTATGTAAACGGAGCCTAGCAGGGTGACGGAGAAGGTCGTTTGTAAAAAGTTTGTCGGTGCGAGGTTGTGATTACCAGATCTGTCAATCGAGAACCTTGCCTTTGTAAGCGCCCAATCCAGCCAGACTCCTGGGACTTGGTTGTTGATCCCAATTTCCAAGTTGCCCAATTTACCATCCGAGGTTTGATCTCAGCCTGTGCTGACCTTGACGATGCACCACATGCAACTCTACAATACATGAGGGGGAGACGAGACTACAATAAGATTGTGAATTGACATAAAAATGCTTCCTGAATACACAGTTGTTGTTTTTTGGCTGATGCGACAAAGAACACATCAGATGCGGTGATGAGTCGAAATAGACAAGAGCAATACAAGAGCAGTTTTCTCATCTCCACATGTTGTGCACGACCCTCGATCATGTATATAAGTACCCCTTGCCAATGGCTGGTTGTCTCCTCAATTCTTCCCCCCTTGCAACCAACATAAACGACCCTGGCCCCGACCTTCAGCCCCTTTAACTAGGCTCCATTCCTTCTCCCACCTGCTTTGCCAACTCTCCGCCACTCTCTCTTTTTCTCTTAACTGCCGCAAACCCATGCGCCTCTCCACCACACTCGTTTTCGCTCTCCTCCCTATCGTCGGGTTTGCCGGCAAGCCTGGAGATCCCGTCCTCTTACGTGCCCGGCACGCCGATCATGCGGCCGCCATCCGCGCTCGAGTCGCCGCTAGGGAATCCAACGCGACCGTGGGCAACCCGCCATACCAGCTGCATGAACACTACGAGGGGGAGTCGTTTTTCAAGTGTGTGGAATTCATAGTTCATTCATTGTTGTGTTCTATACTTAGACGCACATTAGTGACTGGTCTTTCTTCGAGGGTGACGACCCTACTCATGGCTCAGTCAACTACCAATCCCGTGCCAACGCCCTCAAGAAGAATCTCGCGTACGTGAAAGATGGGACCACTATCCTCGCCGTCGACAGCACCTCCACCGTCCCTGTTGGTGGGAAACGCGATTCGTAAGTTGCATTGACACATCCTGTCATTCAATCACTGTATTAGTCACCACTTACCTGTCAACAGCGTCCGTCTTACATCAAAAACAACATGGGATCGCGGCCTTTTCATCGCGGACTTCGCGTTCATGCCATATGGTTGCAGTGTTTGGCCTGCATACTGGTCCGTCGGCCCGAACTGGCCCAATGGCGGTGAAATCGACATTCTTGAAGGTGTACACAACCAGTCTACGAATCAGTACACCCTCCACACTGGCGGTGCATGTTCTCTCCCCGCTAACGGTACCGGAATCGATGCCACGGGTAGTCTCATCTGGCATGGCTGTCAGACGCTTCCCACGGATAACCGCGGTTGCGGCTTCCTCAATTCTGACAATCGTTCATATGGCTCTGGTTTCAACGCGGCTGGTGGTGGTGTGCTCGCGCACGAGTGGAACAGCCAGCACGTGAAGATCTGGTTCTTCCCTCGCGCAGAGATTCCTGTTGATATTACCGAGAAACGCCCTAATCCCGCCTCCTGGGGCGTTCCCATCGCGGCTTGGTCCTCTCAGTACTGCGATATTTCATCAGAGTTACACCAGCACTCCTTGATCATTGACACTACGCTTTGTGGCGATTGGGCGGGACCTTCGTATGCTGACTTTGGGTGCCCTGGCTCATGTGCAGAGGCAGTTGCGGATCCTGCGAACTTCGCAAGTGAGTAAATTTTTTTTAACTTCATCACTGATTCTCAACATCTGTATCAACAGCGGCCAAATGGGGTATCAACTACATCTCCGTCTTCCAGTCTTGAACACTTGGGTACTACCTCACATATCCAGACATTTTTAAATGAACGATCTAGATTCCCTTAAGTTATTTACGTATATTTTATGCCAGTCCATATTCTATCTCAGGGGACCATTCTTGCATGAATCTTTTGGAGGCTGCACTTGCTGGCGTTCAATGATGTTCTGACAGTTGCCATGGGACATACCTTCTTGTTAATTGACTTGCACCCATTTGTATTTAACTTGGTGATCTGCGCATCTGATTCTAACGGAGTTTATGGGATAATTGTGTGACCAGTAAGCCTAAAGTATAATAACGAAGTATAATAACGCAGACGTCCGAAAGGAATGGGCTCCGTCGGTAGCTTCTCCTGGTAAAAGCGGAAGTCAAATGTACAGACCATCACAAGAGACCTTCGGCCATAAGTCTACCTCATTACCATCTGGGACTGGACATCCTGAAAGGTACAGTAGCCTACTCAGCAGTCACTGTGCCAGACCCACAACCAGCTCCCTCGGAGGCTACGTCTGCGTAAAATCGGTGTAGCCGCGGCTGACTTCTTTCTTGGACGCTGTCACCACGAGACAATTATGGAGTATGGAGTAGTCTAATCAGGTCCATATGGACCCATACTGTTTCCCAAATTCGAACATGTTGATAGCATAATTTTCCGCCCCCAGGGTGTATACCTTATCCAACACTTTGTTGACTTGTTGTCAAAGAATTTTTACTCCATAGACTGGAATTCTCAGATTGTGCTCCGGTGCCTTAGGGTGCCTTGCACATGCTCCGCGATCGAGCTCTCTTCTTGATGCTTTCTTCTTGAGATTGATATCGGTAAAAATTTTCACATACGAGTTCTTCCGCTTGTGGGTCTACAGGAGTCTACCCGCTTATCGTGAAGTAGATGTTGAAGCTGGGGTGACTTCTGCCCCAATCCTGAGATCACATTAGGACTAATGTCATTCTGAGGCTACACCATGTTAGGTTGTCCGAGATCTGCCACGCGCCAAATGCACACAACTTCATGCCCTGGTGCAAGTAGCCCTGTGTTCCGCATATTCTTATCATCCCAGTCGCGATTACTTCATTTGCCTCCTTCGTTTCCTGAAATCCTTGACACTAGACTTTAGATAAATATCTCGATGGTCTCTGTTGATGAGCACAACTCGAGGAAGACTCCGAAGAACCGCCTTGCCAACCTCCAACGCATCCTCTTGCCAGCCTCCCGGTTCGCTGCTCGCCGTTTCCAAATAGAGCTCGCCAAGAGTCCATTCGGGGAGCCCAAGCGTCTTCATATCGTGTACGAACTGCCATTTGTGGAGTGCATGAAGTGGACGAATGTCGGAAACTCCTAGGGTTCGTTTGTCCTCGGCCGAGAGCCAGAGGTCAAGCTTATGGTAAGGAGCATCCGATCCCACGGAAATCAGCTCCTGGCAGCCGACCTGGTGATACGAAAGGTGAAGAACTTGGAGACAAGGAAATCTGGTCGTCATTGCAACAAAGACTTCGCGAGAGAGATCGCGTATGTTGATTTCCAAGTGCTCGAGTAAAGGCGAGGAGATGGATTCCAGGAGGTTATAAAATGAGTCGAGTAAAGGACTATAGTCGTCTATACACAATTTAGTCAACGTAAAATTTTAAGTGCGCAGAAAAGTTGGCAGCATGGCGATCATGTGTTGAGATAACATTGACAAATCCCTCAGTTCGATGACCTTCAGACAGGGAAATGGTATCGGGCTGTAATGGGACAAGTCGAACCAAAGAGGTTGCCAAAATCATTCCCCAGCCCAGTTTTCAGTGTGATAGTAGGTATAGTTGAATCTCCAGATGACTTGGGTGATGGTTTCCGAGTGTCGTCGCAGAAAATGGTGGAGATTGGCCTTAATATGAGGATCCCTCCAGTTACTACGAGTCTGTGCCCCTACTTCGATGGTCCTCAACCGATCGAAGTGAAGCGACGGTGTGAATGAGCCCCCACAGTTCCATGGCCAAGAATAGTGTCAAACTCCGGAGGTTGGCTTCCAAATTGTCCCAAATAGTGATGATAAAAGGCTGGAGGATGGGATTAAGTGGGTCTGAATTTGCTGGAGTCCTTTGTCTCCAACGAGAGGGGGGTGACCAGTTAACGTTAATCGTGAGATCGTCCACTCGCGCTAGACTCCCGACGAAGCTAGTGAGTTGCGCGAGGCTCACATCGGCACGGTAACAGGGAAGGCGGTTGGGTTGCCGAGCCAGGACATGGCTCGAGTCACCTGTGCCATCGCACGTACTTTCAAACCCGGTTTGCTAGCCTCCATTCCCACCAAGCCTGGGACCCAGATGTGTGCAACGTCCTTGAATGCCAGTTCGAGAGTCCGAACGTGGCGCATGAGTTCTGGAGTGTACTGATTGATGTGGCCATGCACATGTGGCCTGTTTCTACAGATTCCAAAGTTCACATGCACGTCCAAGTGAGTAAGTCTGGTCTATAGTATTTTGGAGTGCCAAAGTTGTTTGACTCACGATAGAGTCGACCCCTTTGGTACTAATTCACCAGAATGAGTCCCACTTTTGGGTCTCATCCAGCATCCCAGTAAAATGCAAGACTGACTTCTTTGTATCTCACGGGCATGGATATATCATACCAGCCCGATTGACGAAATACAGCTTGCGCAAATCATCATCGGAAAGGAATCGCGAAATGTACTCGCATGTGTCGAAAGGAAGGTTGTGAAGTGTGAGGTTGATTGCGCCGCCTGAGTGACATGGTATCAGAACGAGTTAGGCCTTTGCTCATCATTTGACAATCAACAGAGTCGTTGTCGGTGTTTGTCAGGCACATGACAAAACTGGCACTGCAGTGATAATCTAAGTCCCTGTCAGCAAGTTGAGGGTTCTCTCGGCGTCGTAGTTGGCATCGGCTGGGCTTCGCCGTGACATGGCTCATGTATGTGTGGCACTTCTGCGTGATCTCAGCGGACTTATCGTGTCGATGAGTACCCGTGCCTACCAGAATTATGAGCGCAGGTCAAGATGTTGAAGCAATTCACAGAGACCAGTGTGGCCAGTTCGCACTGGGTCACCTAGTGGTCCTGCTGAGTGAGATGGCCCAGACTGAGGGATCCCAGTGCTTGGGTTATTTTTTGGGAATAGCGCCATAATACAATGCGAAGACTATTCATGAGATGGTATATTTTTCATTGCAGCTGAGCGACGGTAGGGACCTCCGAATCTGATGAGTAGCAAAAAATGGGACTTTGACAAGTCAAGTGATCGGACCTGAAGGGCATAGGGTCGACACTCGGAACGGAATAGCGTCGTTTTCTTCCCTCCCCCTCCCTTCATGGCCCCAAAGGATTACCGAGGCTCAAACGAGCAGCAGAAGTAATTCATACCCCACACCGTTTATCCGTAAAACCGACTGACCCATGTTCGTAGGCTCGGCAACGTCAAGGGCAACGTCAAGGTCACCTACATGGAACGGCCGAAGGTAAGTAACCTTGTAAGCCTTCAGAGCCTATTGAGGACCCAAATATCAATGCCCGTCCCAGAAAAGCGGCAGAGAAACCTCTGCGGAATACGTGTATGCCTCCGCGTATCCAATGTGACCCCGCCACGCGTTGACCATTCCACTTGTCCCTGCACCACTACTTAGCGCTGGACCCTCAAAACCACCTTCCGCGACATCTCGTAAAGTTCCAAGTCCCGCTAAAAACAAGTCTGACGCAGTGTTCAAAGTGGGCAGAACCGCCTATGAATTATGGATGGCAGCCATTAACTCGGTTAGCAGACACCTGACAACCCTATCCGCATAGTTGATTTTCGGTGTGTCCCTTGTGCTGTTGAATCCTTTCTTCCAAGGAAGCTGAGCGATCTTTCTTTACAGGACAGAGACCTCGCCAAAACGTACGCATGCGGACATGGCTACTGAAGGATCCGAGAAATCGAGCACAGCAGCCAAGAAGAAACCTCTTCGTCATCATAGATCGTCATCATCAATTACAGCGGCCGAAAATGTGAGCAGAGATGCCAAGTCAATTTCGTCGGGCCCACCTTCTCGTGCCAAACCGCTCTCTGCTGTATCGAAAGTATCCCAATCTACAAAGTATGTTCATTTCGCGCATAATATGCAACAAAACGCAGCGACGCCTGAACCAAATACTCGCAGTCGTTCCCAAACCCCTGCGTCAGAGACCAATGACAACGTGTCAATAGCTGAAAGTACCGCGGATACTAACAGCATCAGCGGCAACCGTATCAAGCGAACCGAAAACGAACGAAAGCAATATTTTGAAAACCAGCCAGAATGCGGTTCCATCGAGGCCCGCCGAGCATTCTGCACGAGGTGTAAGGAATGGGTGCGGTTGTCTTCTCGACAGACGTACTATGTGAAGCCTTGGGAGATGCATCGGGCGAAGTGTGATCAGAAGTTACCTGTGTGCGTATTCCAGTTTGCCGCCGCGCTGTGGTTCATTGCTGATAATATTGTAGGGAAAACACGTACAAGGATCTTGGATTAACCGCCACCATACCATTTATCGTGCCCCGCACGGAGAAAGCTAGGAAAGCGCTTTTGGAATTAGATGAGACCGCCGAGATAGTCGAACCCAACCAGATCAAGTGTAAGACTTGCCGGCAGTGGGTCCCATTAGAAAAGAAATACAACATCAAATGTTGGACGAAGCACAAGGGGTCGTGCCATAACAATATTAAGTACATCTGTTCCTCGTGCTGCCCAGAGTCATTCTGATTATTCTTTCAGGCCTGTCGATATTGAGAAAACATTGGAACGAAAATTGTTTTTCCTGTGTGATGAACAATTCAAGAGCTTCCGAGATGAACACACAGTCGAATGTGCTGTCTGTGATCAAGATGTCGCCCTTAGCCCCGACGCCGCTTATGACCTCGACCAGTGGCTAGAGCATAAGAAAACGTGTCACTTGTAAGCCTCGCCGTTCCATCCTCGTCCATCTCTAGTGAACAACAGGCCCGATGCAGTGTCTCCGAAACTCATCCGCCCCTTCTACCATCAACTTCCCCTCAGCAAGAGGGACAACCTAAACCCAAGGGAACATCTACCACCCCCGCAAAACACGAGCTATCCTCGGCTCAACCGCAACCTCAACCCTCACAAGTGATACCCACCCCCGCAACTCAAAGGGAGTCCGAGTCTACAACCGCATTGTCGACAACCGACAGTGAACGTACCCTTGTTCCATCCTCATCGTCAGCCTCTGCCGCACCACCATCAGCTTCTACATCATTCGCCTTAGCGTCAATGTCAGCGTCAACATCAACCCCACCTGTCGCTGGGCCCGGGTCTGGTCCACTTAAGCGCAAACGCGATGCTCTCGACGATGAAGAGAATACACCCGCAGAAGGTCAATCGGCGACCGATGATGTCGATATGGACGAGGAAAGACCCACGAGACGTCTACGGACAGAGAGCTATATCCCGGAGGATAGGGACGCTCCTAGTCCACTTGGGTGGTTCCTCTTACCATTCAAAGCGTTCGTAAAGGGATTCAAGGAAAGTTTGACGAAACTGGACGAGTAGGTTATATCGGATTGAGTAGAGGCTTGGATTATGGAATTGGATTTCGGGGTACTTGCGACTTCTCCTCTGGAAAGGACTTCTTTCTGGCTATTACGTCGTGGATTGGATACGTTCGATTGGGACAGGTATATGCTCTGGCAATTGAGTGGAGGTGTACCCGCATTGATGTTGCAATTGGATGACTATTAACTGGGAATCCCACTCCACACGCGACTGGGACCAGAAGTTGTTCTCTGTATAGACAGTGGAAAAGGCACCCATACAAGCAGCTCAACTACTTATACCGGCCGATAAACAGTAATATAGTTGATTTTCCATTTGGCATCTGCGCGATCCATCAGCCACCAACATACCCTCATGAAAGTGATGAAAGATTCACCCTCGAAAATCTTCGGGTTTGCCACAGCCTCTTCACACATCCCAGGACGCCTGGCATCAGCATACGTTGCACCCGCCCAATCGCCACAAAGCGTCGTGTCGAAAACCAATACATGGTCATAGAAATGCGCCGCGATATCACACGTCTCCGAACTCCAAAACACTGCCGGGGGACCCCATGCATCGGGGTTCGGACACTCGCTCTGAATATCTTGTGGGACATCACTTCTAGCAAAATGCCAAACTTTGATTCCGGTGTGGTCCCAGAGGTGAGCAAACACACCTCCACCGGCTCCATTGAATTCTTCGCCGTAAGACCGCGCATCGGCGTCGTGGTACGTGCAACCAGTATTGGCCCCGCCGATTCTGGTTGTACATTGTGGTGTTTCACTGTTGGCTTGTTACTTGGAGAGAGCCATGTGAAACGGCACAACCTTCGGAAGTATGAAGTGTGTACTGGTTTGTTGCTTGGTTATGGACGTCTTCTAGGACGTCGATTTCGCCTGTTGGAGCATAGACCTCAACTTCGGAGTTTCAAGCCACTGGTATGCTTACCACCATTTGGCTAGCCAGGACCGACTGACCAGTATGCTGGCCAGAGACAACAACCCATAGGCATCCGTGCAAAGTCTGCAATGAATAGTCCGCCTTGAACATCTTCTTGGACGTTATTTGAACCCTGAGTGGTGTTGGTGAGCAGACGAAGCGGAACAAATTCATATGAGTCGCGTTTTTGACCCGGCTCCAAGTGGTCGTATCATCTACTACCAAGATAACAGCACCGTCAACAACAGAAGCTAAACCTTTTGGATTGTGCGTCGTCTTGTCCTTGGTAGTTGACCAATCAGTGAGTCAGGTCTTCAGCCGTAAAGAAGTCCCATTGACTGAGCAGTCCGCACTAGTTTATGGGCACCGGAATGAAAGAAGGGACAACCTGAAGAAGTCCTCGCCCTTGTAGCTGACATCATTCTTGAATGAATCCCTGGAGCTCGTAGGAGGCGGGCTCTTGTTATTGCTGGCTGCGCAGGGGGACTACTCCCCGGTATCTTGACGTACACGACGACTACTGGTGGCACGACAATGCTGATGGGAGTTAGGAGCAGGCTGACTCTAACTTTTCCTGAAGTCATACTTGGCGAGAATACCAGCCGCAAGGGTGGGGAATAGAACAAACTCGAACAGCATAACTTCTTGGATTTCACAAGGAACGCCGGGATGGAGAGATTGAAGACCAGCGACGGGGTAATCGGTGAGCGCGAGAATGTGCATGTTCATCAAAGTTGGAAAAAAGAAAAAAAATTGAAGGGACAATGATGGTTGACCAGGTAGCCCGACTGGTGAAGAGGCCTTCGTTGGGGCAAGAGGGCATAAATAGTCCAGATCCTAACGCAAGTTGTTTAGGTGATACAGGATCGTACTTTGAGGTTGACAACTAGTGTTATGAAGATGCGGGGAAAAACTAAACCAGAGTCAGGAGGATAACTAGCATCTCGAAGCGCTCGTTAAGTGGGCGGTCATTAAGTTGACTGGGCACTCCAAGTATTCTTGTCTATGGCTTCTGGGTGACAGTAAGTGTAAGGCATTTATCCTTACCCAAAATAAATAGTCCAGGGTGCAGTTTCAGAGGCATCATACGATGTTATTTTAGGTGTTGAGGACCCACTTAGCGGATGATGGCGGGCCGGACTGCTGCATGCGGGGTTGATCAAGTCACTTACGTCATTGGTGGGGTTCCAAACCAAGCCAAGATCTTGTGCAACCCCCAAGAGGACACGAAAACTATGCCGATACCTCGACATATCCACGACCAGATTAAACTTCTCATTCCCCCTCTTAATGGAAAATTGCACAAAGGCCAATCTGGTCAGTCTAATTGCAGGGTTAACCTATGAAATGTATCTTGAAGTGCGCATGCTTTGACTGACGCTGACGAACATCCAGGAAGAGTTGGCGTCCTCGGTGGTGCATTAGAGTGAGTGCCCTTCTAACTCGGTGATAATATTTCGTGCTTATTTGTGCTTCACCAAAGTTACACAGGAGCACCCTATTTTGCTGCAATCTCTGCTCTTCGCTTCGTACGTCAAGCGCCGTTTCAGCACCCGCCCAAATCTGAGCCGACGCGTGTAGGGGGCAGATCTATCTCACGTCATCTGCTCGCCAACAGCAGCAATACCCATTAAATCCTACTCGCCAGATCTAATAGTTCACCCCATCCTCAGACAAGAAGCGTCAGTCAGAAGCCCCCCCCCTCTGAACCGCTCACAACCACTTAACCTCTACCGCACAGGCCCATCGAAACCGTTAAATCCGAATTAGAATCCCTCTTCTCCCGGCTCCATGTCCTCATCGTCGGCCCGGGTCTCGGGCGCGAAGACTACATGCAATCCTATGCCCGCACAGCCGTTTCTATCGCCCGCAACCGCGGAATGTTTATCGTTCTCGATGCCGACGGTCTCTACATGATCGGTAAAGATAAATCCGTAATCCAAGGCTACCGTCGTGCAGTCATTACGCCTAACGTTGTCGAATTCAAACGACTCGCTGAGGAAATCGGTGTGGGCCCAGATACACCGCCTGACCAGAAGGCACGATTATTGTCCAGGTTACTGGGCGGCGTGACTGTGCTGGAGAAAGGCCCACAGGATGTTATTGTCACGGATACAGAGGGAAAGGAGGCCGACCTTGCTGCAAGTCAGTTGCACGACGCTGATCCGGAAAAGGAGAGGTTCAATGAGCTTGTCAAGGTCGATACTCCTGGCGGGTTAAAGAGATGCGGCGGTCAAGGTGACATCTTAAGCGGGGCTGTCGGCACCTTCCTCGCTTGGGGTCGTTGCTACGAGGATGGTGCATTTGGGTTAGTTTCCGCCATAACCTGTCAAACGGGCCGTCTGATACATTAACTCGGCCCTCTCTTCAGTGACAAAAGTATCCCGGCATCTCGGGTGCCGCTTCTAGGTGCTGTCGGTGGAAGCATGGTCACTCGGACGGCTAGTCGCTATGCATTCACGAAGGCGGGAAGAAGTACAGTCACCCAGGACATGCTCTCCGAGATCGGTTATGCATTTGCAGAAGTCTTCGGTCATGATGACCAGTTCGGGGGAAAGTTGTAGGTGTTGCACCCGCTGTATTCTAGTTGCGCCAGCGTTGGTCGAGTAATCGCTTGTTTAGCTCTTTATCGCGATGTTAACGGTAGCGTTACATTTCATTCTCTTCTCCTGTATCTAGCAAAACTATTATACATGAATTGTGCGAACCAAGGAGCCCCCTTGTAAAAAATTTCGAAGAAAGACGCGAGTTTACTGTGCGGAGTGTCAGTGGGGACAACGAGCAGGTGGGTCATGGACTCACAGTAATGACGGTGGGCTTGTCGACGCCAAGATATTGCTTGAGCTTGCTGATCTCCAGAGCAACCTCAATCAATCCTTGCAATCCCTCGGCGGCACTCTTGTTCAACTCATCTGCTGGTGCATCGGGAGGAAGGTACCTCTCAACGTACATCCGCACGGTGGCTCCCTGGCTTCCAGTACCGCTCAACCTGAAGACAACACGGGACCCATCGCTGAAGGTGATCACTTGGCCTTGGTTCTTGGAGACGGAGTGGTCGATGGGATCAGTGTACTCGAAGTTGTACAAGCCGGAAATGGTAAATTTATTGTTGGTGGAAGCAGAGACGTGCTCAGAGTTGTTGAGTGAGCCCGTCTTCAGAGCTTCATTCAGATTGTTGACGAGAGCGTTGGCTCCCTCGGAGGAAACCTCCTCGTAATCGTATCGACTGAAGAAAGAACGACCGTATGTAGAGTAGAACTCCTTCAACAAGTCATTGATGCCAATAAGCTTGTTGGGAGACTTGGCATTGGCCGCGGCGAGGATGTTGAGCCAAGCTAGAATACGACCATTATCGGAGAACATCTTTCACGACTTTCGCCGCACTCACCGACAATTGCCCATAGGCCGTCCTTTTCACGGATATGGTCGGAGCCAGTTCCGAAAGACTCCTCGCCGCAGATGGAAAGCCTGCCGGCGTCCATCAGATTGCCGAAGAATTTCCAGCCTGTCTTTAATGAGCGGTTGTCCACCAGGACGGCGTAATGAATAAGTGGCTCACCAGTGGGAACCTCAAAGTACTCTAAGCCCTTCTTCTTAGCAACGAAATCGATGGCCTTGCTCGTGGGCATGCTCCTGGCGAGTCCCTTGACGCCTCCTTTCTTGAAGTAAGGGATCACATCTGCCCAATGAGCAATGATAGCCACAGAATCCGAGGGCGTAACGAATGCACCCTTGCCGTAGATCATGTTTCGGTCACCGTCACCATCACTAGCTGCACCAAATTGGATGTTATTCTTCTCAACAGCCTCGACGAGGGTGTGAGCATATGTCAAGTTGGGATCAGGATGACCTCCACCGAAATCGGGAAGGGGAACACAATTCTGGATGGAATCCTCGCCAAGACCGAGAGTGTCAACAAGAATAGCGCGAGCATAAGGACCGGTAACACCGTGGAGACCATCGAAGAGGACTCTGAAGTCGTTCTTGTGTTGCTGGAGGAAGGATTTGATGAGAGGGAAATCGAAAATCTCTTTCAAGAGGATGATATAATCCGCAACAGAGTCGATGATGACGACTTTCGAAGGACCGAAGCTGGTTTCGCCAATTTTACCAAGATCGACCTAAAGTATGGATGTCAGAAACTGATAGGAGGAAGTAACGAAATAGTCTACTGACTGGAGGTGCGTCAACAATCTTGTAGCTTGAAATAATCTTGGTCTTCTCATAGATCTTGTTTGTGATGTTCTCTGGGGCGGGGCCACCGTTGGAAACATTGTACTTGATACCGAAGTCATTGTTGGGGCCGCCGGGGTTATGGCTAGCAGTCAAGAGAATGCCACCGGTGGCTTTGTACTTGCGAATGATGTTGGACGCAGCAGGTGTAGACAGGATACCATCCTTTCCGATAATGAACTTGGAGACGCCGTTGGCTGCACCAATCCTGAGGATGATCTGGACGGCCTCCGGCGAGAAATAACGACCATCTCCGCCAATGACGATCGTCGAACTCTTCGCGTCGATAGAGTCAAAAATGGATTGGACGAAGTTCTCCGTGTAGTGCTACACGATTCGTGAATTCCCGGAATCAACGCGTATTTCTGATACCTTTACCTCTTGCTGGAAGATCTTGACACTATGTCACAATGAATACATCTTTACGATCGGGGCGATCACGGGGCACACACCGTTTCCTAAGGCCAGAAGTTCCGGGTTTCTGTCCCTCGTATGGCTTGGTAGTGATCTCCTTGATAGGATAGGACATGATGGTTGGAGAAGAGGAAGCTGGCGTTGACCAGCTTAAAGAAAAATCGATTCGAGAATGATGTCAGATATCATGTGACCGTTCCTTTTGAATCGTCTTGAGCCAACCTGAAGGGAGAAATGACAAGTCCTGCAAGGGCAAGCTTTCACCACTGCAGCACCGCTTACACCCAAACCAGCACAACCGCACCAGTCTTCCCCTTCACCCTTCTTGAGCACCATACCATATCGATACGCAAGTAGGCAACGTGTTCTCTGTGGGTACGCCGCGAGGAGTAGTGCTGGACACCTTGAGGACAACATCCCTTGGGAGCAATACAGCCTCGATTGGGAACAAAACTACATCTTCCATTGTTTTGATTCAGTGGATCATGAAGAGCCAGCGATAGAAGGCGTACCTATTTCTGTCACAAATGCAAATCCGTTCCGAGCCGAACTTTCCGATCCGAACAGTTATTAACAAATAGACAACTCTGCATATTAAACCATTCCATGAGCTTGTATGGCACCCGTGCTATTTCCAATCCGAAGCACTACCCTTTTAGCTCAGATAGACCTCTCACAATGTTCTCTTTTTATCCCACATGTCCTTTCATACATACCACACATAGATAAACCTTTTATCCCTTTGTCTTTATGACCCTTGGCAGATAGAGTATTTATACAGTCCTTGTAGATAGACCCCTCAGCTTTCGTACGCATACGTCAGGTTAGATAGCACTCATCTTTTGGCTTTCGCGTGATACCGACTAATATGCTAGTTGTTACTATATTTCTTCAGGTACATTTAATACAGCTCTCGTACGCATACGTCGAGTGACTGAGTTGTTATTATAATTCTTCAATTCCCTGGTCGGGACTGGTTATGCGTGTTGTCAGGCAGGTACCACCACAAGTTTGACCCTGTCCGGCATCGATTGTACGTAGGTGTTTCGCCTGTCTCGAAATGGAAGGCAAGATCACACAGCCACAAAGTAGGTGCCGAACGGATTGCATATGCGTGGGTTAGTTATGGATACATATTTACATCAACGGCTCTAACATGCCTCTTTCTCAACAGTCCCCTTCTCGCTAACCAGCACCACCCCAGCACCGATACAGACTTCCACCCTAACTATGGCTACTAAAGTTCATCTTCTGGTTTTGATCCACGGAATGTGGGGTCAGCCCACTCATTTGAATGCATTGAAGGAGGCTATTCAAGCCAAACACCCAGAGCCGAACCAAGATGGGGAAATGCTCGACATCTTGGTGGCAGAAACTAACAAAAATGGTGCAACCTACGACGGAATCGACTGGGGGGGTGAACGAGTTGCTGATGAGGTATGCCACATCCCGCAGCTTTGAAGAGAGTGGTGTTAATACCCTCCCTCTCCCAGGTTTGCGATCGGGTGAAGAAACTCAAGGAGAACGACAAGAAAGTTGTCAAGTTCTCTATTACCGGTTATAGTCTTGGTGGTTTAATTGCGCGATACATGATAGGGTAAAATCATCGGAAATATTACTGCAATTTTCTGATATCCTCACAGTGTCCTCCACCGACGAGGTTTCTTGAAGGACGTCGAACCTGTCAATTTCATCACCATTTGTACTCCACACTTTGGTTTGCTTAAATACCCCTCCATATTCTCGTCGCTGATGAGCCTAATCGGCCCAAAAATCTTGTCGAAGACGGGAGAGCAATTCTACTGCCAAGACACCTGGGCCAAGACCGGACGACCACTCATTGAAGTTATGGCAGATCCTGGTAAATGATATTACTAGCTTCCTAACCAATCGACTCTCATACCGTTTCATTCCAGATGGGATGTTCTACCAGGCACTAGCACAGTTTAAGCATTTGAGATTATATGCAAACGCGTGAGTCGAGTCCCTTTCTTCACGGA
Organism: Podaxis rugospora; assembly: GCA_018524415.1. Classification (NCBI taxonomy): domain Eukaryota; kingdom Fungi; phylum Basidiomycota; class Agaricomycetes; order Agaricales; family Agaricaceae; genus Podaxis; species Podaxis rugospora. Next base: position 1,758 of record JAEUWL010000110.1, on the reverse strand, counting down.
TGTGTGAACGCCTATTCTGACCGATCTCAGGATAAACGACGTCACCGTCCCTTACTGTACATCGGCAATCGAAACCAAAGACATATTTGCGGAATATATATCCAACGGCATTAAAATGTGCGCCTAGTCATACCTACACGCTCCAGTTACTGACGTTTCCAATAGCGAGATGCACAAGGAGTACGAATACGTGATCGATAAATACACGTTGCCGGACACTCCGCCTCCTAAGCCGACACCTTTGTCTCAGGAATGGTTTGACAGCTTGAGACCAAGACCTCTCCTACCTCCTGCCGCACAATTTCGTTTTCCTTTTAACATTGTAAGTCTTCCCGCGTTCCACTGTTACATCAGTAACATGACCTCACGCCGACTTCACAGGCTGTCTACTCCATGATCCCCATTCTCGCGCTCCCCGTCCTCTCCTATGTGCTTTATCGCTTTTCTGTTGATGCTCGTGCCTCGCGCCTTCGCATCAAGAATCTTGAATCCGACGAGTCGTATCGCGAAAAACTTGTATCTGCATTTCAAGAGCTGGAACACGAAATTGAGAGCACCGCGGTCGAGATCGTCGATAATGACGAAGGCGAACCCTATCCAATCATCAAAGCCAAGTTGCATCCGATCGTGACGCCACTGCAGAAAAAGATAGCTAGGTGGCTGAACCAGCTCCCTTTCAAGAAGGAATTGGCTTTCTTCCCCTGGGTCAGGAATTCTCATGCTATGATCATCTGCCGCGACCAGCATCGCTTTCCCCAACACAAGCTGGGCGAGAGTGTCGTTAGGCACTGGGCGGATCACTTCGTTTTCTAGGGTGCTGGCACCTTGCCTTTTTGGAACTATTACGGTGGTCAGGTTAATAGAGAGACGAATGGCCAATGCCTTTCTTTTGTGTTATCGATTAGATGGTTGATTTGGCAATACCCGAGCCGTAGTCCCGGTTCACTGTGGACGGCATAGATATGCTGCATTTGTTACTAAAGTAGCCTTTCCGTCGGCAAAACGAAGTGCCCTGCGGACTGGCTCCTTATTCCGTACAGACGACGAGAGTCACTCTGAGGGATTTCGTGCCTCATGGATGTGACGAAGTGACTTCAGATTCAAGAGGATGCTGATATTCAATCAGTATCCCAACCGCCAGCTGCTCTTGGCGCCCTTCTTTGGCTGTCAACAGAAGAGGCGCCTGAATCTGGATAGGTTACGTGTTGGGACCCGCAGCTTTCATATTTCAACGCCCAACACCTAGCACTCCTTGGATGACCTTTTTTCAAAGATGCCGTGATTTCGCGGCCCACGGTCTATTCATTGACCAACCTCTAAACGTTGCTGTTCACAATGAGATACAACTGGCTAGTGAAATGGGGATATAAACGCTCGAGCTGTACAGAAGGAACAGGCTTCGAAGCCCTACGAAAGCCATCGATACCAGAGGCAATCCATGATTCCTCCGCATGCGACCCTCCACGATGCTTTCCTGGTACTCGCGAAGAACACATCCGGAATATCATCAGGTGGGGAGCCGGCGATTGGGAAGGACAGCAGGCTCATGTGTTATGGCTTCAAGGACTTGCTGGGGTCGGGAAATCCGCGCTCGCACAGATCTGTGCTGAGGGCATTGAGGATCGACTGGGCGCATCGTTCTTGTTCTCGCAACTCAATGGATGGAACAATCCGACCGGCTTCATACCAACTATGGTTTATCAACTGTTGAAGGATGTGACGAAATGCACTCATTTGAGTGCAAAGTATATTAGTGGA
>JAEUWL010000457.1:0-220914 GCA_018524415.1 Podaxis rugospora | reverse complement strand
TTGACCAGTACTCCTTCCTGCAACAGTTCCCTGAAGATGGTATTCATCATTCTTTGGAACGTGCCCGGTGAGTTGCATAGTCCAAAGAACATGACGGTTGGTTCGAATAGTCCTTCATTCATCAGAAATGCTGCCTTCCATTCATCTCCTTCCTTTATGCATATGTTGTTATAACCCCAAATGATATCCAGCTTGTTGAAGTATTTGGCATCCTTTAGTTTGTCAATGATTTCTCCAATTAAGGGCAGTGGCATCTTGTCCTTGACCATGACACTGTTGAGTCTCCGATAGTCCTGTACCAGCCATTTGGATCCATCCTTCTTGGGAATAAAGAAACATGGTGATGCATAGGGGGATTTCGATGGTCAGATTCATCCCGATGAGAGGTTTTCTTCGATGAACTTGTGGAGTTCCTCCTTTTCTTTAACTGTCATCAGATAGACCTTGGCTGGCAATTCTCATGGGCTTTCTTCGGTGAGATTGATCTTGTGGTCCCACTCTGTGTGTTCGGACAGCTTGTCAAAGTTCTGTTTGTTGAACAGGTGTGTGTATTCCCTGATGTACTCAGGTAAATCTGCCTCCTTGGTGTCATTGGGTGTCTTGTCTTCTGGAGTCTGTGTTTCGTTCCTCCTTAGCCTTGGTATCTCGATGTCTTCATGCCTGACTTTGCATTCCGGGGGGCACTGTGTGAATTTGATCCATCCGCAGTTCCAGTCGACTTCTGGGTTGTGCTGGGTAAGCCAATTATGGCCTAGGAATATGTCTGCTGAGTCGATATGCGATACGACTGCTTCCAATTGTTCCTTGTGTCCATTGATGCCCATTTCTAATTCCGTGTATTCTGTAATATGCTGTCCTTTGTTCCGTGTTCCATCTGCATTGTATACCTCGAATGGTTTCTCTAGTTTCTTCGTCAGTATCTCCTGTTCTTCGACCACTTTTTTGGCAATGCAGATGTGGGTGCATCTGGAGTCGATCAGTGTCAGGGGTCTCCACTGTTGGGTCTTTGGTGTTTGAATCTTTGGTCTTATGAAAAGTTCTCGCACTCCACTTCTTCTTTGGAGAATCATGTATGATTGTCGAGAAGAAGCTTTAGATACATTGGCTTGAGAGTTCGCACTCACTCTGAGCCTTCAGAAAAACTCTGCTGTCCTGATTCAGTTTTGTCTTTCCGTTCCTCTTCTATGCTCCTAATCCTTGCCCTTCTGGGTGCCCTGCAATTCCTGGAGATGTGCCCTTCCTTTCCACAGTTGAAGCATCTTCTGCCTCCTGGCTTCTTGCAATCTCGGGCGATATGCCCTATGGTATTGCACTTGAGGCATCGGGGTGGTGCTCTGCTGTTGGGTATTGCTTGTCTCCCAATCTCCATGGGTTGCCCAGTCCCTCCATAAATGATGCCTGTCCCTGTGCGTCAGGTGTGGGTTTCTACTGCCTTGTAACCCAAACCAATGTTGAGGATTGTATCCTTCCATTCTTTGTAGGTTGTGGGTCTGGCATCGATGGGAAATCCTAGAATGGTTTTGATAATATCGGCACGTGTGTTCTTCTTAAGTAAGAAGATAGCATGGTGGTCATCAGTCTTGGATCTTGTCTTCAAAACATCGAACTCGATGAGGAAGTCTGCTGTGTGCTTGTTATTTTGCCAGTATGATTCGATCTGCCATTCCACTTCGTTCTGCTGTCCTTCATCTCTGAATGCGGCTTTTACTTCCTCCCGGAATGTCTCCCAGTCAACTGTGTCATCACTGCTTTCCATCTGGTCAAGCTTCATGCTCGCAAATTGCCCTGCTGTCCCTCCTCTCATTCTGGAGAGTACTGCTATGGCCCATGCATCAGCCTCCACAATCTTGTTGAACTTCAAGAAGAATGACATGGATCTCCACCAGTCATCAAATTGGTTTCGGTTTCCATCAAAAAATCCTGGGTCGGGAACCAGCGATTTCCCTCCTGTCTGCTGTTGTGTTTCTTCAGCCATGCTAATATTGTTGATTTCATTGTTTGTTTGTTCCAGATAGTCTCTGTCCTCTGGTTCTTCTTTGTCTGCAGGCTCTGCGGGTTCTTCTTTGTCTACAATATCCTCTTCATCTGTGTGCTCTAGCTCTTCTTCATCTACAGGTTCTTTGAGTTCTTCATCGTCTGTTAGCTCTTCTTCATCGTTGGTATGTTCGCTCTCAGTAATGTCTGAGAATTCTGTTGCTGATGGTTCCCTCGTTTGTCCTAGGCTGTACGGCGCTGGTGTTCCTTCTCTGCTGTCCCAGATGTTGCTCCCGCTCATACACTGAGCCCTGATATCACGCTTGCTTGCATCCGAATATACACCCCTAGCTGGGCCTCCCTTGTTGCAAGGTGAGTAAGTGATGCTTTACCAAATATTATGACCTTTGTTATAAACTCAGGTTGCAACTAAGGCAAAGGCTTGAGGATGACAAAGGGGAAAGAACTAGTTGGTAAAGCATAAGGACTACAGGTGCTCTACCTAGGGTTTATATACTACTGGAGGGGCTAGCTAAGAATAGATGAAACAGATAATGAGTAAGGCTATGAGTCATGATGAGTAAGTAGTTAGTCATGGTGGAGTCATCAAGGGGCTGATACAACATATGAAACATTATGATCAATCAGCATGTCTAAATATAGATGAGACCATAACACTAGCCTTAGTTTCCAGAGTTTGGCTGCTTGCTTATTGGTTTGTAAGATTGTACCTACAAGGGCAGTGGCAGCATTTTTGAGATCTTCTATCAAGATATTAGTGTCTGTATTCATTAGGATATCAAGTAGTTCTTAGAAGAGCCTCAGATTTTCAGCTAGGGCTATGAGCTAATCCTCTTAGTCAGCATCCTTTACATTGTACCAGATACCTGCACTGTTGTCAATTGGGTTAGCATTGCTAAATAGTATCCAGTAGATAGCAAGTTGATCAGAGTCATAGGAGAACTCTAGTCTAATAGCCTATTCAAATAGGATTGAGTGTTGGATAGCCAGTCCATTTGCAAAGGTAAGGTCTAACAGAGAGGATAATCCTTGGGCTAAGTAAAATATGAATATAGGTTCTCCTGGGGTATTCACTAGGAGGTAGCTATGTTTGGTGAGCCATCTAACTATCCATTCTGTCTCAGAGTCATAGCTAATGTGGTTGACTGCAGACCACAGGTAGTAGTACATATTCTAGTCATCTGTGATTATAACTGGTTAATTAGTAGGAAGGGAGATGTTGTGAAGTTTCTTCTAAGCCTATTCATTTCTATGCTTGTGGTCATTGTATAGATTAACAATTAAGATATTAGGCTTATCTGGTATGCTAACATTCAAAATTTGGATATTCTAGTCTTGGACTAGGTTGGACCAAAGAGTGATTTCAAGACTAGATCATAATCAGTAGTAAGTCATAACCTAGGAGAGTAGGTCATTCCCCTTTTTGTGCAATGATAGGGAGGATAGAGATCCAGATATTATGGCCTACTAGGCCTTTGGTGCTATTAAGTAATATAGTATTCTACTATGGCTTCTAGAGGAGGAGAATGTTAGTATTGTTGGAGCATGAGTTGAGGAGGCCATAGATGGCACTTCTTTTCTTGTTACAATTGAGTTATATAATCTAAATAGGCTAATCATATAGGAGAGGGGGGGTTTTAGATATAGCTTATTTACAGAGCTTTTCTTGGATGGCAGCTAGAGCTTAGTCTATAGTATCTCTTGAAATTCCATCCAAATGGTAGGCGAGTGCTTCTCAAAGTATATTGTCTGCTGAAGGCACTAGTTTAGCTAGAGGGATGAATCTATTGGTATTTATACTAGGTACTCCTGATTCTGTCAGGTTCCCAGTCAGTTGCTTAGGCTTCCTATGTCTGGATGTGGGTTTCTTGGCATATTGGTAGTTTTCCCTCACATTGCTAACCTTTTAGAGGTGTTCCAGGTATTAGGTCCAGCTCATTGGGTAGTTGGTATTAGCCAGCCCTGCTACTTTGCAGTTTATGCATGCAAGTATTGTTCTAGGTCCATCTATTGTATTAATCTATATTGCCAAGCTAGTACTAGCTTGGACCTAGGTATAGTGACTCATATTATGTTCTTCTCTACAAAGTGTATAGTATATCTGCCTTTGGCATACTAGTATACAGTAGTCAAACTGCCAGTAGTGCTAACATTAGATAACAGGGGGGTCTATTTGCCTATTCTCAGGTTTGTACAAATCTTCCAAAGACAGCTAGTGTTTATATGGTTCTGAGAAGATGTGCATATTAGTTAAATAAGTCAATTACAAAGATGATGGAAGAGTAAGGTTAGTTAGTGATTTTATTCTCTAGATATACCTAGTATGGAAGCATAATATCATTCAGGGCTACATACTCTGAGTTTGCCTTGTAGAGATGGTTATATATAGTCTATGGAGAGTATACACCTGTATTACCAAAGTCAAACACCCCTATCCTTATATTACTAACTTCAATCTTGAACTATTTCTTGTCCTCCCTAATCTAGCCAGTATAGTCCAGGGCTATAATCTTGGGAAGGCCCTTAGCATATAAGATGATGGCAGCTATATTCTAGTCTGACCAAGTGAATATAATGCAGTTATCTTGGGGGGTTCTATTTGATAGTAGTGACCTTGATATGTAATAGAGTGCCTTGAATAGTAAGGTAAGCATTTATTTTGTGGACAATAGTAATCCTGTCCTATCTTTTAGTACTTTGGACTAGTTGGTTAAATACAACAACCAGGCAGGATAGGTGATATGCTCTATTTAGACTGGTAAGGGCCTTATGTTGGCTATTCCTAGTAGAGTTCTATATAGATATTTTATTAGAGTTGGCAGTGGCATCTGTATAGGATTTAGGCTTGTTTGGGTTATGAGTACTTACTTCTAGGCCTAAGTTAGATCACTCCTCCTATTAGTTGTCTACCTTGGCTATGATGCACTTGACTTTCTCAGTAAGAGACTTGATTGTACTGAAGATTAACTAGTTCTAGTTGTCTTAGGCATAGGCTGAATGACCTGTAGAGACATTGTATAGGTCAGCTAATAGGCAGTAAATAGGGTCAGAGTCTATTATATATTGGCCCATTAGATTACTAAGTTTTTTGGTGATAGTAGTAGTTTTAGTAATATGTGCCATAAGCTTAGTCCTTAAGCTAACTTCCTCAGATTCCTAAGTTGAGGTTATATGTGTAGACTCCTATACAGGAAGGAGTTTAGAGGTATACTGGAGAGTAGATATAGTATGTCTCTGAGTAAATATATTGTTATCTTCAGATTCTTGCCTGCTAATATTGCTATCCAATCTATTAGGAGATAACTTCCTATATCTCTTGGCTTTGGATAGAAAGGTCCTTTGGGATAGTAGTGGGAAAGGAAGGACTAGGGGGTTGAAGGCCCTCAAAGGCCTTCCTATCTGATATATATTTATTCTTGCTAGCAATCTCAAGACTTGCTTATGCAAGCATATTCCAGAGATAGGAAATGATGTCATATTTAGAAGTTTGTATTCTCCAGGTAGTTTTCTTGAGGAGTCTGTGTTCATATTCACTATGGGAAAATTAGTGAAGATAGTAATAGGAAAGGAAGAGAGATCTGACATAACTTAGCTATTATTGAACTCTCAATTTCTATAAGCAAACCTATTACTAAGATACAGTGAGCATGTACTGAACTAACAGATTATCTATACCCCTTGGTAGGGTGGTATTTACTTATAAAAGAAGTTCTGAGGAAATATATATAGGAGTCTAGTAGAGGGGTTAGTTATGTAGGATATTATGGACATAATGAATGGGTACTATCAAGTACTATGTGACTTAGCTTTCTTTATTCTTACTGCTAGTGATTACATAAGACATGCAGATATCCTGTACTTATATGTCAAATTATCAACATACTTTATCTTAGGACCAGATATTTTTAATTTCTGACTAGTATCTTATTATTCAATAGGTATTATACATTTCATGCAGATATAAAGAGCTAAGGGAACTAATATATCAATTGATATGTCTAGACAAAAGATGTGTATTGTATCTATGAGTTATATCCACAGTTCATATCAGAACTATTACTAAGTTATATATAATATGGATAATAAATAAGGTATCTCAATAGAAGAAGATATACAAAAGCAATACATTGTTGTTCTGTGTATCTTCTAACAAGATATTTATCCATTATTTACACTATAAATAACATAATAATGATTCCAATATGAGTTGTTAATATAATTAGCAGATATAGTAAATATCTTTATTATACATATATTCAGGTAACATGTTGACTTCCTCAGCTTTTTATATCTGAATAACACATATAATATCTCTCAAATATTAAGGAACATGATGGACAAGATATCTGGTTTGAAAATAAAGTTTATTGATATTTTGGCATATAAATAAAGGTCTCCTCTCCTTTATTCTGCATTGCAAAGGCCAATCCTATAGCAATGCCTTATTAGGTTATAGACTATTAATGTGTCAATATAGTCACTGTCCCTGACTATTTTCCCCTCCTATGCATAGACAACATTCTGAGCAGTTACATGAAAAGAAAAATTTGGATAAAGATAGATGTAATAGGTGCCTTTTTCCAAACCTACATACATCTAGAGGATATTCCATACACTACATGTCAAACTCTCTTCAGCCTTTATAAATAGAACATTATGCCCATGGGCATCTAAAACTCACCTTCTACTTAGTAACACTATATCACTACTACTCTCTATCATCTCATTGGAAAAATTTGCCATGTATACCTCAATGATATCATAATCTGGTCCTCTTCTTTTGACGAATATATTCACAATGTTTGCTTAGTATTAGAAGTACTTAGAATAAACAAACTGTTCCACTCCATGAAGAAATCACAACCTTTCTATGAGAAAGTCATTTTCTTTAGACATTGGATCTCCTAAAATAATATCAAAGTGGACCCATCAAAGTCTCTAAGTTACTTGCCTAGCCACAGCTCCACTCTACTACTAATATTTGTTGTTTTCTCAGTCTAGTCAAATTTATTGTCTACTTCCTTCCTAATCTTGCCCATCATACATATGTTCTATACCCACTAGCTACTAAAAACTATGACCATTCTTTCTCCAAATAGTCTACATTCTATCAAGTTGTCTTTGACACTATTAAAGAACTCATGATTAGCTGCTGTTGCCTCACCACTATCAATCACAATAATCTAAGTAATAACAAGATCTTTATCACCTATGATGTAAGCTACTCTAGTATGGAAGCTATCCTGAGCTGGAGACCAACCTGGAGAGACTCTCATCCTATTATATTTGATATGCAACAATATGCTGTTGCTGAATGTCATTAGCCAATATATGAATAAGAGCTGTTGGCTATCATTTGCATACTCTGTAAATAGTGCTCTGACCTTATTGGAATATATTTTGAAATCTATACTAACTATAAAACTCTTCTTAATTTCAATACCCAATGAGACCTCTCATACCACCAAGCTTGTTAGATAAAATTTTTGTCCCAATATAACTACAAGCTCATTACATATTAGGTATTTTATATACTATAGCATATGTACTCTCACAAATATCTGAAGATGCCCTAATCATGTGTAATAATCCTATGATGGTAGCTATAACCTTATCCAATACAGCATCTATCTTACACCCAACTGATATTCTAACTCCTTCTCTGTCTTTTCTCCATCTGTTTCTCCATCTGTTTCCTCTGTTTCTTCATCTTCTGTCTTCTCTCATCTCATCTCATCTTCTCCTAATAAAATCTCAGTCTCCTCAGTTCTCAAACTCATATGTAAGAATATCCTCCTTAAAATAAATCAAATCTAGTTACTAGTCTAATCTCTTCTGTCTGAAAGTCTAAGAGTCCCTAGCTAAAGATAGTGCTAAGAACCTCCATCTCAGACAAGAAGATAGCCTCCTTTATCACAAAGACTGCATTATTATCCCTAACTCTACTTCTATATAAGAATATCTCTTTTTCCTTGCCTACAATCAACTTAGACAGTTTGGCTCTAATAAATCTTATTACTCCTTACACATGTCCTTTTACTGGCCAAATATGTGTAAGGACCTCAAACATGCATATATCCCTGCCTGTAGAAGGTGTCAGCAGAACAAATTACATACAACTTAGATCTCTAGTCCTCACTATCTCTTGTCCATACCTGATAATCACTTTTCCTCTCTTACTATTGACTTCATTGGTCTCTTATCAGAAGACAACAGTTTCAACTTTTTTTACAGCCATCACTAATTAGCTTGGCTGTTTACCTATTACTCCATCAATTATTTGTACCAATTGTATATTTAGGGCACTGGGCACTTTGGTCATCTGATAACAACTGACCTTTGCTTGTGCCATATAGTTCCCAAATATATAGGATTGAACTATCTGGCATGAGCATGAGATCTCTTAACTGTAAAGTCTCAACCTTGAAGGTCTCATTTAAATGGTTTCTGCCACTAGCCATTCCTATCTCATCCTTGACACTACTTTTGCACTGGTAGTATAGCCAGATGTTACAGATACATTAACCAGAGATATAAGTCATGCATAAAGGAAGAATTAAATATTTGTGGGCCAAGCATTAATTATTGTTTCCATGAGGATGCTACCTAGTGTCACTTAATGACTGATGAGATTGGTATAAAGAAACAACTAGAGTTCTGCTATCTTTCTCCTTGAGCATGCCTTTATTTTTAAATTTCTATTATGATGTCTCTTCAGATGGTATTGTATTCTGCTGCTGCAGACTGGGTCAAGTCAATGGTGCTACTATTTAAGTAGGTTTTATAGATTGAGATGTAGAAGGCACCCCAGAACATCCATTCTCCGTGGGTTTCAGTCTCCCACACTGGGATGGCAAGTGTCTTTTATAGTTTAGGTGAGAACATTGGAGATGATTAGGCTAAAGGGAGATAGTATCACTTGAGGAAATATCAATGGGTGTGTGGCGTTCTGACATGAGAGTGAATGGTCTCATCAGCTTTTATACCGGATAGCCATGAGAAGAAGATATTTTTGCTTGCTTGATTTCCACCATACAGAGCAGATAGAGCATGGCAGAAGGTGGCGCAGTGCGATCACTTCCAAGCCAGGAAGTTGAAGTGGCTGCAGGTGATGTAAAACGTACTTGGCCGGGAATGACGGCCAAGTTCGGTTATGGTAACCCCGTTGCCTTCTTTGGGACGGCGCGTATCTGTCCTTAGCCCAGTGATTCGGCTAAGTACTAGACGTTTGCCACCATGCAGAAGTGTATGGCTCGGTCCGGCCTTGAATTGTCTAAAGAAATAGCTCGTATCCCAAGCACAATTCCAACGACGGTGGAATACGTGAATCTACGGATACCCAATGCTTATCACCCTTTCATGCCGAGCGCGGGGAACCCGCCGTTCCCATTGCCTCGACAGAAGGAGGAAGGCGGCATTAGAGGTCAGTCCGACAGCTGATCGTAAATGCGCAAGATGATCGTCACAGTACTACTATTTCTGGCCACTTATCGCTGTTTTCTGATTTTTAGTTACTAATAATAGGTGCCAAAGCCCGAGTCGCAGTGTTGTGGGGCTGCGTTACTCACTACTTCACTGTTTCATGGAGCCTGAGATGAAACTCCGTTTTTGGTACTGTCAATCCATCCTCGGTCTTGCCGAAATTACGTGGCGCAACTCGGACAACCACCGAAATATGCCTGTCCGACGGCCCGATATAATGCGAACCAAGCGGTAGCAAACTCAGGTTTTGACACATACACTCTTGTGTCTTGGTCCTGACTACTGTATCACGTTGATACAGCACCCTTCGATAGTCGACTGTTGTGGAATGTGGGTACCAACCAACCCGCTCTATGACTGGATCACGAAGGTCGCACACTGAAGAGTAGTTCTGCTATGTCAGCAGACATTCTGTGGCTACATGCCTGTCGCTGGGGACATCTGCTCCACCACTGCTCAGATTTGATCTAGAGCCCTGGGTATAATTTTGTTTCAAACTGGGCGTCCAAAGGTGACGATGAAGCCGCCGTTCGCACGATGCTTGTCTACGTGGTGTTAAGCATGGCTTCATGCTACAAGCCTAGTGGTAGTGGTTCTAGCGCGCCAAGAGGGAGTGATAAGAGCGTTGTGTATTCGGGCACGGGCTATTAATAGCTTGCATTGAAGGTGCCAATACAGTGAGGTTCTCATCTCCGTCAGGCAAAAAGGTTACGAGAGGACGCAAGGTCCATGGAAGTGTGATTGCCGCTGAGCTCAGACGAGACTCTGAAATTCCTTTCCAAATGTTCGTAAGGTGCATGCTGCAAATATGGCAACCTCTTGCTCTTCGGCCGTGCATGAGCAATCAGTGACCTGTGCTATTCATATATTGAATTCTAATTATGTACGAAGGTCTAGTGACGACTTACTTGATCAAATGAATAGGAGCCGTGCCTTGACGATAAGGTTCGGCGACTTCTTCGGATACATACATCAGGGTCAACTTCTCGGGCAAGAGGTCCGGCTGACGAGTGATCGTTCTTCGTAGAGAGGAGGTACACGAGTGCCACAGTTAAACGTGCGATAGCGAAGAAGGGAGCAAAGGAAACGCACGATGTGAGAAAGTGGGGAGATGTTAACAACATTACAACCTTGGTTCTTTGATTGGCTAAATCCGGTGGCAACGTTATGAATAGACGCTGACGTGATTTCTGGTTTTGAATCTTGGATCAGATGCACCATCATGATGTAGATGCAGAACCCACTACCGATATACTGGGGGACTGTATGCACATAGATGTGATGTATACATGATGCGCGGGATGTCGAAATTTGACAACTCTTAGCGACTGTAGCCGAGATATATTGATCTAAATGTACAATCCTCGCCATTCGGAATTTTGCGCATATAGCGAAGAACTGCGGCTTGCGCAATGTCCGCAAGTATGGATCTCGGGAAAGAATAAAGTCGGAATTAGCGAACCCGGCAAACGAGGTGGAACAAGATCCTTGCCAAGGTTCTTAGCACGGTGCTCTCGGTATAAAACCCCTTGCCCTCCAACCCAGTTCTGTTACTCCTCGAACTGGCAGGTGGCCACATTATACCCATATACCCATTAGAACGCTCTTTTTGTTTCACTCATTTTCTGTGCCATCGCAACACGCAATGGGACACCCAATCCCTGAACTCCAACTCTGTGCACGGGGTAACCCGAACCTAGATATTGGGAAGGCCAACAAGGACAAACAGATGAATATGGGAGAATCACCGCCAAGGTCCTTTCTGCACTCCTTCCCCTCTACCACCAGTACCTCATAATTCTCATTTTACAGTCAGAAATATACTTCGCACAGTCAATTATCACAACGTTGCCGACTTGTCCTCCAGCCCATCTTTCCCGTTCAAGATCCAGACGAAGTGACAATTGATAAGCATACTACGGCGCCCCAACTGTCGGTCCCGACACCTAATCCTGCGATGCCTCGTAATGGCACCAATCTCTCTCTTAATCTTCAGGAAAACCTCGAAAACAAAACCCAGTCACGATCTCACAGGCGCAATGAGACGGCGAGACCACCATTAGTCTGGGACTGGGACGTTGAGCACGAAGATCGGAAGCGGGAGCGAAAAGCTGATGCAACTCTAAGGGGTGCGGCCCCGTTCGAAGTAGATCGGAAGGTGCTCAAGGATGTTGTGCGGGAGAGAATGGGTCTAGAAGTCGGACGCATCAGGTTTCTTTCAGCTGGTATGTCCTTATCGGGCTTTAGGCTTGTAATTACTGGTTTCAAAGTCTAGACGCTGAAACCTCATTTTTCACCTTTTACAGGAACCTTTCACAAGGTACTGGTCAAACCCATTGACGAATCGCCGGCACATGTGCTTACCCTGTTCTTCCGTTGCCCGTAGGCCTACCTCATCACTCTTGTCAATCACGAGGAGCTCGTAGCACGCGTTGCCCGCCGGTTCATGCCCAGGCTCAAGGTAGAGTCCGAGGTTGCTACCATGCAGTATCTGCGGGAGAAAACGAATGTGCCAGTTCCGACCGTATATCATTACGACTCCAACCCGTACAACCGTTTGGGAGGAGAATTCATTTTGATGTCAAAGGTATGTAAGCTCTGTTGCCGAGACCATGTGCCGCTCGACGCGTCTCGCCACCCACTCCCACGTGCTCTGTTAGAACATAATGTGACCTTGTGTGTTTTCCCTTTTCAGGCCCCTGGAATTCCGCTCGCTCAGGTGTTCCACTCCCTGTCATATAACGATCTCGTAAAGCTTGTGAAGAACACGGCCCGAATCATCATCCCGCTCTTCGCACACCGGTTTTCGCAGATTGGTTCCCTCTATTCTGGATCACCCCCGCATAGTGACCTGTCATCTGGTATACCAACACCCAAGGCTTCTTTCCACAATGCTGCATATCCGTTTTCGGCCGTACAAGCTATGTCATCAATCTCCACAGCACTCACACCACGACCGCCTCCTGCTTCCTTAGCAATAACGCCGACGCCCTCTACCGCCGGTCCAACCGGTGCACCCAATTCTAGAACCGAATTCTACGTCGGACCCATAATCTCGTGGCCATTCTTCGGTTCTAACAGGGGCTTCCTTTCTCACCCCAACGAACTCAACAGAGGCCCATGGTCCACAACGCATTCTTACCTTAGCTCTTGCGTCAACCGTGAGATCCAAGGAGTTATCAGAGAAAATGAAGGCCGCTCAGCTCCGCACCGTCTCCATCTCGACCCAGATGAGATCATCTCATCACGGCATCACCGCCTAAACGCAGTGCCCGGCGACGAATCCGATGACAGTGATGAATACGACTTAGAAGAGAGCGAAGAAGAATGGGAGGGTCCAGGTGACGTGATGTACAGAGATTACAGAAGGATGCAGAGGAGTACGTTCTTGTTCACACATATGGCTCAGAGGGAGAAGAATGTGAGGAGAGAGATGGAGAGGTGGATGAATGTCATGGAGAGGTTGATCAAGATTGTCGAGCAAGACGGCCCGAGAAGCGGATTGGAGGAATTTGGATTGGATTGCCACGATTTGAGTTTGGAGAATGTGTTTGTTGATGAAGTGGACCATACGAGAATCGTATGTCGTGCCTTTTCATTTTCAAATCCGCTTTTTCCTCACGAGTCCATACACCTAGACATGTATAATTGACTGGGAGTCGACGACAACCCGACCACTCTGGGCATGCGCGCACCTTCCCGCCTTCGTCCAGTCCTCACCCTTTGTATCTAAACTCTTCCGACAGGCGGTCACCGAACTGCCCAACGACCCTACTGTAACGCTTCCCTCCAGTTCATCACACAAAACTGTTGAATCCTTGTGCCGCGAGTGGCTATATTATGAATCGGCAGGAATGAGGCTGAGGATGGCGCATCGGTGTGCGGAGTGGGACGGTTGGGAGGAGGGACTCGTCGAGAGCATTCTTGGGCCGGTGGAGGTGGAGGAAGAATGGTTTAAGTTCAACCCCTGTTCGTCATCAGCCGCCAACGGAGTGATCCATGGTTCAAGCCCTGGTTCACCCGTTTCGCCCCATCTCGATGGCCCTACCTTAGCCAATACCACCTCCGATCCCGACGGCAGAACCAACGGAAGAGGCAGAGGGAATCATCATCGCCGAGCATCCGATTCTGATTCCTCGCGGTCCAGACGTAGTTCGTTGAGTTCCATATCACTTGGTGGTGCAAAGGTGTCATCCAAGTTGCCGTTCGTGGAAGAACAGCAGAAAGAACAGATGCTGAACACAACAGGTGACATTTGTGGTGGACGTGGTGGGGAGCTAGGGAGGCGGTTGGAAGCCTGGTTGAGCGTTAACGGACAGAGCGTTAACGGTAATGGAGAGGTCAATGATGGCGGAGGAGGAGGTAGAGAAGGAAGAGATCAGGCGATCGGAGTTGTGGGTGGGGTGCTGAATAAGGAGAGGTGGCTTGAAGGACAGAGGACTGTTGTCGCACTGGATTAGTGATTCCTGGTTTGCTTCACACTTCTTTTCGCTCTGGGTTTTCCGAGCTGGATTCGAATTTGTCTTGCGAAACCTCCATTCTCATTTGCATTCTTCAACCCGCATATAACACCTTTACCCCAGTTACCTCATCCTTTCCTTATTCCCAACGCAACCGCACACTCATTATACTTCCTCATCTGCAACGTTCTCATGGCCTTACCACTAAGTATATCGATTCCCTTGTCTTCTTATTTATTACATATAAGCCTGGTAATGTCCGTTGTCAAGATTCCCCAGTACCTTTTGATGTTATGCCAGTGTTCACATAGTTGATTCTTCCATGTGCAGTTTACTTTTTATGCAAGCGTTGACTCCCTCTACCTATGCATGATCACCGATCATTTAATTTCATGCACAATGAGCGTTAAGGATGATTGAGTAGGAACTTGTGTCCGTTTTAGATACACTAAAATTGTAGTAAGTGTCCGGGGAATTAAGACATTGTACTGTGTGTATTTAGGCAAACGGATGACTAGGAATAAGCGGAGAAATAAAGTAAAGCGAGACGGGCACCTGGTAGGGACAGTGACAGAAGTGAGCAATGCGAGCGATTATACAGATATACATAGCACGGAAGAGGTACGAAGATATACGACGAGAAATAGGACGAACGATGGAGAATAGCAGGTGATACAAGTGTTCAGATCAGCACTAAATTGGAGAGTGGCAAGGGAAAGAAAGTGATAAGGAACGGCAATAATATCCAGAAATGAGGGAGGGACAGCGAAAGTCTTGGAAAGAGAATAGAACAAGGGTAGAGAACGAGTGTTGAATCTCGCGTAGCACGAGACAAGTAGGATGAGGCGAAAGGTAAGTTAAAGGCTTCCTCGACCTCCGTATGATCGATATCATCGGAGGATGATAGCGTCAGTCCACCACACCAAGATCAAAAATCTGACGGTATTTTGGCATCAAAAACGACACCATGATCCTTCAAGGCCTGCTCAACGATTTTCATCCCTGCCAACACCTTCTCTTCCTCCATTTTTCGCCCCACGATTTGCACGCCTAGGGGAAGACCATGCATCTTCTCCGCATTATATTCCATATATGCACTTCGGGCTATGGCGTTGAACTGGGTGTATGGTGGTGAGGAATGGAAGTTGGACGGAAGGCTGTCAAGGGAAGCGGAGACGGTTGTTGTTGGAATCACGCCTGCTGGGTAGTCAAGCTACCGAATGTGTACCATTAATACCACGGGCAAGTCATGGGTCGTAAGATCACACACACCAGACTGAAGATAAAAGTATAGCCGGCGCTCATGAGTGTCGCCCTCTCACTGCCCCCGTTCGGAAGTGCAGGCAAAGCATGCGGCACCGTCAGAACGAAGTCAATTCCTTCTTCTATCCATTTCCTATGCCATTCCGCCCTATAGTTATCTCGTTGCTCCACAAGCTTACGTTCTTCCAATACAGTCTTCTCGTGAAGGATTGAGTAGAGGTCGGCGGAGAGCGGGTCGGGTGGAGAGCCGAAGCGGAAGAGGAAGGAGAGAACACGGGAGCGGAGGATACGTGAGAGGAGCGATTTCACAAGCTTGGGGAGCCTGAGGAGGGTCAGGACTTGCTGTGTGGGCGGAGACGTTGACTCGGTATGGCTAAGGAGTGCACGGGTTTGTTCACCTGCGGATATAGTGTTAAGGTTCAATTGACGAAGCTATTGTGCTGGGAATTGTGGCTTACCGCCATCGGAGAAGAGAAGCTGGTAACCAATCTTGAGGCCTTCCATAATCGAAGGAGGCTTGCTAGGGAGTATTAAATTTTATTCTCTGCTCTGTTGAAATCATTAACTTGATACTTACAAGTCAACGACTTCGTGGCCCTGTTTTCTGAGAGCATTGACGACCGTTGATAGCGCACGCCGACAAGCAGGTGTTGGTGGGATAGTTCCTACTGAGGTTTGAGGATCATGAAGACATAGGAGAAGTGGACTCACCATCTTCCCAAATGACACCCCATTTTAGCCGCCGTCCCTCATCCTGCAAGTTAATGGGCTGCCATGGAAGCGGAACACACTAATGCTTTCAGTCAGTGGCAAAGAAATCGAAGACGATGCCAAACGGACGGTATGGTCATACTGCCAAGGTTTCATATCTACCACTCTCCTCCAGAATTCCGTCAAATCATCCAGCGAGTTGGCCATAGGCGCAGCAAGGATAGGTAACGCCTCGAGCCCCATCATAGGAGCCCTATTCCCCCATATCGGAAACCTCCCCGCACTCCCCTTCAAGCTCCAAACACCGCAGAAATGCGCGGGGATGCGCACACTCCCAGCCAGATCTGTACCAACTTCAATCTTGCTTCCGCCACTGGCGAGAAGCGCCGCGCCACCCCCTGTCGACGCGCCAGCGCTGTGTGCAGGGCTGTAGGGATTCGTTGTACGGCCAAAGACGTCCGATGTGGTCTCGATAGCCAGAAGCCCGGTGGGAACGCTCGTCTTGGCGTGCACTAGAGCACCCGCATCCTGTAGTAGACGGACGATAGAGGAAGACTCTTTGACGGGTTTTCCGACATTGCAGGAGTAGCCGATCGTGGAGTCATGCCCGACGATATCGATAGTCTCTGCCAAACAAGAACGTTAGCTTTTGGCTATGGTGTAAGTATTACGGCATATGTACCTTTAATACTAACAGGCACTCCCAGGAGGGGACGTTCCCTCAAGATGGATTCATTTGTGCTATCTAAGTCGACACCTGGGCCCCAATTGGCGACTGACGGTGTCGCAAGCGCCTCTCGGAACATGATATCCGAAAGGCAATTTGTCGCTTGATGAGCGCGTATGGCCTTCTTGGCATAGGTAGAGAGGATTTGTGAAGGAGAGACAAGGCCTGACTTGCACTGAAAAACGAGTTGTGAGAGCGAAAGAGCGTGGATCTTTTGTTCAACAAGGGAGGGGCGGGTGAAATAAGAAGAAGGGAGGGAATCAATCTTGGATTGGCGTTGCCTCTGCTTCCAGGCGCTGCAAAAGCGGGTGAGAAAAATGGTCGCGAAACACGGGGCAGAAGAAAAAAAAACACCAACCACGCGCGCTGGTGGAATGATAAATAGAAGGGGAAAATCATGAGGAAGCCTTTGTAAGAACACCACACATCCGCCCTGGCCTTTTAGCTGCCCACTCATCCGAGGACTTTGCAGCCCCGACTCGCGAGATGTTCCTCCTGGCTGCCCGTTTTCCTTAAGACTAATCAGCATTAGGCTGCAGATGCCATAAATACTCTGTCCTAACAGAGAACCCCCGTCTGAACTGCTTGATCTGCAAGTGACCGCTTCCACAGGACGTGTGAAACGAAGAACGCGTCGATATCGATTTTGTCTCTCAATTCCCCGAAGCTGCCTCCTCGTTTCATTCATATCAATGTAGGCGAGACTGAAAAGAAACGTGAGCTAGAGCACATCCCGAAAGGAAGCGATCTGCGGCGCATAACCAACGCGTGCGCGACGTCTGGAAAGGCAAATGGCTTAGGCTCTTGGTCCCAGTTCAGACTGGGCATGCAGAGTGTCAGATGGCACCTGCGTATAGTAATCCCTGCACGGAATGCGAACCAGTTGAGAAAATAACAGAACAAATCGGGGGCCCCGGTGACCGACGTACGTGGTCCTGGGTAGCACGGTACAGAGCAGGTGTCGACCAATTCAGTGCCACAGACACAAACGCGGAAACATTTAACGTCATAACCTTAATTGCCAACAGCTGGCACCAGGCCAAGCCAGTGTTCCGCGTCCACTACACCACGGGTATCGACTGCGATGCCGCACTAGGGAACGATCTAGAATGTAATCCTCCAGTTGTCCCTGCTTGCGTTTGGCGGCTTAAACTTGGACTACGGACGACGCCGACCTTCGCACGCAAACGAACACGTACTTCGAAGGATACGCCCCACCACCGCTTCCGTTAATCTCCCCCCTTCTCATGCACTTGAGTGTGGCATTGATATTGCCTTCCTTTCGCTTCGTAACTTAATATCGCAATCCTTAAACTAGTGATCCATTCACCACGCATGGGTTACATAGTCGAGGTATGGTGATGTGAGGTCACATATCTGGCTTCTCTGTATCACCACCACCTTCGGTGCCCAATAGCCGCTCCTTGATCTTTTGTGCAACTGCAGGACCGTGCACATAGATCCTTGCTGTGATGTATCTTGAGCGGACACAAACGAGATGACATAGTTGGAAGAACATACGACTATGGAATCCATCCAAAATCTGTACTCCCTAGGAGTTTTGTAAGACATAAGTATGTATACTCGTTGAATCCACGGATCACGCACTTCGTGATATACACCCTTCGGATACGTGATTAACGTATCATTCCATACAATATAATGCTATAACCTATTCATACAGACACTAGATCAAAATAAAACTCGAGAGGCACACCTTATGTCCCATGTTCCTAGCCAGCATCTCATAATCAAAGTCGTACGCTAAAATACATTCATGTCAACCTTCATATAACAAAGATCACAGTGGAGAAATCACGCACAACCAGGATAGACGATCTCAATAAACGTTGATCGTTCTGAAGGTGGCATCCAGAGCTGATGCTGCGTAAAGGTGTCAGTTATGGGGTTAGTGATTGTAACGGACATCAATAGGCACCAGGAACAAATGGAATAGGGAGTAAAGTGACAACAGGAATGGAAAAGAAGTTGAATATCCAGGAGGGTGCTTGAGTGAAAGTTGTGTTTAGCATCAGGTCAGTGATGTAGATAGCGCAGGAGCTCTAAGAGCCAAGAACACAACACAGACAGGCGATAGAGGGAGAAGAAGAGCGAGTTAAGATAAAGGAAAGTGTTAACTCACCGTCAACCCATTGCCATGCACTCCAACTATAATCTAAAATAATAGAAAGTCAGAGAAAAAGTAAAAAGTCTGAGACGGTCGTATGACAAAAAAACAAAGAAAAACCTGAATATGTGTAGAAGGCAGTGTAACGGGAGGGTCGCAATCAACCTCAGAACCCCGGAGTAAACAGGCGTTACGGCGAGACGCTTCCAGCCAAAGTCTAGCTTGAGGTTATCCAGGATACCAAAAGCTTCTCCCGTGATAACTAAGCTCTTTGTCTCTTTCATCCCCGGAGACTTCCGACCTAGATACCTCTTATCCAAAGGCTCGCATACGGTCAACGGTCACCTAACACCTTCAACCCTGTGGCAACTCCCGCAACCCCAAAAGCAACACGGTAGGCAGCAAATGGATACTCACTGTGCTCCTAGCAACGAGCCTAACCTGCTCCCGCAATCCAACATTCTCCATCCGAACAATCTGCACCTCACACACTCCCTCCTCTTCCAAAGCCCTCAACGCTTCAACCATACTCTTATGACTCTCATCGGTCAGTCTACGTCTTGTGCCCTGTCTATCGATGTATGTCACCACCGGTTTATCCGATCGATCTGAAGGTGGGGAGAGGACTATGCGGTTTGTGAGAGAAGCGAATGTCGGGATGTACCCTAGGATGTTGTGGGTTAAAGATTTGCGAAGGGGAGACCAGAACCCTTCGTGATCTGGAGAAGGGGAAGATGGGTCGAACTCGGGGACTTCGAGCTCCTGTGTGCCTGCAATCATTTTGCCCCAACGTCCTCCCCAACGACTGGGGTGGTGTATGTTAGCCTAGCTTTCGGTGAATATGATTAAAAATCGATGCTTACTGCCGATGTGCAGCTCTGCGATTTGTGACCAAGGCACGGTCGAAGACAACTGTAACGTTGAGTCTGATGAGGTCCAACCATTGGTCTCTTTCTTCTATTGCTGCTTGTGGGAATGCGGCGCGCATGAGGGGACCGACTATCCGTGATTTGTCTCGCCATTTCCCGTCGACCACGATCTGGTATCCAGAGTGTCAGTGTAAAGAATGACAGGGCTGACAGAATCCGACTGCTCACTGGCAATAAAAATCTGTCTGGCATTCGTAGTCTCTCTGGGTGGAATGTCCCGTCCGGGTCGAGTCCGACACGAGAATACACACGCCAACCTCCAAGGATGATTTCCCCCCACCAGTGATAGTAGTGCTTCAAAACGTTGATAAGAGTGTTGATTCCAACTGGCGAACAGAAAACGACAACTCACGGACATGAATTGTGGGACATCATACATGATCCAACTGAATCCTTCCACTCGAATTGCTGAATCACCCAACAGCGGCACGAGTTCATCAGGAGTGATGAACTGAATATCCTGTAACTCATCCATAAGTTTTCCAGCAAAACGGCATAAAGCCCGAAAACATACCTCTTCATTGGGTTCCCTCTCAACTTGCCCACTGACGAAAGGTCTCCACACCAGATCCTCCTTCTTCTCTGGGAACGCGCTCCGGTTACGCGTTACGATGTAAAACGTCCCATTGTGCACGACGAGATTGTCAAGGACGAAAAATCCATGGATGAGGGCACCGTTCGGAACTGTGGTTTCGAGCGATGATGTGAGGGATATACTGGAGCTCATTATTGTTGAGTCCGGATATTTGAAGTCTGGGGATCCATAGTCCGATTCCTCCATCGGGTCGATAGCATCAGCAACCGCATTCGCAGGTTCGTGCTGCGGGATGGGATTGGCGTTATCTGCTTTTTCCGGGAGCACTGATGGAGGTGGGGACACGCCGTCATATTTGGGATCCTCGCCCTCGATATCATCGTCGAACTCAGTTGAAGGTTCACCTACATGCAGGACATGCACCTTGTCGTCTTTACCTGTGGATGCTGACCAAGATATCGATTTCAACTTGCGTAACGTCGCAAGCTTGAATTCACTCAGCGCCGTGGGTAACTCTGCGTCAAGGAAGAGGAGACCCAGAAAGCTAAGTGTGAGCACTGAAGACAAGACCCCGATGATAATAAAGCGCCGGCGGAGGGCCATGGGTAGCAACCGGACCCGTGAACGGTTGGGATAAAGCTGAGAATAGTTTTGAACAGCTGTATTCCCGTTCCTTGATCTTGTTTGCGGATAACAGCGGGAGCAGTCCTGTTAGATTGTTCATCATGCCCTTCTCGGCCCGGGATGAATGCTAACAATAGCTTCTTTATCTCTTCCGTGAAGACACGCTTGACAGAACTCTGATTCCAAGCCAAGAATGGCCATTGGGAGGAAAGATGATGATGAAAAACATGTATCTCTGCATCTCGACAATAATGGTTTCGGCTCCATGCCGGATCAGTGTACTAATTATGATCTATGGTAGGATGGATTTTTTTAGGTGTCGTGGGTTCGGTTTTTTCTAGGTTTGAGGTGATTTACTTTCAGGCAAGTTTTAACATTTAAGGTCCAACTTGAAACGCACCAGAAAGTGTGTCAATCCAAGAGTACCAAAAGTAATCTGGAAGTCAGCAGGGGTTAGGTGTGGGAGCAGTCCTCCACGTGATACAATCGCTGGCACCACCTCTTTACGAACTCTCGTTTCAAGCTAGGCTTCATGCCAGATGTTTTGATACCAGAGCCGTGTTATGATATTATACCGTGAGGGCTGACAAAGTCAACTGAGGAAAATTGTACGACAGCTTGCAAAGAACGCGAATAGTCACGGCGTGACTCAGACGCGCCAATAAAGCAGTCACGCGTATACATTGGTGATCACTTTCTCACATCACTGACCTTTGCTCAAGCTCGCACCCACAGCGCCTTACCACAATAAATGTCTCCAAGTCCGTCAACACCAATCTCTCGATACCCCTTACACCAAACATTTCGCCCCCTGAACTCTTCACCACTTGCATCGCCTTCTTCCTCGCGTTCTCCATCCGCAACCCACAAGCCAATACCCGAAAGTAGGCGTTTGCAATTCAAAGCCCAAACGCCTACCTCTTCCATATCCCGCAGTAGAACTCTTCCATCTTCATCTTCGTCTGCGCGTCATGTGTCGTCATCACGCACACGGAGTATTCCATCCAGTGGAAGTGCAAGCACCCTCTCCGGTTCATCGTCCAAGCATGTGACGCGTTCGCCTTTCAACCACCCAGAAGACCCACAGAAACAATTCTTTCGCGAGCGCATTAAAGCTAAATGTCTTGAACGGGCACAGAAGGCTAGAGCACGTGCCGTAAAAAATCGGAGGTATACCGGTTACAGCGATCGGAGTAGCGACGGATTTGACATGGAGGATGATGACGATGAGGAAGAGGACGATGATGACATCATGGGCGATGAGGTATGCTCAATGCTCTTTTGGCCTTGTATTCGCTTTCTGACAGCTTGTATTATAGCTGTTCAGGCGTATTATGGCGCAAACAAACCGTAAAACTGATCACTCGTATCGACTTTCTTATGCCCTTGAGGTCGGCTCCTCCTTCGACCCAGATATAGAAGACGTCGCCGAATGGGAGCGTGAAGTTCAGAGTACGTTGCATGCATCATCCGAGACCAGGACCTTGGACACTAACATTACTATTATCGTTACCTCAGGCGCTCCAAACCAGGATCCCGACCCCTTACCCGTCGACTTGAACGAAGACGAAGAACTCGAAGCCTACGCTGAAGAGTGCGCACGGCAAGCTGCATTAGAGGAGTTCGCTGATATACCCGAAGAGGAACTCTTTCACCTGAGCGACATTGACGATGTCCTGAACAGAGACCAAAATCGCGCCGATGATATGGACATCTCATAAGCTCAATTCTCCGAGTTGCCGCACTTTCGAAGTTGCTGTGTATTATTCCGTCACTTATCAAAAGAGTGAATGTATTATTCTTGGACTGTCTGTTTATCTGGCTCGAACCTGAATGCTCAAACTCGCAATCGTGACAACATAGCCTTTCTCTCGGCCTTTTAAATCGGATTTCATACCTCGGGATGGATGGTTCACGAAGCATGATTCACATCAAATGCATGCTGATGTATGTACCATTTACCCACCAATCCTACACCCCAGATACCGGCTTACAACCCTTCCTCTAGCATGCAACGCGATTCAGTTGGGTGAGAATAAGCCGTGAGACGAGAAGTTGATCGATGACGGCAAACTGCTAGGTATCACCTGTCGGGAATGTCCGTCTCCACCTGACTCTTGAGGCACTGATATATCCCACGATAACGCACAGTCTACCACCTACGATCCCGAAGGACCATGACTCCTCGTTCTGAGAGAAAGGCCCTTCGACGACGACAGCAGAAGCAAAAGTCACTGTCAAAGGTATTCGAATACCCGCTGCACCATTACATGGTTACCGTAAAGCTCATTTCAATATGTAGACACCAAGCAACTCTCCAGTTTTCAAACTTCATCATGACGTCTTGAGCGAGATCTTCAAACACGTCTGTATGCCAACAGAATCCGAAGACCAAGCAATTTTTCCCCCGACGCGACTAGGTGCGGTATGCACCTACTGGCGTCAGGTTGCATGGTCCACCCCACAGCTCTGGACCTACCTCTTCTTGACCGAAGGGTTCTGGTTGTCAAGGAACAGGATCAGTGTCCTCAATCTATATTTCAGGAATATGGGAGGGCTGATGCTGGACCTGACAATCTGTCATTATCCGAGGAACCCAAGAGGGGGTAAGAGCCGACGAACAAAGCGCACGGAACCCCTTGCGGACGCCTTCCTCGAACTCCCTCCCATTGGGGGTTTTTCCGATTTCCCTGCTCGCGACGTATTCAACACGATATTTGTTCAACACTCTGACAAGCTGGTGTCAGTAGTGATGAACCAATACGTGTTTCCCTGGTTGTACAAAATCGAGGATATCTCGAAGTTGCAGGGGTTTCCCAACTTGGAGACCTTTGGAGTCGGAGATGAATGTGATTTTGAAGGATTTTCGTTGAGCGACAGCAGGGATCCTCCCGTTGCCATACACAATGCTCCCCGCCTTACGAACGTGCTCTTGATGGGCCTACAAAACTTGTTTACCTTTCCTTGGTCACAACTGGCCAGCCTCTACCTTTGCGCTGTAAACGCCAAGTGTGCGATGCAGGCTGTTTTGCAGTGCACAAATCTGGAGGATTTGAGCATCACGCAACTTGAGGACACCTTCGACGATGAAACCATACTATTTCCCCAGGAATGCGTGACGCTTTCTCGTCTTAGGTCATTCGAGTTCTTCAGTTTCCCTTTGCCACACTTCTGGGAAGCGGGTCTAGCAGATCACCTGGCTTTTCCGGCATTACAACAACTCTTATTGAAGGTCGACCTACGGAGTTTTCAACGTCATGCGGACTTCCTCCGCAATCTCCCCCCATCCCTATCCTATCTTCAAATACATTGTAACCATACAAAGGCTTGTACCAACCTCCTCAAGGAGCTCTTCCGGCGCTGGGAATCTCTCCGCGGGTTGACCCTCGTCTTCGATCAAGACCTCTCCCTCGACCTAGTGAAATCCCTCATCGTCACACCAAAGGTCATGTATTTACCAGCCCTAACCCACTTCACTCTCGCTATCTCTGGTCCTGATCCTACTCTCGGGCGCAAGAAGCTCTCGGCCATCCTGGAGCTTGCGCGTTCGCGCTGGAGGGATACAAGGCCGAATAGGGTCGAACGAATCTCTAAATTAGTCCTGACGTTTCGCTCTCCAAGGCTGAACGTTAACTTTTGGCCCAAGCAATTCAAGTCAGGCATAGAGGAGTTAGTTAAGGAAGGATTGGAGGTGGAGATAGTCGCGTTTGATCGTTGTGTATACGCCCCTTGGCTGGAGAGGTAGTAAAAATAAGTCGCTTCAAGCGCATAGTACCATACAAAGAAGTGTGAATTTAGCTTTCTGGACTCACGATGGCCATAGATGATGTCAGATCCATGATCACTAAACTATATGTAAGATCACGGATATGAAAAACCCTTGTTGACAAGGCAAGTCGCCGTCCATGCCTTCATGTAGCTCACGAGGCTTCTGCCGAGAGTACACATCATACTCAATTTTCAAGTTACGTTCTTTCTTCTTACTAAATCTGACCCATCTAGGATCACAGAAAGACACCAGTTTGTCATGGCTAATAACAGCATTTGCTACGTATCTCTTCTCCACCTCTTGTGCACGGTTGCATCGGATCTGAACATACTTGTCAGTGTTACTGGTGACCTTCTGTTATGACACATGAATGCCATCTCAACTTCTAGCTCCATTGCTTGAGAAAGTTGTGAGTACACTGAGTAGAAGTTCACGGGTGCTTTGGCAACAGATTGCAGGCCATGGAATAAATCCAATGTGTTAATCCTCTGTCCATAGAAGACCCCCAATGTGAGCAACGGGTGTGTGAATGTGGACAGTGTACTACGCTATTTCACGCCCAGACCGTAATGATACTATCTGTCAAACTGTCTGCTGTGAGAACAACATGTATGGTTGAGTTATAACCAAGTTTCTTCTCGGGATACTGGCGCCATTACCAAGTACACTGCCGTCAAATCAAATCCACTATGTTCTCTTAACATTCACCACCGACATACAATTTTCTAGTAAACATTCTGCCTGGAATGGGGGTTCCAGTTTGATGTGCGAAGTCCCGCGACGACCAGAAGATAATGGTGTCAAAACGATTGAGATATGATAAGTGTCAGGGAAAATTATAAGCTGCAAGTCCTTAGGTAATTCCTAACTTTCCCGTCGTCGTTTATAACAACGCACGAAGCGTGTCCACCTGTAAACCGCTGAATCATACAAAAACAAAGAAGGCACAAGAAATGAAGACCTCATTGCGACATTTAAGATCGGAGGCGCATACCTACAGTTAGTACTGAGCATACAATATCAGTCAGTGGACTCCCCATTTGAGCACATGGACTCACGTTGAGTCAAGTGGTGGGAAGGGCGATGTAGCCATTCCCCGGAGGCTTCACACTTCACCGTTCTGATAAGCATTCGATGAACCACCGACCAAGACAGTCGTGATCATTCCATGCTCTCCATAGTCATCTCGTCGATAGCGTTCGTATCCAACAACTGCTATCTCATCACCATACCCTGGCCCACTTCCATGTAAAAGCAGCCTGGGATCGCGAAGATTTAGCATAAGTCGGGAAACCATTATAGACGATATCCTATTCATACGTGAGACCCTCGACTATGATAAGATGAAACATCGGTCGGGCATACGCATTGGTGAACGTGGTTGCGGATCCGCGGCTCAATGGCTGCGAAAGTGGGCTATATCAGGATTGGTCCTTGTAAATGATGCTCTGACGGATACATACGCTGCCAAACTATTTTGCAATCAGCAAACACCCAGGGTTGGAAGAAAAGATTGAACGTACTATCAAGCTGAGAATGTTTCCTATAGTTGTTACAGCCATAGTGCTTGTAGATAGGAGAGGTCAGTACTAAACATCTCCGTAGAGACTTCTGTTGCAAGTCTACTTACCCAAAGTAGATAGTACCTATAAATGATAATAGTTAGCGCCTCGGTAGAGATGAACAAACTAGAAGGGAATTGCACCATCGCGCATGAGCATTGTTAATAGCCCTATCTCGCCCGTACGAGGCAATGTCAAAGTTTTGAATAGGGTCATTCCGAATACGAGAATGTCGAATATGAGTTCACCGAACCAGGCAGTTGCTATGTCTACTTGACGTGGATATTTCCTTTCCTTTGGACACAGAGACACTTACGGAGAGCCCTACGAAACATAGCGTCAGTACTCACAAATGTGGCTGTAGCGGAACCAGGACGCACTCGTCTTTGGCTATTATAAGAATACAGCCGTAGGGTAAAGTCACCGAGGTGGACTTCGCACTCCTGTGGACGTGAACTATCGCCCACTATGTCCACTTGCATCAGCTTGGGTTCATTCACTACCAGCTTCAGATGCTTACAGTTGCTAATCCTGTGGCTGAGCAACATACTGCACTGTAAAGCACTACAACCCACGTCCTACACCCGTAAAGTGCATAGATGCGCGTTATCATCATAGCTGTGTGGAGATTACAACTGGAAGACAAAGACACTGAAGAAACGCGTACATGCGACAAAGATTTGTATCATGACGATTAGAGTTTGGTGGTACAATTGGAAGCTCTTGCACCTGTTGCCGCATATCAACACATTTAGTCCACGATATACAGCAGAAAATTTGGAGAACACGTACATCTACACAATACATCACAATATTAAGGGCATTGAGGAGTAATCGTGGAAATCCACTCACGCTTAGGCTATCCATCTTCAAAAAATATTCCATCATTACTGGCACATGGCCTGCAAGCGCCAAGTAACGATTCAGGAAGAACAAGAGCGAAGCCCAGTTGAAGCTAAAGCCTCTAGCCCCACCTGTGTCAGCTTGTTCAGGAATGACTCCATCATCTTGACTATGGCTACTCCTGGGTCCATGGCCGCGGTGTCGCAGCTTGACCTTGAACCAGATTCTCATCCGCCGGGGCCAAAACCTCTCGAACTCCGAGGGAAACGTGAGTATATAGTCGTATATGAGCAGTGCTGATCACCACCATACCACTAGATCAGGATTTGCCGCGAGAATGAGGTGAGACGGAACGTACTGAGGGATACGACGGCTAGTATCCGGGTGATCTGCCTATCATTGTCAGTACATTCAAAGCTGATTGAGGCTCGACGTAACAGAGAATATGATAAGGAGGAGACGAGCGTATCGTACCGCTTCCTCTCATTTTACTGGCGCAGGGGAGGGGAAGATGGTAGGATACTCACCACATTGCAAAATCCTCCTGCGTAAGACTTAGACCTGCATCCTTCATTTTCTATCCAAAAGCCGAAGACGAGTACTCTCGACTGGCGAGTGGGCTAGGGGTCCTTGACAAGGAGTAAACCGCACGAGGACTAACGTACAGGGGACACAAGATAGAATGATATTGCTGTCCCGCCACGCACGTTATTGCTACTTACGGAAGCTCAGGGCTGAAGGAGACATAATCCAACTTTTCATCACCAACTAACCTTATATGGCTTGTATCTGGGGTCTTGGTACCAGTGACCACAGTTGGGCTATCTTGTCCGGTTTCTTCGTAGACACTGGCTGGCGGCCGATGCCCAGTGCTTAGTGCACAGTACTCAAGTCTTCCACTAGCAATGGACGTCATTAACACGAAGTACACTGTCTTCGTGGGACGGCCGTTGTCTGTGTTGCTGCAAACTATAGAGTATCGTCCTTGAATCTTCCACGCGCTGAGCTAACACCAGAATATTAACATTTAGCAGTCCATATGTTGAGGGACATTCTCAAGCATATGGCAGTTCTTTTTCTATTCACGCGGGGCTTGGTGGCAGTCCGCGCGGCACATGGTAGTTCAATGTTCAACTTCATGAGACTCGAAGTATAATGATATTTCCTACCCCAGCCGTGCAGCAAAACAAGGGGGAGGGGAGGTGGTCTTGAGCGCCTCAGAAAGGAGCACCAACTTGTGCAAAATGAAAATCTACTACAACCATTTGGGCCTGCATAGTCTAGTCGTGAAAGGGATTCACCACTCAAAGCTCGGGCTGTGGAAAATGGTGACTAACAATTTGCTCTTCAAGTAATGTAGTACTGTATTACTCAACTCGTGTTGCTCAATTTATTGAACCAACTTACTGGGGCAACCCATGCGCACCAACTGCCGTGCACGTGTAACTGAGACAGCGTGTCTGCGCCGAACAAGTCCCCCTTACTGTAATCTACTATAATGGGCTGCAAGAGTTGCCGACTGAGCAATGTGGCTCCACGAACTACCCGGGTCCTCATGGGAACCTAAGCTTTTTGGATGATCCCCTGACGTGAAAGTCGCATCATGGTCACGATGGAAGACAATGAGGACATCCCACAGGTTCGACAAGGGCCATCATGTTCATGTAGGAGCCCCGAAAATACCGAAAATAGGGGTGGAACCCGGAGGTTTTTATCCGCACAAAACTGAGATTTTATCCGAAAAAAAAAACCTGGGTCCCCCGGCCACCCATGTCTTATCCAGATTTTGAAACAGGGTCTGGGCGCTTGGGTGCACAGGTTTTTTCCCCCGCCTACTCAGTTCTGTTTGTGTGAGGGAATGTGGATTCAATAAAAACACAGTAGATAGAGAAATGCAAGGGAGTACTATTGTCCTGATTCCTCAGGCGCTGGTGAAGTCCTTTTCCTGCAGCTTTGTAATCATAACTTTGCCCTGAAGGTCTTCAAAGGCGACCGAATCATCATGAGAGATTCTGGGCCACTGGGTGTTTTAATCGGAGTATCGAGAACATCCCGGGGGTATTTCCTCCCTTTCCCTATCCACTCTTCCTTGCTGAATGGATGTGTTTCGTCCAAAAGTTCGGGGATCTGCATGAATAATGAGTGATTGTGTCAGGTGAACAGAGTAAGATTGCTGAGGTGGTCCGTGCATTGTATCTAGATTTTTTTCTCACCATTTCCCCAAAACAGTCAGATTACTTGTGGGTCCAATTGTCTCTTGTCGGCTGCTGATGAGTTCCCGGAACAGGCACTAAATCATGATGCCTGCCCATTCAGGAAATTTTATCCATATTTGAACGGCGTAGAAGGTCTTATCCGGAGCTCTCAGGCCAAAAGCCCCAATTCTTATCTGGAAAATGTGGAGGGTTGCCCAGAAATCCTCACATTGTTATCCAGATGATACCCCCAATTTTCACAGGTCCTATAATACTACTATATTGGTGGCCCATGGTCCCAAACCTCAGATGAACATCTATATCTTGCCTCATACTCCACAAAACTTTTTGAAACTTTATGTGATACATCTCCAACCATTCTGTGAATTGTGCAAGGATTGATCTCAGGAAACTTTAATGAGGAGAGCAACTGCATGCTCAAAGCCATGGTCCATGATCTTAATCAAAGATCAGGAATTCCGACTCAATGTAACACACAATGCTGGCAGCATTGCCAGAATGGGATCACTGGGCTGCATTACCCACCTCCAGGGTGCTGCCACCACACAGTCCACCACCGTATTCAGCTCTTGGCTCGCAAAAAACCATGACTACCATCACCTATTGTGTGGAGGTGACACATCCTCATAGTAGGTTCCCCCTAGATGGTTCAAAGATACAATCTCCATCCACATCAGATATATGTGCTTCAAATACACTAGCTGTGCATGGCAATATCAGATAACTTTATATATCCTGGCTCGCCTGAGGTGGTGAAAAATCTGGTAATTGTATTCACGGCGAGGAGAGTCTCCCATGCCCTGAGGAGCTGTAATCCATGCAGCCACCTGTATGGTCAACAATCCTTATTATGAATAGCGTCATTGCCGTAGAGAAGCAGTAGGACTTGATAATAAACGTTCAAAGCACATCGGTATGATAGATCTTTAAACTATGCAACACACAGGCAGGACGCAAGTTGCACCACGGATGAGCAAAATCATGGTCGAAATTAATTCTTGGTGTATATCTTAATTAGTGGAGGTTATACAATGATGGTCAACAAGCTTCCATCCTCCCACTTCAACATGTAAACTCTCGTTAGTCCATCCTGTTTGAGGGCCATTCAGGTTGCGAAGCTTCCACCGTGTTTCATGGTTCAGCACCCCAATTAACGTTTGAAGAACCACCGGCTAAGATCCTCGAGTCACCTCCAATAGTCGTGATCACTCCATGTGTTCCAAACCACGAGCTGTCTCTCCTCCGGAATCGGCACCCGTTGATCGTCGTCCCCTCTCCATCTCCATACCCACTTCCAGTTCGGTGAAAATACAGTTTAGGATCACGTAGATTTAGCATTAGTCTGGAGACCAAGATAGACGATATCCTGTTAAGAGGCGAGAGTTTAAATATGGTGAGATGAGGTGATGATGACTGGACGTACACATTTGTGAACATGGTTACGGATCCTCGGCTCAGTGGCTGTCCAAGTGAATCGAATAGTTAACTTCGCAAGTAATATAGCTAGCGATCAGGGCACGTACACCACCCAGCTATACTGAAATCAGTCGACTGTCGCACAGAAACGGGTGATCATACCGTCAAGCTGAGAACATTTCCCACATTTGCCATTGCCATAGCACTTCCGGTTCCAGAGATCAGTACCCCCCCCCCCGATGGATGAGAGTTTCTATGCAAGCCTACTCACCCAAAATAGATGGTACCTGCCCGGGATGCATCAGTTGCCGTAGGCAGGGATACATAAGATGGGAGAGGATTCTTACCATCGAGCATGAGCATTGTTAGCAGTCCCGTATCACTCATTCGAGATAATGATATTGCTTTGTATAGCGTCATACCAAACACGAGTATGTCGAATACGAGTTCGCCAAGCCATACTGCTGTAAGGTCTATACGGTGTGAATCCTTTATCTCAGAAGCTGGCTCGAAAGGCACTTACAGAGTCCCCTGAGAAACACAATATCAGTATTCAGCGCTGGATCCTGAGTATTGAGTACGCACTCATCTGAGGCTACCGTCACACCACAGCCGTTTGGTATAGCTACTATGGGGGACTCTTCGCTTTTTCTGATGGTAATTATCGCCCACTATATTCACCCACTTCAGTCCTGAGTTCTTTTCTTCAAGATCAGACGACTTGCCATTGCAGTTCCTACTGCGCCACATACCACGACGGCGTAAAGTACTGCAACCCATGTCCTTCGCTCGTAAAGTGCATAGACGCGCATTATCATCATACCTGGATGGATGTTAGCCCTAACAATTTGTATCGCTGGAGAAGAAACGTGCATGCAATGATTATTTGCGTCGTGAGGACCAGAAGCTGGTGATACAATTCTAGATGCCTGCATCTATTCCAACAACAAACGATCAATGAATTACATCCCGGAAAAAAATGTAACATGCATACACCTATAAGCAACATAACGTTGAGAATTTTGAAGGGAGGAGCAATGTGATCCACTCACTCTGTTTAGTGTATCTTCCCTGCTGAACCTCCAGAAATACTCCACCATTATTGGAACATTGCCAACAAGCGTCAAATATCGATTCAGGAAGAACAAAAGTGAAGCCCATGCGAGACCGCATCGTTCAGGAGTAACAGCATCACATCGACCGTTATAGCCATCATCACGACTATGGCTGTGCTGTCGTAGCTTGAAATCGAGTAAAGCCTTCAGCCTGCGGGGCCAAAACCTCTCGACCTCGTAGGCGAATGTAAGGATATAGTCATATACGAGCAGTGCTGATCGTTACCATATTACACTCAATTAGATCTGGTTACAACGATAAATTGAGATAGAACGTACTGAAGGATATGACAGCTAGTATCCAAGTGATTTGCCTATCATTGCAATTATAGCTGTCAGCATGTCCACAGTTGATAGAGAAGACACGATATGGCAGAAAATATCATATGCGGGCAGGAGATGTCTTTTCAGGCATTCCCTCGTTCTTTCACCCCGAAGAAGCGAGCGAATGACAGCGAGCGAAAAATGTACTCACAATGACTCGTAGTCTGCTTGCGTGATCTCCATACGGGAATCCTTCAGGCCGTGGTTCAGAGACAGAAAGAGTTGATTAGAGGTCTGTCGTCAGGCAATAAAGTGCAGAACACCGATACTCTGAGGTTGAGAGGGTGGAATGGAGGCCCGAAGAGGGTAACAATTGGAAGTCATGCCCCAAGCTATATGAAAGGGCGATAGGTACCAGCTGCGCCACCCAGATCCCTGACGATAAGTATATGTTGAAATGGTCCGAGTGATATGTAACAGTTTGAGTAGTAACCATATGGAGCTCAAGATTAGTACTCTACTGTTCGGGAGGGCATCGTAGTTGTTGGTTCTCATCAGGACACCGATCTCCCGTTTCATCAGGATGAAACACCCCGCTGAGCAATGCAGAGTTACGAGTTCCTCGGAACAGCAACACAATTTAGACACGTACTTCGCGCCGAACTATGCTAGCACCATTTTCGGCGAGTAATGTGAGACATATTTAAGGTGAAGAAAAGGAGTGGCAGGTAGAATTGATGGATAATGGTCACGTGAAAACGGGAAAAAGGGAAAATCTGATACAGTGCCTAGGTGCCAGGCTGGCGCCATGGCTCAAAAACTACCGAACTTCAACTACTTCTTGTTAGGTTGCAGGCCATTCCTGGAAGCTGCTATTTCTCACTTTAACGTCGAAGAATAGCCAACCTTCAAGCAGAATCAGAATACGACTTACCCCGTACGACGAATTCGGGATACGCGACCTGCTCATGTCGGTCTAGGGCTACCGTATCAGACTAATCGTGTTTTACTTCACATACGAACACAACACATTGAGAGAGCGATACACACCCAGCCATACCCATTGATTCCATAAACTTGTTAAACACAAAAGGGCACCCTCACCATCAGAAAGGAATTAATTCATACGCCTTTCCCTCTTCTCTCAACAAACTCTCAATCATCTTCATACCCTCCAATACTTTCTCCTCTTCCAACCTCCGCCCGACAACTTGGACACCCAGCGGCAAGCCATGCATATCTCGGGCATTATACATCGCGTAAGCTCCAGCCTCAATCGCGTTGGTACACTTGAAACCTCGGGGCAATCCATCCAAGGCAGCATCGACTTTGGAGATAGGAAGCACGCCTGCACTATAGTCCAACTATTCCATGAATCAGCAAACACGCATAAAACGCATAGCAAGATGATGGATTAAGTGGAAGAACTTACAATGTTGAAGAGGAACGAATATCCACACGCTCTCCACCCCTTCTTC
Organism: Podaxis rugospora; assembly: GCA_018524415.1. Lineage (NCBI taxonomy): Eukaryota > Fungi > Basidiomycota > Agaricomycetes > Agaricales > Agaricaceae > Podaxis > Podaxis rugospora. The sequence goes on along the minus strand of JAEUWL010000457.1, from coordinate 187,397 downwards.
ATTCCTCCACGAGGTACAGCAGGAAGCGAGTTCGGTACCGTCAACACAAAATCTAGTTGCTGTTCATCCCAAAACTCGAACCACTGAGCCTTGTATGCCTCTCGCTTCGCGATCAAACTCCATGTCTCCTTGGCTGACTTGGCGCAAAAGTCGTCGATGAGGCCAGCATAGAGTTTGTCACGTCGAATGTATCTGACGTAGAAAGCGTAGAGTTTGCGGAGGATATTGGGAAGGTTCATCATCCGGAGAGCTTGGATCACTCCTGGGTCATTGAATTCAAAGGTCCGCATTGGTTCTACACATAGTTGTCCTGCGCGACCCGCATCAACTTAAAGGATTGCATGTGGAAGGAACGCCCGTACCGCCGTCAGCTAGGATAAGCTGTGACCCGATGCGAATTCCCTCATATGGACTCGGAGGCGAGCTGTGGAGTGATCATTTACCAACCCGTCGAGGAAATTGGGGTTCACCACATACATCTCAATTACCTCATGACCATGCCTTCGCAAGGTATCGACAACGACATCCAACGCACGCGCACAAGCAGGTGAAATCCTCACTAAACCTATGCATACTCATTCAACATCTTTCCAAATCCCAAGCAGCTAGGAAACTAGGAAACATACCATCACTCCTCATAACGCCCCACCTCAGCGGTCTGTCCTTCGGGATAACAAAGGGCCGCCAGGGTAAGGGGTGACACTATCCCCATAAAAACACGTGTGAACAACAGAGTAGCAAAGGGCAAGGTCAGTCTGAGTTCAACTTTGATACTCGCTCAGACGGACACACCGTATGATCATACTTCCATGGTTCCATACCCACGACTGCCTTCCAAAAATACTCCAGATCCTCCAACGTCCGTGCCATAGGAGATACGACGGCAGGAACGCCTTCCTGCCCAGGCATACTCGTCGCATTACCGACCTTGGGGAACCTACCCGTCGACGACTTGATAGCATAAATACCACTATAATGCGCTGGAACACGAACAGATCCAGCAACATCCGTCCCAATACCAATCCTTGAACCACCATACGCGAGCAACGCCGCCTCCCCACCAGTCGACCCACCAGGAGAGTGCGTACTCTTATGTGGATTCGTCGTACGTCCAAACACATCGTTGACAGATTCGAATGAGAGAAGAGTAACCGGGATATTGGTCTTGACAAACGGAACAGCACCAGCATCACGGAGGAGGCGAACAAGTGGAGAATCTTTCTTGGCAGGTTGTCCGACGTACGACGAGTAACCCATACAATTATCAAAGCCTTGGACCGAAAACGTCTACAAGCACGATTCATCATCACAATCATCGTTCAAAGTGTTACACCACTCACATCTTTGAGACTGACGGGGACTCCAGCGAGGGGACCTTCCTTGTTACACGCCTTCGCATAACGCCTAGCGGAGATAGCAAGAATCTCAGTCAAACAGTTGGTCGCAACATGGGCGCGAAGGGCTTTGCGTGTATAAGTCGACAAAACGTCCAAGGGGTCAAGCTGTCCCGACTTGACCTCGACAGCAATCTGCGCAATGGGCTTGCTGAGGAGATCAATGTCCCCCTTGGACACGGGTTCATTCATTGCGGGGTACCCCAAATCCCGGATAAGGGTGTTACGCTCATCCTGCTTCATTCGACTAGGAGCTAGTTAATAGGTAGTGCTCGACACGCTAGAGAAGAGTTGCTCACCAGGCCTTCCTGTGGGCGATATAAGAGAACATGCCGAAGACTATGGTCAAGCCAAGGCAAGCGTGAGGATATAATTGAGGCCCCTGAGGAAAGAGGATATCATGTGTTGCTTCGTGTGCATTTTGGGTAAACACCTTATTGGGAATTCGGGACAGGACTTAAGGGGGGAATCACACGAGAGCCGCGGAACCCACCATGGGGTGATTACGGTGGTCACCGAACTTGTAGCACATGCTGGCAGAGATTTCAATAATAATTCGGTCATCTGAGACTCTGATCAGTCCTCCAAGGGCGAATAGCAAGAGCCTGCATTGAAACCATAGACATACGAGAGACCACAGCTGCTCAGGCCTTGATAGGTAGAAGCTGCTGTAATTGGGCGCCGAGGACTCTAGGCTGTGCTGACCTTTCCATCATAATCACGATCGTCTCCTGATCCCGAAACCACTGCATGGCAGTAGCGTAACACCGAAAACTGCTATGATTTAACTTGAAGTTCCCTCATGGTGTAAAATCCGAATTCTACCACTGTATTACCTGTTGCGCCAACTGACATACCACATTCATATCAGGCCGAGTTCCTCAACCAGAAAAACGAAGGTAGAACTTTGCGTAGCAACTTGTACCAAGTCCTGTAAAGTACTGAAACCGAAAGCCGAACGTCTCGACCTTAAAGCTGGTTCTTTTGTTCACAAAATACACACATACAAAGTGCCTATAAGCTCTAAAGAGTGGAATAATAGTTCGTGTTGATTCGTAAAACATACCGCATCACTCAGTTCCCAGAAACCCTGAACTTGTGGCCATCAAGGCCGAAAGCCTCGTTTTGCGAGCTGAAGGACCCGAAGAATGGAGTGGCAGGACTAAGGGTGGATGGAGTTTGCGACGAATAGGTGAGGGTAGGGGAAATTAGGGATGGAGAAGGTTGGTTATCCATGTCGTAGGCGTTCTGGTGTAGACCGACATTGGGCGCGTGTTGAAACTTTGAGTGAAGTTTGTTACCGATTTCGCGTCTCACAGTCCGTTTCTCAACTGAATCTTGATAATCCCGCTTGTCGTGATCGGGGTTATTTTGGCTCATGACGGCAGTGGCTGCGTGTTGCGGGGTCCGTTGGCCCGTACTCGGGATGCTCATACTACTATGGTGCTGATGGCGCTGATGTTGACTTGGAGGGGGTCGGTAGGGGAAAGTGGTGCAACGAACGTGCTGATTATTGTGTTGTTCGCTTATAGAGGCGAGCCGCGGCTGAGTACCAAGGACGGGTGTAGTGAATGTGCGGGGTGTCGAACGAATCGTCTGGTCATTGCACGAGCTATATTCCCTCGAAGTCCCTCTAAGAGTCACATCAGGATCCTCTTCATCGGCATTCTGCATGGATTTGTTTTCGTAACCCCGAGCAGCCGTAGCATGGAACTCGTTCTCGCTCATCATCGGAGTAGACTCCATCTCAGCCAAGGAAGAAGACTGGCCATTCCGGTCCAGTGTATTATTGATTGCATGGGTATGATACCCCCGAGCAGCAGTGGTGACGTTGACCGAAGCAGCCCCAATTCCATCCTCCCGACGACTCCTCACGCGATGGACTATGTTGAGAGGGGCGGGATGACGCCGCGACTCAGCGTGAGCGTGTATGACGAGCTCCTCTGCAGCGGTGTATCCAGATCCTGTACGGGCTGGTGAAGGGCGCACGGAGTAATCATCAGGGGTATATTGCGAATCATGGGTGTCTAGGTCGTGCACTTGAGTATAGGTATTATAAGCAACAACGGCGGGGCCACGAAGGGAGTCCCCGTTTCCACGTGAATCGTCGAGGGTAATAGGAGTTGAAGGATCGACGCTCCGCGGAATGTACCGAGCATATTGTTGGGCGTAATTTAGATTAACTATCCCAGGTGATGGGATGCGCTGAGCGGGGACATTACTTCCAGGAGCGAGCGAGTAGTCAACCTCAAACACTGGCCGTGACAACTGAAGAGGAGGGGGCTGGATGCGGTTGGGTGGGAAGTCGTTGTAGGAGTAATCCGTAATAGTGGGTCTCCGGCGTTCGCCAATAATGGGAAGTGTGACTTTTCCAGCCTGCCTAAACTCCTGTCCGCGGAGGTTTAAGAGGGCGGCTTGGGCAATAGTGAGTCTCGAGGCAGAACCATCTCCCTCTTTAGCGGCACGCTCGGCTCTCTGTAGGACACATCAGCCTTACAATATGCATGAAAAGCGGTATTGGATACCTACCCTGAGCTCCCGCTGCTCTGCGGTATCGGCAAACCGTACAGAGATACGGCTGCCCGCGTCGTTCCACCCTCTGACCATACGCCCGTGAAGACGCTCTATGATCTCTTCAGCACCAGCTCGGGTTTCCAACCTGGAAGAACCATCATTCAGATCGACATTTAGGCGGTAGACACAACACTGTACCTAACGAAAGCAATGATGCGAGGAGGATGGCTGAGCCGAGTTTGAAAGAAGCGGCTACTGTTGATACGATGGGGAGAGACAAGGGCAGCCAAGGTCTGAGGAACACGTTTAGAAAAGATCCCTCAAAGGTTCTAGGTACTTACCTGTTCGTCAATGCTAAGCGGTAGCCTGTCATACAAACTCAGCAGGTGATCGGAAGGAGGTCAAAGTTCACTTACCCCTCAATGTACAGGTTCGTGCTCGTCGGGTCGTGCAGACTTTCCATGCGTCGCTTGAAAGAGTCACTGTCATCTCGTTTCGAGTCCCAGGAGCAAAGTGAATTCGTGGAGTCGGAAGTGCTCTGGCCAAAGCTCTGAGCATAGATAGTACCGGGTATTTTATGAATTTGCTAAGGTCGAAAGTTAACCCGAATGTTATCCCCAACGACAAAAGAGGTTACCTTCGAAAACGTAGGATGCAAGTTCCGATATTTCCTAAGGGAGAGTATACACCTTTCTGCTGCCTCAACGGTTTCAAAGCTGAGGACGAAACGACGTCAGGGTTTTGACACCGAATGATTAGCGGACGAGGACATACAGGACAAAACCATAACCGCTCTCGCTATCCCTGACGTGCCGGGTAAACGTTCTGACGCTCTTCACCTCGCCAAATGGTGCTGCAAGTGCATACAACTGCTCTTCAGGAAAGTGCGGAGGCAGGCCATTGATATACACGTTCGGAGTTTTATGGGAATCCTCGGAAGATAATGGTTGTTTGAGAATGTCAGATGCTTTTGAATGTTCTTCAAGCACCCGACGGTCGTCAATCAAATACGAAGCTGGCTTTATGTCGTTCTGACGATCAGCGGCGTGCAACCTATTGAGATGGACTGGGTCATCTTGGTTTCCAGAAGGCTGGCTCAGGAATTGAAAGCCATGATCAGGAATGGCACGGTTCGATTGGAATGCATGGCCAGTATCGTGTTGAGTTAGCACACCTCGTGTTGCCGAACCCAAACCGCGATCAGACGAAGACTGGTTTGCGGCGAAGGTGGTGTGGGGAGGTTTAAACTCGATGCCAGAAGGCTTGAACTCTACGAGAGGTAGCTTCAGTCCGATGCCCATTCGAGGCTTAAAATCGGCACTGGTGGGTTTGAGGTCACCCGTCAAGCGTGCCGGTTTTGACGCCATGTTGTCAGTCGCAGGTGGTTCTTTAACCAGCGAGGAGGGGGCATCAGGTCGATGCCGCATAGTAGCAGTATCAGGTGAGGCCTGTGCTGGCGCACCTGATAAACTGAAGAGTAAGGGCTTGCCTTCCACACTTGTCAACCTGCACTGACGTACCGTGATTGCCGCTTACTTGACCTTCCGTTGAAAGCTTAACGGACTCTCCCTGCCGGCCGGTAGCCAGAGTTCCGCCTCCATGAACCGTTGAGTCATCGAGCCTTCGGGGGTTTTGATCGACCAATGTTTTCGCCGAATGTTCACTACTAATCCATCCCTCGTCATCCTCTCGTTCATTCCTACGACGTGCATTGAGGTCGGCCTCCACGAGTTGGGCGAGAGGACCATCTAGAGTATATTAGTCTAGAAGTGCAGAGGATGACATTTAGTCCATACCTTCAGTCGGACGGGCTCGAGGAGCAGTAGGCAAGTTGGGTGACCTTGGCCCAGCCTCCCTCGAGGATTCTGGTTCTGGGACAGTATTTAGGTAGTGCAACCTGAGGTTGATAAACATTACTCACCATTGAAAGAATTATGCCTAACACAGTTCAATAGCATGCCCGAACCATCCAAGGTATGGCCCTCCAGGTAAATTTCGACGTCAGAGTTTGAACAGTCGGAAGTCGGGTCAGATAGGCCGGAACTGCCTGCAGCGCTCTCTGTCTCTGTATTACCATCATCGGGTTCGGTTCTCAGGCTGTCAGCTTCTGTTGAGCAACGCTCAGTTTGGGCCTCAGCATGGCCTTCGGGCAGCGGACGATGATACATCCTACGATCCCCGCGCTCAGGCGTGGTACGACATATATGGTGGCTAGGATTGCCACCGGGGCCTAAGGCCGAATCGGCGGAGCTCGACTCTGAGGATTCTGAAGAAGGACCATCAGGAATTGTCCTTCTTGGTTTGGCACGGTGAGGAGACACGGGAGAACGAGGGAGTGCAGGTGGCTGAGATAGGGGTGCTGGCGTGTGTGTTTCCGATCGTTGGATTGCAAGATGGACTCCAAGGCCATCCAACGTTTCTTCAGGTGCGCCGCTGCGACTGGGAACAGTCCCAGAAGAAGGCCGGAGAAAGGTGTTGGGTTTAGTGGCAACCGCGGAAATCGAAATGCTTTTCTTTCGGGTTTGTTCCGGCGATGTGGACCTCTGGGATTGAGCGGAAGCGTCCAATGGTGTGACGCAGGAAGCTCCAGAACTCGACAAAGGATTTGGGGGACTGGACCCAGCCGCTTGTGGACAATTGATGCTGAGAGGATCAATACCTTCGGTTTGTCCTGTGTATCGATTGGCGTCAATTAACAATTCTGTCGCAGGATCAAGCACTTTCCTTGAGATTCTGGCTGCAGGCTGGATGGAGATGAAGTGGAAGCAGACGAATAGGAATGCGGGGAGACCGAATGGATGAAGGGGTTGGAATCTGTCATAACTTGAACGAGAGAAGATGGTTTTGTAACCTGAAAGAAAGCGAGAAGCGCTGTGAAATGCGATCTTCCAGAAAGCTTGTGCGATACAACAGAAATAGGAGAATGATAACAATGTGAAGGTGAAAGGTGGGCCGTGGTAAGGAGATGAAAAGATGTGGGAGAAAGTCCAATAATTGCTGGTAGCGCTTGGAGTACGAAGAATGCAATTGCAAGGTATATGCTGCGATAAAAGAAGAGCGGCGAATAGAATAGCGATAATGATAACTTGCGAAGCTTGCAAAGGAAGGGAACGATTGGACGATGAGCAAAAAAAAAGCGAAACGTAATGATATGCCTATATGCGTAGGAGAAAACACTATTGAAGTTCAAAAGTGCTTTGAGAAGCGAACTATTGGGTGCGTTGAAACAAAGCCAACGGATTTTAGGATACGGGTTAAAGAAGAGGAGTGCAAGGTCAAAAATGGTGTTTGTGGCGTCAAGGGGATCAGACGGAAGTAGACTTAGTCCTCGAGATAACTTCCCAGAACCTCGCCCCGGGAAGCAGGGGCGAAACGAAGGTTATCAGTGAGTATATGCACTCGAGGCGGGTCGTGATCACCGAGAACGCACTCCAGGTGATAGGGAAGGAGGACGAAGGCCGTAGAAGGGTAGATAATAGGCTTTGGAAAGCTAGAGCCGTACAGAGTGCGTTGGGCGGAGGTTGGACGTGTTGGTGGTAGAGAAGAAAGAGAGAACAAATCGCGTTGGGATAGTTGAAGAGATTTGTGTTGTGTCCTGTTTGTACAGATGATTGCCCCTCAGGTTGAGGAAGCGAGAGCGAAGGAGCAACGACAGGACAGGTGACGACAGCGAAGTGATAAAACACTGTCAAATCATTACATGGCTCAGCTGTGCCAGGTCTCTGTGCCTGTGTGGCTCCCTCAGTTGGGAGAATCCTGAGGGAGAGGGCGTCAGATAGTCCGTTGGGGGGAAAAACGTCCTGTGCTCAACCAAAGGGGAAGAGGAAGAGAGAAAGCATAGACAGGCGAGATAAGTGAGTCGCATCCGAGGAGTAAAACAAGAGCCATCAACGTTTAAACGCTCGGAAGCCTGATCCTGCTGAAGAAGCGGATCTTCATCCCAGATATCCAGATAAAACTCGTGCATCCGGATTGCGACCTTCCTTTCATGATGCTAGGAGGCAAGTAGCCGCATAAAGAACCGCAGACAAGTACCAGCAGAGGAAATACGTGAGCACCAGTTGCTTAGTTTGGAATACAGGCCACAAAAAAATTCTGCCGGGCGTTCATCCGCACTGGTACGAGTGCCACAACACCTCACAACTGTTGGTTAGCTGACTGCTTCCATGGCCCGCTCCCCCGAGAAGTTAAGGTACGCCTAGTTCATGCCACATCATCATAGCACGATATCGGGGATTCAACCAAGCCCAGGAACAGCAAAATTCATGGCAGCCGCGATTTCCCTGAGAAAGGCAGAAAACTGACTGAACGGCGAAGATAAGTAGAACTGGCGTGAAAACATGATATGCCATTTGACGGGTGTTGCCGAAGCAAAGTGCAGGCGTGTTGAGTGAGCCTGGGAATTCTTTCCGCTTCGATTTTTCTCTCCTGACTTCTAGTCTCTCGACTGCCCACGCTCTTTGTGCGTTGTCCTCCTTGTCTTGTTGTCTTGTCATCTTATTTCCTGACCCTCTGCCAGTCACCATGCTTTCTCTGGTCCGCTTCGCCCTCGCCGCCTCCCTCGCCGGTCTCGCCGCTGCCCAAGGCGGCCTCCAAATCACCAACCCTTCAGCCAGCTCTTGGTGGGGTAAGTTGTCCGTGCCTTTGACAACTGCGAGTCTCACGTGTACCAGTTGCCCAATCCCAAAACAACCTCGCCTGGACTTGCAAGGATAGCCCTCATGATACGTTCACTGTTCTGTACGTCCTCGTTCATCGTCTTCTATCCTTTCTCACCAGCCTTCCTCTTTCAGTATCTCCAACAGCGTATGCTTAATCCATAATTTCAAGGCTCAAAGTCTAACGACATCCCACAGAACCCTGCTATCCTCAGCGCTCCCATCGCTTTTATTTCGGTCCAGAACAACTTTGACTGCTCCAAGCTCATCACTCCAGAACAATCCGACCGGACCCCCGCCACTAATTACCGTATCATCTTCGCCAACCCTCTCAACAGCACCGACGTGCGTATCCTGTAACATGTGTGTCCCTCTCTTCACTTTGCTAACATGACGGCCTGCCCCCAGATTTTCGCCCAATCCGACGAATTCGAGATTAAGCCACAAGGTTCCGCGTATCCTGCAACAACCTCGGCTGCTGGCGCCTCCGCCACCGGTTCTGGTGCTGCTGCTTCAGCCTCTGGTTCTGGCACACCTCAACAAAACCCCCAAAAAGGTGGTGCGGCTTCTCTCAAGAGCTTTGGACTAGGTGTTGGTGCCTCCGTTGCCCTTGGTTTGGCCTATCTCATGTAATGGGACCCATTCCCTTCCGTGAACTTTTCTTGGATGTTTGTCGGACCCTTGGTATTTCCGTGTATTTTTGGAACTGTTACAGTTCCGTCCACTCTTTTGATGTTATCCACTTACGCGTTCGCCCAAGGTATTGCTTGTATGTATGCGATTTTAATTCTGCAATCATAGGATGGTCCTACACGCCACGAGATTTTCTAAAGCCCTGGCCAACAACATTCCCACCACGGTTTCAATTGCCGTTCGCATCGACAGGCCGGTCTATTTTTATCCTTAGTTCGTGATGGCTAAATTCACGCTGAAGATCAAATGTCACTCCCGTCTCTCACGCTCCGATTCTTGAGACCTTGAGACTCGCATGGACAATCACAAAGACATGGATATTAGTAGACTAGTATAACACTTCTAACCATCAGGGTATACATGTATAAGACTATGTCTCAAGCTGGGAGTATCACAATGCCCGCTGTCCCCGATTAGACGCCCAACCAGACACAACCAGATAGCCTCAACTCAAACCTGCTCCTCATTAATCGTATCAAGTACTAGCACGCTCCCTCTCGTCGTCCCATTCCTCTCGCCCACAGTGTTCCCCGTCAAAATGGTATCAAGTTCGATCACATCCCTCTGCGTCTCTTCCGTCTCCCTGGTACCGGTCCCATACGTCGTACGTTGCGTGGACCAAATCCCAAGATCCGCCGTCTCGTGTAGATTCAACATGAGGCGCGACATCATCGTCACCGAGATACTGAAAATACCGTGTCAAAGGTTAACGAACAAGTATTTTGGCAGGTGGTATCCCCCCAAAGTCCGCACCTACTAGCAAAAGTCGAGAGAGATCCCCGGAAAAAGGGCTATGTTTTTTTTATTCATCAATGTCGATGAGTCGATGATCTGCTGGTTGTAGATTCAAATCAACCTACCCCGCCGAACTACACCATAAATAAACCCGTCAATGGCTTGATCGTCCATAAAGAGGAGGAACGAGCAAATACAAGGCACTCACATAAAAAGTCAAAATATTCGACAAATTCGCAAGCGCCATCACACTGCCGAGAACACGATAAGTAAACCATCCCACCTTCATCATGCATGGTCTGTAGTGCACCCCACAGACAACGGCGAAACCGGTTCATCAAGGCAATACTCACGCGAAGTATACAGCACCTGCCAAACAGAAAGTTTTAATTTAGTCCATGGCTCTCTGCACCCGGTGACCATAGAAGCTATCAACTAGAAACTCACCATCACGAAATACCAGTGTCACGAGCGGTGGTAAACTCCTACTCGCAGTGACATACTCCCTGCTCGTCGACCAAGTCTTGTACAACGTCAACCCGAATATCATCGAATCATACAGGAAGAGCGCTTCCCAAGCTGCCGCCAAATCTGTAACCCCCGCATATCATCCAAGTCAGACCTCCATCAGTGCTGATTCCGAGGCTCCTGTCTCGAGAATCAAAGATAAACGGAGAACACCCACGTATAGCTCTGATTGATAGAAAGAAGAGGTAAATCATTGGGGGAACAAATAGCATATCAGGGATTGATCAAGCAACGTACGTGATTCTGCTCAACCCAATGTGGCACCCACCCCCGAGCCCGCTGGCAGCGTTCTTCTGATCGAATAATGACCACTACACAACACCAAGCGCAAAGTTTAGTCGTGTATCAGATGCATTAAGGAAAGCAGGCCGGGTGGCGAAATCGCAGGGTGAGTGACGGGACGGAGGGGGGGACAAATAGGACAGGTCGTACACATGCAACGGTTGCCAATATTGCACCACACGCCAACATGAACACCAATATTCGCAATGAGCATTCGTATAATGCGTATATTCGAAGTGTCAGAAAGTCTATTGGAGTATTTTGTATCAGCATCACGCGAGACCACGGGAAATTACTCACAACAAATGAGAACTTGCGTGACCACGAGCAGAAGCTGTCGAAAAGTATTATAACGCTTGCAACTGCCATTCAAGACGACGTCAGAGCAAATCCAAATCATGCCACTAGATAAAATCACGCATACCTCTACGTGCTTTAGGTTGGTGCTCCATTAACACCTTTTGAGTTTACGCAATGGTGCTCACCTGCAAAGGTATATCCATAAACCCCAATATCGATACCACCAAGTTCCCGAAGAAAGAGAAATATCGGTTTAAGAAAAAATAATACGAACTATGGCTCTTCGGTCTCCGCCATAGATACTCAATCTCATATCCTACATTCACAAAACGTCGCCATTAGGACCACCGACACCAGAAGAAAAAACAACGCACGTGAAGTAATCAAATGGTCATAATACAAAACCGCTGCAATTCATAAACACCACGTATTCAGAAACGCCAGCTAGAGCGAAGAATAACGTTGACAGACTGACAAATCGCCACGAAATGGAATACATTGTGAAGCACTCTGTCATGGGCATGGGGCGTATATCCGTCAACTCTGAGCATTACACCAGTTATCAATTTCAAATTAAACACAACGTACATTTCATAAGCGATATCTTGCGGTTTTGGTGGCTGGCCGTCCAACATGGCATGAGAAAGCAGGGTGAAGAGGACCAACCAGAACTAGGTGGAAGGAAGGAAGGCTGTGTCGGCCTCGGTGATGTGGAAATAGCAAAGAAGCAGAAGCAGCCAAGTCTGTCCTGCCAAAAATGCAGCGGGACTTGCCACACGATTACTAGTATCCCGAAATCTTGAGAGTGTGAGAAGATATTTACAAAATACCGAAACCCCCAGGTGCACCGAAACGGTAGGGTAGTACAGTACCATCGCCGAGAGGGAGATGGTCTTGTGTTTGATCGATCACTTGCCATATATGAAGCTGTGCATGGGGTCCTGGAACCGCGTGACAGAGTATTCAGTAAATACACAGCTTTGCAGGGCACATTGTTGGGATTCTCTGGAGTTTGCGATCAGTTCATGCACTATGGTACGCTGAACTTGTGTTCATTTGTACGCAGAGTGACCAGCAAGCTAGCCGCTGCCAGCCGCCCAGGTGGGAACAAGCCCACCCTCCCATGACTTCTCCAGTTCTGACAAAGAAAAGAATATGCTGCGGAGGGACCAGATGGGAAGAGTCGTTATCACTATCGCAGAGTACTCTACGAATACCATCTCACGTTCAGCCTTAGTGTCTTATCCACTCACACTAGCTTACCTGCAATAATTTCTATCCTAAGTTAATATTTATTCTCAATCAGCAAGTGCAGTGTTGATCAATGGCAGTAAATGGAATACTCCCACATTATAATACTACATCGCTCTTTATCCATTGGCACACTTATCAAAGCACATCATGTTATTCATACAATCTCGATACTTCAATTTGGAAAATGATTATTTGAGTACGAAAGTGAAATATAATAAGTACGAGTAAGAAGAGTGTAGAGAGAAATCAGCAAAAGGACCCTGGCAGGATTATGTGCCAATACGAGCATTGCACAGAGTTTGCACCCCACTAAGTTACCAGGTGCACCCCTTGCACTGCTCACCATGCAGCCTTAGCAGGCGTAGCCGAGTAGAATTCTGTATAATTTCCTTCATACAGTAAATGTGTGACAGGCTGCAGGGCACATCAAGACCCGATCAATCAATCGATGGAAGTTAGACCATGTACTCTCGGCGACGGCACACGATTCAATTGGTTAGGCTATGGCGAACCCAAGGGAGTGAATCAGCCATGAGGTCTGAGGCTCAGGTGCGTCGGATTTAGAGAGCCGTTGTCTTAACGATTGACAGGAGGAACTCATGTAACCGACTGATTCTGATGTTCAAATCAAAACTTGGCGAATCTCGGAGTGAAAACACTTCCGTCGGCTCGGTGTCCACGTTGGTTGCCACCCGGCAACACGCAGCTTCGTCCGGGTACCTCGATAAGTACCTCGATAAGGACGTCGCTTTGGGCCGTAGTGGCATAAAGCACTTCTATGTAGTGGAGGATGCGTGGTCAGCCGAATTCTGGTTCACACCAGTCGCCCAACAGACTCACCCACACTAGGGTATTTCCGTTATATCAGAAGTTTGCATCAATATGATTGACCGAATGCCAGCCAGAGAGCTTGACAGGTTGATGGAAATCTCGCCGGGTGAGTTGTACGTGATGTATGGCTTCTTCTGTGGCTAACATCATGAGATGACAACAACGTTGAGAGAGGCAAGAATCCACCCTAGGCAAGTATCCGACGAGTGTGACTTGGAAATCAGAACGCCAACCAGATCTCGTATTGGGTAAATGATGAATTAGAGACGTACCAAGTTGCCAGCATGTAGATATCCTACGTCGTCAATGAAGAGGTCCGTGATACATAATGGAATAGGAACAGCGCCACTGGACTTTGCTGTGTCCCTCCCGCACAAGGAGCAGCTGGCGTGGTGTCACAATGGTACCATATATTGGCAACGCTCACAGTGTCTGTTCGCGCCAGAGTTGGCCCTGGTAGAGCTCTGGGACGAGCTGGACGCCCCGACTGCTGCAGAGAATTTGGCTTGAACGTACACTTGACGAGACATCACACAAAGGTCTTGGCCTGGTGGACCCCCTCGGCATTCAGCATGTTTCGTCCTGGGTAGTACTACAGATGACTGGGGGGTTTCTCTTACCAAAAGCGACGCGGAGATGAAGGTGGTGCATCGATAAAGATCCTAGGTAGAAGTGGATCACTCACTGTGCTCCTGAGGAACGTTCCCCTTATCTCCCGGCTTCCTTGTCTTCGTTATCTGTGGAGCAGAAACGACTATAGAGTACAGGCGAATGAGATGAAAATAGGTTATCCATATAGGCGACTTTTTTACATGCTTGTGGATCTGTAAACCTCATTTTTATTTCTGGCGAGACCACGATTGAGGAGCTAGACATATCGCAACCTTCGCTTCCAATTGGAGGCATGAAACATGCGAAAAGTAGTACTAAAATCCAGAAAATACAAACACACTGGAGGCCATCAAAGCCAAGCTATCGAAGGTATAACAAAAAATTCTAGGAGGTTATGGGATCCTTCTGGAAGACCCAACGCGAAACACCGTCTTCCTGCAGAGCATAAACACGCCTTAGTGTATACCCTCTGTTCTTGGGTAGCCAGGTACCCCAAATATACCAGTATGTGATACCGACAATTGAAACCGCAAACGCAGCGACAGAGTGAGACTGCATAATTGATCAGTGCCTCACCATCGGAATGAAGCCGGGGATCCTCACCCAATACGGCAGCCTCTCATACGTTCTAGATCCTGGTGCCGGTGGCATAAATGGAACGATGATAAGGAAGAGGTTGGAGATGAAGAACAGTATCACCACTATTTTAGATGTCCTAAATGGAGGATCCCAGTTCCATGCCGCTTGGTATGACCGGGTGTGCAAGAGTAACAACCCGAGTGCCACAAGAGCGTTAATGAGGGCCAAGCAGTACGATGATACTACCGGAGCAAGACTTCGTTAGCCTTCGATGAGCAAATATTCGGCTGCTTACGGCTGATTAAGAAAAAGTATGCATCGCCCGGTGGCACGGCCAGTAAGAAGATTGTAGAGATCGTATATTGCAGCAATAGGCCAGGGAGTGGTGCATTGAACGGTTTGTTGCTCGCGAAGAACGAGGCGTACGGAAGTATTCCCTCTCTTCCTAGCTCCTGAATGACTGGCACAAATATGAGTGCATGCATTTGTGGACTCGAAATTCACATTACCTCTGCCTTGAGAGAACTGCCCAGCGAGGAGATTGCCCAAGGTAGACAGGGATATGAATGCACTCAACGCCTGGACATTGATGTTAGATTTCAACATATGGGATCACTTTGAACTTACCCTCTCTGTAGTGGGTCCGTAGAGATTACGGAAGTATAGTGCCCTAGGCGAGTTTATTCAAGTGTATGTAACATAAAATATGACAAGGCGCATACGCGATAATCCTCCGGCTGCTCGATACATCGTTCTTCGATACGACGGCGAAGTATGCTATATTTATTAGTATATACACAGCACTTACACCAAACATGGCGATCGGGGCTGCGCGTTTAATTGTCCGCACAGGGTCCTTTATCTCAGAGAGCGCATAATTGGCGTTAGAGTAGCCAATGAACGACCTGGAAATCGGGTACGTTGAGACCTGTTCGTCAAAATCGATCGATCATCTTACCATATGACACCATATAAACCAGCCACAAAAGCGTTTGCACCGGTACCCGAGCCCTCCCAGAACTTATCCCACTGATAGTTTTGCGGCTTCTCGTAATCGTCACGCACTTGAAACCCAGGCACGCCCAAGAGCGAGAGGATGCCAGAACCAGCAACTGCGGTGAGGACGAGGAGTTTGAATAGCCCCAAAGTATTCTGTAACCATAAGCCCCATCTAAGAGCTGTTCCGTGGATGAAACAAATGAACGTCAAACAAGCGAATGCGACCAGACGAGTATTAAACCATGTTGGATTGATCGCTGCCGCATGTAAAAGATCTGATGAATGGAATAATCAATGAGCGCGGCGGTTGGGATCATGCGATTAGGTTCGTACATTCACTGAAAACAACACTATTGGCAGTTGCCGTTCCCTGTTACAGATGGAAGAAGTGGTGTGGGTTATAGGAGAGACCATCTGGGCTTCGAAAGGTACCGTGATCATGGCATAAACGCTGAAGACACATGTAACCAGGAACTTCGGACGCCGGTAAATGAACTCGAGATAATTTTTCTCTCCTCCACTTCTTGGAAGGCCCTGTGTTGAAGTTAGGTTGACGCCAACTATTAAGCTGGTATTGTCAAGAAAACGCCACTTACTGTGCCGAGTTCGATATACACCGCGGTTCCCATAGCGGCTATCAGGGAGCCGACGACCCACATTATGAGTGTAACTCCGACGCTGCCTGCAGAGCGCAAGATATTGCTTGGAGTGGCATATATCCTATTATTGTCTGATGTTTAGCACGGTATGTACTGAGAGAGAAATACACCTACCCTGTTCCTATTACTCTGTTGAAGATCAAGAACCCGGCGCTTAAAACACCTGAAATAATGGATTCAACGACTCCAAGCACGTCCGAGAACACCCAACAAACCAAGTTGACGCCTATGGCGCGGAACATTATCAAACGACTCTCCGCTCTGAAGTCTCTAACAACAGGTTGCCAGCAGAACAGGGGTGGACGTTTGGACATGGCATATGACGTAGGACGATAGAGCACATACATGTCGTTCTAGAGTATCAGTCGAGCTGGAGCCATATTCAGGTTGAACATTCAATAATGGATCATGTTCTGTGTGGTGAGTATTTTGATCGGCCATAGTCGTGGAAACAATGCCCGAACGCTGGGCAGATCCAGTTAAAAGTCGACACCAAGAACCGAGATGCACGGGTCAGTTCGGATATCGCGAGAGACCGCGATTAACAGCGGAGCGCTGAACAACCGCCCCGAACGGGCCGGGCCAGTTTAGGACGTGGTACCCGCGATGCATTGGGCATGATCAGCGTGTTCCTATCGCTCTATAATAGACGATCGACTGTTGCACACAATATATTCACATAAAAATCCTATGCTGATTATCCAGCGACTTTTGACAATCCTTTAACGAAGCTGCTATCATTAGAGAACCACTACAATCTTGGATGACAATGTTCCTGGAAAGTGACCCGCTCCAAGACCCAACTTCCTCGATCTCACGTATTACATCCACACCCTCAACAACTTCACCTGATGCTCTGTTCAGAGCTCAATCAGCTTCCCAGCGCATGAGAACCACGTACCGAAGACGACTTGGGCGCCAGCTGGAACTGAGAACGTTGGTATTCTTTCCATCATTAGCCTGGAAAGAATACCGGACCTGTCGTTCTTCGGCCGCAAGTTCTCGTCTATAATCTACCTGAATTCAACAAACCCAAAACGTATATTACCTCGAGGTAGTACAAACCCTCGAACTTCTCTCCATAAATGGATTTACCACCAGTGCCGAAATCACCACCTTGGAGCATAAACCATTCGGTGGAAACGACTGCCCTTGCGTCCAAAACTGTTTTGGTCAGTAGCCAACTGACGGAAGTTCCCAGCAGCCTGAGGAATAATGCCGTCGAACAGCTTAGAAACGATGTGGCCGAGCGGTCGACCATCGGAAATGATATCGAACTATCCAACCCCAGCTCGAGTCGGCAATGTAGACTCGCATTAGAACGAACGTACAGAGACGTCTGCCATTAATGGGAGATATGGATGCAAACTTTGACGAGTTGTTCCATTTATATCATATATATCAGATAACGTAGCCACGTTTGTTGAATATGGTCAAATCCGACGATTGGGTTCAGCCGAAAATTTGGACTTAAGGGGTTGCGCGAAGACTCCACAGAAGGTGGCAGATTTGTCATCTTGATCGATGATAGAGAGATTCTACGTATAGCAGAAACTGCAAGGTCGGGCCTCACTTGGGGGTCTTGCATTCTCACAGATAACACACTGGGCGCAAAAGTAAAGCTTGATGCTCTTGGACTGATCGTCTAACTAATCCCGCAGGACCCCACGAACGTTTGATAGATTGATCAACCAAGTTGAAGGTTGAGCATACTAGACAAAGGACTGACGAAACACTACTCCGCAAGTTTCAATATACTTAGTCATAACCATACGAACTACATGCAATCGTCCGTTCTTAAACAGTGCCGGACTTGGCGATGGTGACCTTTGCAGAGGGCTTGCCAGATTGCGAACCAAGGGCCTCGACTTTCTTTACAACATCCATGCCTTCGACAACCTCACCTGCAGATTCCGAATAAGCTCAGAGAGGACAGATTACAAGAATCGTATCGTACCGAAAACAACGTGAGCGCCATCAAGCCAGCTGGTAACAACGGTTGTAATGAAGAACTGGGAGCCGTTGGTGTTCTTGCCAGCATTGGCCATGGAAAGGATGCCGGGCTTAGTGTGCTTAAGTTGGAAGTTTTCATCTGTGATAATCAAAAATGAGAGACTTGAGTGGTGCTTGTGTGGCTGCGAAGACAAACCTTCGAATTTCTCCCCATAGATGGATTTGCCACCAGTGCCATTTCCCCTGGTGAAATCGCCGCCTTGAAGCATGAATCCCGGAATTATACGATGGAAAGAGGATCCCTCGTAGCCAAAGCCATTTTGCCCGGTCGCAAGCTCACGGAAGTTTCTAGCGGTTTTGGGAACGACATTATCAAAGAGCTTGAAGACGATGCGACCAGCGGGCTGGTTGTTAATCGCGATATCGAACTACAACCGGATAATCAGGGATGCAAGGCCAGGACAGATGAGAAAGGGAGCATACGAAAACGTTAGACATGGCGGGATATGGAGACGGAATGACGATGGACGATAGATATGAAGTACTTTTTCAGGTCTACATAGGAGGCTCGGCGATTACCGATACATATCAGGTGCGTTAAGATCATGATTATCTCATCAAAGCACATGGTGCCTCTCCGCCATGGGAAGGTAGTGACCACAGCGATTGCATCAGCCTGTTTGTTAGCGGAGCAGCCGAGGTCGTCGTGGGCTTGTCCTTTCGTCCTTTCGTCTTCTTAGTGCCACCCCAATGATATCATCGGAACCCCGATTGCTAATTAGTACGTGGAGCGCTTCCTTGGATGGATGTCTGCTTGTGTGAATTCCATCGAGAAGAAGGGTGCAAATTAAACTTAGCTCGGCCGGGTATGTATGGGGGATCACCTGAACAAGTTGTTTGATTCACATCGGTCGTCAGCGCTTCAGCGTCCCAGGCACCTGGGGGGCGCCAAGTGGGCTCCCGATCCGCAACCGAATCAACGGCACCCACAAAATCGAGCAGGATCGCTTGTCTCGGAAAAGTATAAAGGGGCTTGTTGATGATCAATATGCTGACAATGAAAGTATAGTACAGGATGGGTAAAGTCGACAAGAGAACTATGAGGCCGATCAGCAACCACAGGTGAATCAAGCAAGAGGACACAAGAACTCACAGCAGAAATAAATAAATATTAAAATCAGAACCCAAAGACTCGATTCAAAAGACTTGGTCTAGCGCGGACTAAGGAGCCTGGGGCATCATCTTCATACTGAATCTTCACTCCACCATGTTTTGCCTCGATAATAATCTCATCCCCGAACCAGTCTTTGCGTGATTCCGCCCATCTCGAAAAGTCGCCTACAAAACAGTGCCGCACATGGTTTGCCTCTCCAAACGTCGTCAGATGCTGATTAATTCCGTCCGAGAACTTCACAGAGCCGTGACGAAGGGATATCATGATTGGCCCTTGAAATGAACGAGGCAGCCGTAGCGCAATGTTGCCGTTAGCCGAGTGGGCAATTAGTTGAAACGGATGCCGAGGCTCCTGGCCGTGCTGCACTCAATACATGGTAAGACCCCATGGGTGACCAGTCAGAGTGTAATGACGTACTATTCGTGCTGAAATACCGCCATGGGTCGACCGCATGAACATGCGGACCTTGCACTTTTCATTCCCGAAGCTTGGCACAATGTTAATGCTGGCGTAAATCGAACCATGTGTCGACTCAAGCCTCAAGTGTTTTCTGGTATCGGGTGTTTCTCCTGGCGAGAGGGGTGGCAGCAGGAATGCCGGCACATAGAGTGTCGGGTCTATCGTAATGTTTTCGCGAAGTGTATCGTGCAACCGAGTCACAGAAACAAAATTTGTGGGATTGCCACTTCCTTGCGGCAACGATCGACTCGACGAGCTGGCCTCTTGGAGAGAGGCGTAAGTCGGTGGAGGTTCTTGCTGTATAATCAAACGACTCGTCGGTCTATACAAGTCCATTTCGGAGAAACACACGCCGCACTCACATGGGCTTGCTCCTCTGCCAACCGTCGCGCTTCAACTGCTTCAATCTGTTTGTCGTCAAGAAGGATCATTATTATAAGTACTGAGTGTTGAGGCTCCTCCGGCTGCTATTCATAACAGTCGACTAGAATGCTCACACGAAGTAGGAGTCCGATAGAATGAATGTAGTGGGCGGAAGTCAAGAACGACGTGTGTTCCCATCACGACACCCACCATTGAGTGACTGGACAGCGTCGTGACCACTTTTTCAAGCGCCCATATCATTCCCGCCATTCCATCGCTGTTCCTTTCAATGATCCACGTTCCAGAAAAATCGGTTTCATGTACGACTCTTGTAATCTGAAACAACGCCTTCGAACAAAAGTGCAAATTCGGAGGAGAAACGCAAGCCATCATTTATATTGTCATATAATATACAAGGATGGGTAGACACAGATTTTACCTTTCTCAAGCCTTAGCCCATGTGGAGCTGAGCTTTTTTCTCGCCTCTGCTCCTTCCTGAGGAGTAGCCAAAACGAAATCAAAATGCAGAACATGATGAGGCTTGGCCTGAGGGAATCCGCGGGCCTTTGTCACCTCAACATCCTCAACGTATTCCAAGTCCTAGCCGATTATCAGATGAAGTGCGTGAGATAGCATGGGATGGATGATCTTACCACAGCAAGGGATGACTTGACACCGAAGACGGCATCGCTACCAAGGAATTTGTCGCCCTTCAGGTATAGCGCGGTTGTCAACGTTTCGAACCCTTCAGCCTAAAAATGCATTAATCATCGTGGTCAGTAGATTGTTGCTATCATGATATATACCTTGATCATTGCATGAAGATGTGCAGGCCGGTAAATATGGCGGTTCAAGTGTTGGATCATCTTCCCGACAGGACCATCACCAGGGATGGGATACGCGACCGGCCTGATTAAAGACATGCTTAGAGAACTAGAGCACGTCAGACATTGCAGAGGGTATGAAACGTACACCACAGCCCGATAAGAATAAGTACCATCCGCTTTGACGTGAATCCTACCTCTACACTCAGGTCCATCGCGGTTGGGGTACTCGAGGAGACAGTGAGTCCGAAAGTTCTGATTGGACGGACAACGTTACTCACTTGATTATCATACAAACCATGGCCGTCCGTCTCCCATGTTTCGATAATGGCTCCGGGGATAGGATTGCCCTTGGTGTCGGTGACCTTTCCGTAAACATACAAATAGTCGCCCTTGCCCTCGGAGGCAATAGAACCTCCAGATTCGACTAAGACACTGTCTCAGAAAATGCTTCTGAAAAAGGACCATCAAGGGCAATACCGTCATGAGCGTCTTCCGTGAAGAAAGGTCCAAGAACGGTCGCTTCGGTAGCACCCGGAGGTTTCGCATTGTTAATGATGTCGACGAGGGTGGAGATGCCCAGAGTGTCGGAAAGGAGGATAAATTCTGGGCACATGTTCAATAACGTGTTCTGGAAGGATGATCTGTCCGCCTTACCCTGGCGTAAATCGCTGCATTTCTTTCCGGTCTCGGTCAGGAAGTTGATGGCGGTCCTGATGGAACGATCAGCATGATAAGGCCAAAGAGGAGTAGGTTAGCGTACATCCACTCCTCGGTGGTAAGGTTTGTCTCCCTCACGAAATCGTGAATGTGTTGAACCTTAACAATGTTTAATCACCTCCAGCAGGTCACCCAGCATTACCTAGCTTACCAATGATTTAAAAATGAACCTTGTTCTCTCGTTGGGACCTGTTATCAACACATCAAGCTGGAAACAGGAAGAGACCTTGTTCAAAGTACGCACAGGCAGAGTTAATTAGGTGGACATTTTCCGTAATAGTCGATGCAGTCATGTTCATCACATTGGGAAGCTTGGAAGTGTCAATGTTAATGTTGGACTGAGCGTTGGACTGAGCCATGATGAGGGTGAGGATTGTGGGGGAACAGAGCTCGGGTTGATGCAAAACCCATTTATAACACTCTGAGGTTCAGCGTCTTACACCTCTAGGGAAGAGTTGTTGTGTAATCCACAATCACTTATGTCGGCAGAAGCATTCCTGAGTGTGCGAAATGCTGACTGAAAAGGACAAAGATTCTCGGAGCTGCACACCGTTATGCACGATTAGTCGTTTCTCGTGATCGTGAGGAAGGTGTGGTGGCTGGAAAAGGAAAATGAATAAAGATCTTCCGCTCGAAGTCGTTGACTGCTTATACAAAGATACACTAAGCTTGCGGCTTGAAGTGGGTGGTGACGGTATCGGCTTTGAAATGCCTTATTTCTCAATTGTTTTCGGTCTTTGCAGGAAGAAACTAGTCAATTTTGGGGAAGATGTTCTGGAGACCCAGGTATGTCTGCTCTTTGCTCTACTAGTATGCTGATACATGGGAGCAGGGGAGAGGAAGCTTCATGTAATGATGTCGCACTTACTCCTAAGCAGTTTTGGCCGAATCAACTCACTAAATATTACTTGCTCAATATCTTAGATTCGAAGCAAAGATAGGAACACGTGATTTTAGGTCAACAATCCTCATCTGAGCTTCATCAACGTTTCAAGTCTTGATTGTATATTTAGTGTCGATCCGGGTTCTATAAGAAAGGAAAGAGGTGGACAGCTTCGCTGACACTTTGCAATACAGGACTGGGGTGCATGATCCCTGTCGAGTGCTGCACTGCCATTGTTGTCGATGACAATGTGTTCTCACGCCGCAACACTGGCATTGAAGACACTGATCGTTTGTCTCTGGGTGGACACACAGACATTCACGCATCTTTGGAAGGTATCTGTGGATGTCGATTTACCTGTTCGTAGTCAGGTAGAACTCACAAGGGAAGCTCAGAAATACTTCGATCTAGCTCAATCGGGAACATCACTGCAGACATAGCCTCAATCTTCCTCCGCCACTGCCCTGTACTGACGTATCCAGGTCAGTGTCTTAAGTACAAAACACCTGGAGTGTATCAATACCTCACACCTTTTCTAGCTCGTCTCCGTAGGCCAGCCGGTTGATGACGATGTCAACGAGCCCTCACCCCGCCAAGTCATGGGAATTCAAACTCCTGCGTACCCGCATCAAAGAGCGCGTCTTATCGTCTACGCTAGTTAGAAAGTTTCGATCCATTTCAAAATGGAAAGGAAAGCAGGCTTTTGTGAATGATCTTGCGCATGCTTCTCAGGTTTCGCTCAGCGGAGAATCTCAGGTGTGTCTCGCAAGCCAAACGAATGTACTATTTCTCATGATGTACTACAGAGCACATTCCGCCCGCCGCCATATCTTGAGGTTCCTTTACTCCCATCACACAGGCCCGTTTCACTGAACTTGGACTCTACCGAGAACGATGGGCAAGAGGCACTACCAGAGGCAGATATGACGAGACCCGTTTCGATATATGGCCACTCGCGCGTCTATGATATTTCATTTGAAGACTTTTATACTATTGAATGTCTTCCTCCCTTTCCGGCGGACCCTGTGACGGAGATCGTTGATCTCATCCGCATGGCCGCCTCTCTACTCTATAAGGAGATGCAGCTAGTCCTCATCTCTGAGACGCAGAGTGGAAGATTCTCAACGTCGAGGGGAGATACATGGCTGCGTCTCGGTCAGTTGCATCGGCTGGTCAGCTCTTGGCCGGATGAGACACTTTCTGCAACAGAAGGCATCAAATCTTTCGGACAGTCACTGAACGACGGGACGATTCTTTGCGAGTACGTGGTCGTTTTGATCTGTACCAGTTTAATAGTGTTGATTGCTTGGAAGATACTTCAACCATCTTTCTCCCATACCCATCGCCTCTCCTTATTACGGACCCCACAAATCAGGCTGGGCTTTGAACTTGCAGAAATTCATTGTGACTTACGAATCGTCTGAGTTGCCGAGCAACCGTGAGACACTCTTGGAAGGAAATCCAACCTTTGACGACCTTGGGGCTGAGCAGTTAGCCAGTTATGCTCGGGCTATCATCGCGATTCACGAGAGATTTGGGGAAACAGCTGCATCATTGCTACAAGCTACACCTTCCCGGTTGCGCACCCCTCGCAGTTCGGTCGCATCCTTCGCTTTACGAGTTAGGGACTCGTCCATGGAGTCCTTAGTGGCCCGGCGATGTAGTAGCCATCCCAATAGCCAACTTATCGAGCCGCCCCTTATCCTCGAGTCTCTCCACGAAGATGATGATGAGCTCGAAGACTCGAATTCGGAGACAGGGATCGACCCTCCTGTATTTGATTTGCCAGCACTCAATAGTCTGTCCCACTTGGATCCTCCAACTACTACTGAATCCACCCGACCCCCCTCTCCGAACGTCGCCTGTCAACTCCCAAAAGAAACGAGGCTCTTTTACAAATGTCTACAGTACATCATGGAAGATGAGGAGAGGTATCGAGAAATGCTGAATACAAAAGGGCCCGATGCCCAAGGGCTTCTTGATTTTTTCCAGCATGTATGTCGATGAACTTTCGGTGATCTAGCGGCACCAAACGCTGACGTTGATGTACAGTTACTAGATCTTCCCCAGATCACAGGTCCTTCGCGAAACCAAATCCTGGCTGCTTTGATCAAACTTTCGATGGCTTCTGGCTTATACCCACAATGTTTCGCTCTCAAATTTAGTGATCTTCAGGCTGAGAGGTCCCCTGTCGCGTTTGGCCATTTCGGGGAGATCTTCCAGGGAGAAGTCGGAAGACAACGCATATGCATCAAGGTTATCAAGCTGTATCAGAAATCACATATAAACGCGGCGTTGAAAGCAAGTCATCGGTTACATCATGCTTAATGTGAATACTTACCAAGGTGATAGGTATTTTTAAAAGAAGTGGCAATTTGGGGCCAACTGCAGCATCCGAACCTACTGCCCTTCTATGGCGTATACCACTTGGATGATCCCTATGGACGTATTTGCCTTGTATCGCCCTGGATGGAAAATGGCACTATTGTGGATTATCTCCTCGCTCATCCCGATGTGAATCGCTTACTCTTGGTCAGTTCCAGCCTTTTCTGACGGTCTTTATTGACTAACGGAGTTCGTTAGATTCGTGACATTGCCCAAGGCTTAGAATTTCTCCATGGAAACAAAATAGTACATGGCGACCTGAAGGGGGTGCGTATCAGTCATTTATTGACCCTCGAACTATGACACTTACCATGATAATGGCAGGTAAATGTCTTGGTGTCAGAAGCTGGGCATGCATGTCTAGCAGATTTTGGTCTTTCGTCTCTAAGAGATATCGAGGAGATCAGATTTTCCATGCTTGAGAGCTCAGGACACCTAGGAGGCACTCCTCGGTGGGAGGCGCCTGAATTACTGGAAGATTCGGAAGCTGTGATTCACCGGACGCCAGCGAGCGACGTCTATGCCTTCGGCTGTGTTTGCTATGAGGTGAGTTCGTTATTTTGATCCTCTATCCTACATTTGAGTGACCCAACGATCTTCGAAATGCAGGTATTTACCGGAAAGATTCCCTTTTACGAGCTCCCGAAAGACTTTATGGTCTACATTAAAGTCTTGAACGGTGAACGTCCGAATAGACCAGCGAGTGGAGCCTCGCCGGTCTGTCAGTGGGGTCTGACAGACGGCATTTGGGATCTTATTACGCAGTGCTGGCGACAATGTTCGGCTGAACGACCAAGCGCCCAAGATATTCTTGGATCGGAACATTTCAAGAGCATCATAGATACACGACCGCAAGAGCCGGATGTCCTTGCGCCATCCAACTTCCGATTAGCTGTTCGGGGTTCAACATGAACACCCACCTCAACAAAATGCTGATTTAACAGCCAGCTGATGATACAACGCTTTCCGCTGCATGCTAACTTTTTCACAAGTGATATTGAGCTGAACTCTTCTATATGTAGATACTATGATGGCGAGCAGTCGTATCAACTGGGCTTCCGCCAAGTCTGTTTCCAAATACTAGATTGACTTTTTGCTTCCTGCGCTGTCATACCGAAGAACTTGGTAGACCTGTATGTCAGCTGAGATCCTTGCTGCTGGAACATAATAAAAAACATAATCTATAAAAAGCGTTGCGAGCTTATTTCTTTCTCTATGTATGCCTCGTATTTCGACGGGACTGCATCCAAAAGTGACTTCACCGCGGAATTATCTGCGGGGGGTGGCTGTGCGTATGATTTTAGTCGGAGTCAAATCGAAACAGTTTGCCAACCGAGATCTTATTTCCAACCCCAGCGTCGTCTTCCCAATCCTTCGTGGGAGGACGATGAAGGAATCAGACCCGTGGCTATTCAATTATCGCACCATCCCCTTGAACGAGCCCGATTCCGACTCTTCTGACGACGACTCCAAAAAGCAAATAGCCTCTGAAGAATCTCAGTTATGGTCTGAACTTGATATCTCCTCCCGGAGTGACGCAGCGGTCTACAAGCCAAATCCATTTTCTATCGCAAAAATAAATGCCGCTTCACGTTCGCGAGCAATACAAAAGCAATCAAACATTACTGTGGGGAAGTCGCTGCCACCACTCGGAAAGGCTGGAACCATTGAACAGCTGTTCAACGAGATACAACAGAAGAAGCCGAAGGACCATGTAGCAAAGACTGCTTCACACGGAGGGGGCTCAGCGTCTCGTAATAAGCCGTCTCCTCCCATTTCAACATCCCAGACTAGGTTGCCTTTGTCAGAGCGACACTCGGTTACCTGCCCAGAATTTGCATCTCCCAAACACATCTCTCACGCGCATACATCGACTAAATGCTCTAGTTTGACCACCGATCCTGACAAGACTCTTGGGCAAATCAAGAAGATTCCTTCCACCTTAACCTCCCCTCAGCAAAGACGTTTCCGCCCCTTGCCCACGCGTGTTTCGGTCACTCTTTCGCCTGTTGAATCGCAAGTCGACCGGGAGCTACAGACGTCTTCTAGTTCCCGCCAAGCGGAGACGAAACTGAATGCCACGACTGCCCGAGGCCATTCAGTCTTGTTCACCTCGAAGCGTTCCGACAACACCGCACCATGCAACGTTAGGACTCCTGGAAGGGGCGATGCACTCGCCATGAACTCTGCTATTCAGAAATCTGCACTCAATCGTCATGTCATAACCTCTCAAAATAACCCAGGGCAGCCTTCAGTCAATCGACCACCATTGCGCAATCTTTCGACGTATACGCCCACACTGACATCTCAAACACCCAAATGTTACGAATTTATGCCAAACTCGGATGAATCGTGGTCGACTCTCCCGCCCCCGAAGAAGAAACTCAAACCAAGGTTTCTCGTTATAATACCGATATACATTTCAACTGACAACCCTTGTTCTCTCTTGAAAGCACCCAGCATATACCCAAGAACAGGAATAGTGGTCCATTCCGCATTCCCAATCTTCAAGCCAACAGCACCATTCATAAATCCGGGATGAGCGCGACGTCCTCTTCGAGGGTCATCACATTCCTACCTCCCCCATTGGTTCTCCCACGTGAGAAGGAGGAACTGGAACAGGCCGAGGACGATAATCAACAGTTTTCATCGCCCAAGACATCTCCATGCTCTGAGCGTTCCTTCTCGTTTGGTGGCGACGCTGACGTCTTGGTGAATCGCTCCTCGTCTCCCCCTACTTCCGATCCTGTTCAGGCCGACAGTGACATCCACGTTCAATGGGACTATCGTAACATTCGGGAACAGTATTTAAGAGCCATTGAGAAAGTTGGGGAGGTTTGATTGATTTCATTATGTATGGAGGCTGCAATCTCAAAACCCTCTTCTTACTAGTAGCACAGGAGGGATAAACAGCTTATATGGGATCTCCTCGAGCTGCCCAGCTGCTGTTATGTCCATTGTGATGATGATAAGCTGGCCAGTACCGTTAGGATTGTTCAATGGCCTTAGATCCTGTAGCAATCTTATTGCACCAGATTTACCGTTTTCACTGTGTCCTTGATATAGGCGTCAGGAAGCATAATTTCTGTCGCCATGGTTATGCTCTGAACCTGGGCAAGGTCGGACTGTCGCCTTGTTATCGTTCGGAATCGACCTCAAGGTTGGTTCAACTCGACACTAATGCAGACTCCCCCGTCAGGGTTTGAGCCAGCGAGTCCGGAATGTCCAACCCTCCAACACGAGTCCATTGGCATTTCTCGATCCGCTAATCTTGCCTCGAGCTGATGATCCCGTTCGCTGAGTATTACCCACCGAAGCCCAAGCAGTCCCGCAAACTCTAAAATGATCTTGATGATTTCACATCGAGTTTGCACGTCCTTGCATTCCTCAATCCCCTCCACAATCACTACTCTCCGAAGCCGAAGCGCAAGGTCAACACCGTGAGCCAGAACCTCCCGGAATGGTGCAGCAATGAGTGACAAGCCCACGCGATAAGTTCATTGGAAAAATCCTCATGCCGTGTCTTCAGGATGGCATAGAGAGCGGATTCACAAACTGCGGAATCATGCGCGGCATCGGGAAGCGAGGCATCAGGAAAAATTTAAAGCCCTTTGTGGTCATTGATCCCTGCAGAATACACCTGAGATAAGCATTCTTACCCCTTCCTTCGGCTGCGTCGTAGTCTATTAGATAGAGATAGGAATCTTTAACAACGATGTTGCTGGCGTTCGAAGGATCATCATTAGAAGAGGTCACGCGACAATCAAGGGTGGGTTTTGATGATGAGTGCTACGGGTTGGCGACTCGGAATGGTGCTCAATGCTGTTAAAACGTAACGAGGGTTGCTCACGCCAAGACGTTCTCCAAGCTCCCTTACCCATCGGACATGCGTGTGATACACCCGATCACCACTGTAAGCCCAGAAAGTCGGTGGTGGATCATGTTTTCGGACGACCCTGTTTCTGTCACCATAAGGATACAGCAGTTACAAAATAGGATCCACATTCTCCATGGCTGCACCCCTTTAATTAGAGCAGCAGTTTTGGGACTCAGATGAGCTCCTCATGTTAGTAATGGTGAGGAAACACCTGATAGTGGGATGTCTGTCAGTGGGAAGGAAAGGTCAGGGTATGTCCTTAGTATGACAGCAGTCCGTGGTAGTTCCGAAGCCGTTCTGCGCGTGTAACCAATTCACCAGACACGAGAAAATGTGTTGTCTCCTTTCTGTCTCAAAGCAGGTGACCTTGATTGGCCATTCGAGGGAACACCATGTTAATTCAACCAGGAGCATCCACCAGGCGTAGGATATCTCTGATGGGGGACTCTTGGATCTGTAGATACTAACCCAGCTATCGGATGGCGGGAACTTTATGTTCATTATACCTGTAGATACTAACTACACTAGTATCAGTACAGCTGTATGTTCGGTAGCTGGTGTGTTCACCTCAGCTACCGGATGGCGGGAACTGAGGGAGATATACATGTGTGGATAGTAAATAACGATGCGGTCGTGGCCACGTGTTGCCCAACCGACAGGGACAATGAGGCTAAGTTGGTGGGGGGCTCGTCGACCATACTTAGTCCAGAACAGGACGTTACCTATATGAGATCCTACAGGTAAGGAAGCCCAGGAAGTCATGGTCTAACGTTCATCATCAACGAGCCTTATATGGCTTATATCTGGGTATTGGGACGTGATTCCATCACCATCTTCTCTATTTTAGCCTTGACAAGAGTAATGAGCAGTGCTAACTTCTTTTTTTTTAAAAAAAAAGCTGTGCTAGCTTTTTGTGCTGTACGTGATGATAGTCGGATGCAACCGATGGTACCTTGATGTTGGTTCAACTCGGTGCTAAGATGGACTCGGTCTGAGCTTCCGAGCCAGAATGATCAACCCTCCAGCACGACTCAATCGGACCCAAGCAGTCCCGCAGACTCCAGAATCATGCGCATAATTTTGTATCTAGGTCCTCACATTCCCCAATCCCCTCCACGATCACTATTTTCCAAAGCCGAAGCACCAGCGGCCAGGTGAGGCGAAGCTTCGACTCCCATAAGAAGGCACGTCCCTTGACATTCAACAGAAGCTCATCCCCATATGCGCATCATACACATGATTTCGAGGCGCGGGAACTGATGAATTCACAGCCTCCGGATGATTGACGTAGAAGGTAACTTACCACAAGCAAGCCATTGGTGGCAATGAACACAGTTAACAGCAATGGTAGGAAGTGGACATTTTATTACTGAGATACTGTGTAGTCGGGACCCCTGCAAGCCCCACAATCGAGTCTGGCGTCTTCATCTCCCCTTCACACTTGAAGGACTACATGGGTAGCTTTCGCTTGCACCTTCGAGCTGTCGTCTCAAACATCTCGGCCAAGTTTCCCACTAGATTTAAACATGCCACAAGAAACCAACCATCTGATTGCGAAACAGCAAATCGTTCCAACGACTATGAGAACGAGAGCGAACTTTTACAACACGGGTCGGATTTTGAAGTAAATATGGTGAGCGTCACACCTCCCTGCGATGTGCTTCATAGCACCCAAACACACCAGTCTCAGGCATTACCTGTACATGGAACACGCCTGTGTCTGTTGCACAATTCCGATTTAACCCATGATGTAGCTGTTGAACACGATCTCCAGCCACCACGGGAGATTGTTGCAGATGCAGTACACGTCACCCTTGGACAGAACTCTTACACAAAATATATATACGACACGGAGACGGACAGTTCTCTTGGTGAGATATGCTTCGCATCTCATGAATCACTGCACGAGGTGATTTCAAGCGTCCGCACCAAGGCACCGCCTAAATGGGTATGTAATTTCAATGGTAGCCTGAAGCATTGAGTCCTGATCATACTTATTAGAAGGATCACCCAAATATCCGATATGCATGTAGCTTTAGCTCATTGGTAAGCGTAGAAGGCAATGATTTGGCGGAAGTGATTCCGAAGCCCTGGAAGCCAGATATTGACGATGTAGGTCATCGCCAACCGAGTTCTTGGGCATAGCTCATCCATAGTTAGACAGCGGGAAACCCATTCAGCTACCCCGATACACCAAGCTCCAATTGGATTGATTTGAAAGATTCCCTCGAAGCAATTGAATTGCAATATCCTCCTGTTAACACACCTGATTGGGTTGAGCTGTTAGCGCAGGCTCATAATGTCCGTCACAACCCTTCGTTTCAAACCTTGGTCCCTGGGTCGGCATATCCCAGCTCTACTTGTGTTGCGGATGCCCAGTTTGTCTCGTGGGTCTCCCGAACACATGGCTGTGCCTCGTCAATTGCCTGCTACAGGGAGTCTGTCGATTTGGACCTGGATGATGGCTCAGGATCAGAGGCAGTTGGTGGTGAGCGGAAGGAGATGGAGGAGATGCTCGAAGACATGTTATTGGACAGCTTGAAGTCCTTGCCCCTGTCTGCATTGCCCCTCCGAGCCCCAGTGCGCTTTTTGTTCCCTCTCGCAATCTGCTAGCTCATGTCGTGGGTGTCGGATAGGAGTTTGAACCGGAGTTCATGGCTTCCCTGTGCCTACCCTCGGTTTCTCCTTTGGCTTTCCGATCTTCCAATAGTGGTGAAGTCATTGCAAGAAATAATCGGGATTCTATGAATATCGCTGTCCCTCGCCGTCATCTGCCACTTGTAAACAGCAGGGTATGCATGAAGCTCAGATTCTCAGAAATTCGGTGCCTGATTTTTTGCCCGAAGGTATCTCACATTGACCCCTCAGAACGTCCGCCATCATACGCACTGTCTCCCAGTTATCGCTTTTCTCTTTCTGATGCACCGCCGCCATTCCCTTGTCAGGTCACAGATATTGTGGACCTCATACGAATGGCGGCCACTTTGCTCCATCAGGAGACACAACCCGTTATCGCCCGGGAATTCTCAGAGGGTCGTTCTCCACCACTGAAGGCACTCACATTTACACGCCTGGCGAAACTTCATCGCCTCGTCCACTCTTGGCCCAACGACACACTCTCGGAAATGGATGGCATTGATGCATTCAGATTTTCTCTTGACGATGGAACTCTCCTCTGCAAGTGAGAAACGTTCTTTAGTACTTCAAAAATGGACCATACTCAGATCAATTCTGATGCACGATTTAGGTTCATTGCGTCATTGTTCCCTTCGAGTATTACCCCTCCCATTTATGATCCCAGTGCAAAGCGAGAAAATATCAGGAAATTCGCCGAAGCATATGAATCAATCAACCTCCCAAGAACAGACACACTACGGCAGTGCGATGTCAATGAACTTACCCTCGAGGAACTTGCGGCCTATGCTAGAGCAATAGTTTCAATCCATGGCCAATGTGGAGGATTACCTGACTCACAGAACCATCGCCCTGGTCGCCAATCCAAGATCAACAGGTCAGTATTGCCTGTTGAAGATGGGGCCGTGCACGTCTCTGGGAAAGACACTACTAGCAATTCATCCCCATGCACACCGGATGCCAACCCTCAACTAACCCAGGAAACACTCCACATGGATTGTCCTCCGGTCTGTGCCGACCTACAGCTCATTGCGGATGAACGTATTATCCAAAGACCACCTAGCCCAGCCCTCCTCACCAACTTTGATACTCCACAACTTCCGGAAGATGAGATGCTTCTATATCAGCAGCTGATTTCGGTTATTCACAATGAGAAGAAATTCCTTCAGCTGATACTAAATGGAAAGGCAGAAATACAGGGTTTCCTCGACTTACTTCAGCATGTGAGCAAGGTCTGATTTTTGAAGAGTTGGACGCACTAATTCCTTCCTTTTTAGCTCTTAAGTTTTCCTCAGATCATTGATCATGTCCGCAGCCTACTGTTGTCCGTCATGGTCCGATTATCGACAGCATTCAGCCTTTACCCCAGGTCCTTCATGCTCACCGATGATCCTCAGATCGACAAGGAGCCCGTGGCCTGCGGGAGTTATTCAAATATTCTGAGGGGATACGTTCAAGAGCAACGCATTTGCGTTAAAGTGGTCAGGCTGTGCCGCCAGACCTCGAAGGGTGACATCTACCTAAAGGTGTGTGATCAGCTGGCATATATGTAATTCGAGTCGTGGCCAACTCTGGACACCATCAGTCATTCATGAGGGAAATTGTCATCTGGGGACAACTACAGCATCAAAACATTCTCCCCTTTTATGGAGTCTATCATCTTGATAAAGATGAAGGGAGGATCTGCCTGGTTTCGCCTTGGATGGAAAATGGTACACTGATCGATTACCTGAAACAGTGTGCAGATGCGAATAGGCTCTTATTGGCTAGTTTGACATGATTTATCCGGCAGACCTCTCGCACTGACTTCATTCTAGGTACGGGACGTTGCCACAGGATTAGAGTACCTTCACGGAAAGGGGATAGTACATGGTGACTTGAAGGGCGTAAGTTCATATCCCTGCTTCGTGTAAACGAGGCTCAATCCTACCTCTATTCATAGGAGAACGTCCTTGTTACGCTTTGTGGTCGTGCATGCCTGGCAGATTTTGGGCTTGCATCAGTCAACAATGTAGAAGCCACCAGGTCAGTCGTATATGAGACTACGGGTCACAAAGGCGCAACGCCTCGGTGGGAGGCCCCAGAGCTGTTGGCTGAACATGGGAAGATTCATCGGACAACAGCAAGCGATATGTATGCCTTTGGAGGTGTCTGTTACCAGGTATGGCCATTTGA
Organism: Podaxis rugospora; assembly: GCA_018524415.1. NCBI lineage: Eukaryota > Fungi > Basidiomycota > Agaricomycetes > Agaricales > Agaricaceae > Podaxis > Podaxis rugospora. The sequence goes on along the minus strand of JAEUWL010000457.1, from coordinate 153,912 downwards.
TAACGACTGAGCGAGGCTTTAACCTCAAGGTATAGATTTTCACAGGCAATCCGCCATTCTATGAGATACCATCACCTTATGCGATTACGATCAAGATAATGCACGGGGAGACACCAACACGGCCCAGCCGGAGGTCATCCCTGTCGGCTTGCGATGTAACTGATGAAATATGGACTTTTATGGCATCATGCTGGAATTGGGGCCCACAGGATAGGCCATCTGCCAGCAACGTTCTGTCTACGAGGTTATTAGAGGACCTCGAGGACTTGCGCCCCGAGGAAGGAGAGATATGGTCCCCATCAAGGTACAAGCTAGCGGCCGCAAATCATACTGCATCAAGGTCACTCCAGGAGCAGTGGTAGAGAACCCAAGTCCACCACTAAAAGGCTATTATCTGATCCTTACCGGTCCATCTACTTTCATCGCTCTTCCCCGGTTTTGCCTCACCTCAAATATTGCAACAAAGTTGCAACGGACCATTCCTCGTAAACGGTTTGAGCTCGGATATCCAATGAAAGTCTGTAACAGAGGGATTAACTTGAGGACAGTCAGAATAAGCTTGTTTACTTGTACTTGTAGCTTCGATTACCCACCATGACTGAACGAACTTGATGTGACCCGAATACATGAACATTCAGACTCCACATTCTTTTCTTGAATCATTACAAGCTCCTTGATCTGGCGGAAAGGAATCGGAAAACGGGTCGACCTGCCGACAAGGATCGTTGCTGCCTCTGCTATCGACTCTTTGTCCGGTTGTTTGACTTATTGTGGACGGAAAGTAAATAAGATGTCCATGTGATTCAACAACGGACAAAAGTATCATTGAAGTGTATATAGATTCAAATTCTGCTTACTTGCTGCCTGTCGTCCTCGGTAAGTCGGCTATCGCACTCTTAATCCCTTCCTTCCAAACACCCAACTCCTTCTCAATATTAACCAAAAGCTTCCTCACTTCCTGTCCAACCTGGCCTCCCTCGTTCTTTCCTCCTCCAAACCCAACCATTAACTCTCCCCTTGCACGCACTAACGTTTCATAAGCCAGCTTCAGCCTCTGAGGCCCTGAAGGCGGGTATGGTGCCGAACCCGCCAACTGGAGAGTCGTCGCCAGAGGAGAGGGTGAACTGCTGTGAGACTGGGAGACCGACTCTTCGACGAGATGTTTTGGAGACGGTTCATCCACGCTGAGTAATTTCCCAAGCTCCGCAACTGCCAACCCGCGTATGGGATGCCCATATGGTAATACTTGATTCAGTCCATTGCACGTCCGCGTCGCAGACCGAATAGCCTCATCCAAGTTTTCCTGAGCCTCGTCAAGAGTTGATTTGGTCTCGGGGCTGAGTTGGCGCTGTTCTTGAATCTGTGGAGAGTTGAGCTCGATGGGGTTTGAATCAAAGGGTGAGCGGAAGTTCGTGATCAGAAGTGTAGTGTGTAGGCGAGAGAGGGCAAGGAGAGGGTGAGACGATGGAAGGAGACCGGCGGATGTGAGGATCGGGATGAGGTTTTTGGTTAGTTGGATTGCCTTCTGAGGGTCTTTGAGACCGTAAGTCAGGATGCGTTTCCAATTAACGGATGAGGTCAGGGGACGAACCTGATAATTGAACTCTGGTCGCCTTCTCGAGAGCTTCTTGACCTATCCGAATGGCATCTAACACAGCTTCTGCATCCTTCACAACGGCCTTGCACTTCGTGCAACGCGCAAAGCTGTTCTCTATCAAGACATAAGCACTGACGATTAAAGGAACAAGGCGTATAACTAACCTTCTGTCGGCAACCAACAAATCCCACCACATTTCTTCGGACAGTGCATCCCCTCTCGCGGATCGACTGGTGCTCCTCCCTCACGAGGTTTATTACATACCGCACAGTCGCAAGTGAAATGATATGTCTCTTTTAGCGCTGCCTGTCGTTCATGTCGGGGAAGCGTAGAATCTATATAAGAAATCACAACCTGAATTTCGCAAGTTGAATGTAACATAGGGAGGCAAGAGCCGCAAGACGACTGAACCAACCTCTTCATCTGGCGCAATGTCCTTAATTGCGATAACTTCCAGCTTTGGTTGTTCCCTCTTTGGGGTCTGTGGCGCACGGGGAAAAACCAGGACGGCATTTGGTTCGCAAGAGTGATTGAAAAGTGCAATCTTGGGGGATATGCAAACACCGATTGGAGTGAGTGTCGGAGAAGTCACTGCGAATGCATTCGTTGTGAACTAGAACTCTTGTCAGCAATTATTTTGTGCAACAATGGCCAGATACAAACGCGAGAAACGAGGTCAACGAGAGCGGCAATAGAGTCGATACCGTACGTTGCAAGGTCATTAGAAGATTCGAGTCCCAGGTAGCGGACGAGAGCATGAGCCATGTGAGTATGAAGCTGTGATTCTCGTTCGTTGCTTGCCAACGAAATGCGATCTAGTAAAAGTTTCAGTTAACAAAGGCATAGTAGCTTGAACTACTTACGTGACTGCATAGCGTCCATTTCTTTCACCTGTACGGGACAAAGTTAGATCGGTTGCCGAGGACAGGAAGAGAGGAGCTGACCCAAATGTCATCTCGCCCTTTTTTCTGCCTCTTCCAAAGGATCCTCCCAAGAGCACGAATGGCATCGCTGGCGATCATCGTTCCGGAAGGTGAGTCATCTCCTGCTTGTCCAGTAACTTGAGGTGCAGCTGTAGCCCATTTTTGTAATGCAGGACACTCCCGCTTGTGTAACACCCAATCTCGTGTTTGGCATTCCTGCAATTTGTCAATAGATTTGTCAATAGATGGTACAAGCGTTGAAGGGGAAAAGTCATACGGCATCACAATAGTAGATCAATCGGCAGGTGGGACAGCGCCTGAGTGGTTTATCTCCCGATTCGAGGAAACACGCGGAGCAATGTGTGGTCAAATAACGCGTCGATAATGTCGCAACTTTCTGCACCTCTGAGAGTAATACTTCGCCTGTAATCCCACCTGATCAGAAAGAATACGGACACAACACGATATCGGACTCACCTTTGCGCCGTGGCCTGGTACTCCAGACACTCCTTCCCCGAGTCTGAGTAGACCGCACTTCCAATCCCAGGGGCATAGATGTATGACATTCAGAGACTTTCGAAGGTATTTCCGATCGTGACTGTCCAGAAGTGATTGGCGATTCAGGAATATCTGAGATTTCAGGAGTATCTGGAAGGTCCACTAACATAGGCTCGCCCTGTTGGAGATTATCCACCTGTGTCTTCCGACCACTGGTTTCTTGCTGCGTTCTTCTGACAAAAGAACGCTTCGCATCCTTTTGGGTTCTGTTAGACTTGAGGTTTACGAAGCTGGTCATGATGGTAGAGTAGAGCCTAAGACCAAGAATCGAGACTTAACATCAGAGTAGGCTCCCACGTGATCTGCATACGATTCAGGCTAACAAGTTCTGGACCCTTCTAAATAGTCAGGGAACGTTTCATAGGGGGCCTAAAATTATTATTGTTTCATCATGCAGCTGTATAATGACATCTCAATGAGCCCTGTGTTATCTGTACCGGTACAGAAACTAACAGTGAAGTTCAAAACTCGCCAACCGCGTACGATGCTAAGCTAGATGAGGTAGACCCGCTGCTGTCTACATGCAGGCTCATTGTCCTACCCACCGAATAGTCTGTTCGACGGCTCTCGAACAGAAAACTGCCAAAGAACCAGATACGTTGAACGAGACCCTCAACGAGGGCGACCTTCAACATTTTAAGACCAAAAGGAAAGAGAGAGTATCTTGTGCTAGCTACCAACGTGGATATGCTTGAAGCCGCTCATTTCCCGAGTGGAGCTTCCCAAACAAAGAAGGGTTCTCTCCTCATACTTACTCACAATTGAACTGGTCACCAGATCGTTGGCTTGGTCAGAGGGAAGTGACACAATATATGTTGTTTTACATCGATGGATTATCCACAAAATCAATTTCAACACATCAAGCAGGCAGGAACTTCTTGGGGCACACCGGCAAGCAGCTGAGTGAATTAATTAGAAAACCAAAAAGGTAGAGCCGCGCAAAATACGCACTAGCCAACATCGGGTTGGATATAGCAGCACTTGAGAAGAGGATTGGAGCCTGGAAGGTACTCAGGAAAATACATAAAAATGAACAGATCACTGAACTTACGAGGCGTCTACGAAGCAATTGAAATACGTGGTCAGCATCATTGCAACTCGAAATCAGCCTGTAACTATCGAGGAGATAAAGCCGCCTTTTTGTCGTCTATCAGTGAGCTTCTACAGCGGCGACGGTCGAAGAGACATATACAGGGTTCTCCCAGACCGGGGATGGGAGCAGCATCAGTAGTTTGTGCAAGAGGTTTAGCAGAGGTGCCAAGCGCAGCGGAAGAAAATGCAGTGAGGAGAGCCTTCTTAAACATTATGGTATCTGGTATGCTTTTAGCTTCAGTCGCTTTTATTTGTCCATCCGGAAAGCTCTGTGGCGTTCAAGTACTGAACTCCCCTCTTAACCCCAATTTCTGGAGCCTGGTAGTTAGGGACAACACAATGTTCTGTCACCTGAAACGCCGGCTTTGCAAATTAATACTGCCAGTTGATGTACCGAGCAGTATATAACTGGGTTGAGGGTCTTTCATGACAGAAACTTCTGTGAATTACAATGAAGTCACCGTTGTGGACTCCTGAGAATAGAAACTCCCAAGAGCTTTGGATAAACTCACTGGCAGATTGTGCCTGCAAGCTTCCCTCAAGTTATTTAATCGCACCTTGAACAGGGGGGAAAGAGAGGCCGGATGCATATGAAAATGTGTCCGTGAGAACAACAGCGGCAACGACAGACAGAAGATTAATAGGGGATTTAACGAGGTAAAGGGGTATAGAATAAACAGAGATTGGTTAAGGTGCTTCGGCACCTCGGTACAGAAGCAAATTTCATTGTCCATGAGCCATGTGTTTACTTTCCCTCACTGTACTAGTCGTTGTTTCCCATTATGTGGCGATACGCCTATGAATGAAAACAAGGTATGTTTTACCCTCCGCGAAAGACGGTGATGCCTAAACCGGTTCAAAGGGTAAGAATATCATTAGCTACTGGGTCCTTCTTACAGAGAAATCAACTCACAAGCAATGCTCACGTGTTCTCCTGCTCTCTCAGTTTGCGTCGAACTCGTGCTCGAGAACCGCAGAACGAATTGCACGTTCATGTTGTGGAGAACGAGAAGTGATAGAACACTTGAACGGCTTGGGCAAGCTACGGCGAGATGTCAGCATAAAACAAAGAAAAGGGGGCAAACACAACGTACATGACAATCCCAGAGAGATACTCATGGCTCAACTCAATCTCTTTTCCATTCTCATCAACGGCCTTCTTAATGTTGAAACAGTAAAGGATAGAAGCAAGAGCAATCCAGACAGCAGAGAATGCCATGTAGCGACCAGGACAGATCCGGCGACCGAAGCCGAAGCAAGCATGTCTGGGATCACGAACTGACTTGTCAATCTTACCATCTTTCGTGAGGAAACGCTCGGGCTTGAAGGTGAAAGGGTCTGGGTAAACGTTCTCGTCGTGAAGCATAGCCCTAGTGGTCAATGAGTACAAGGCTCCTGTCTAACCCGATAAATACTACACACCAGGCGTTGGGAATCACAATAGAGCCCTTAGGAAGCCTGTAGCCCTTGTATTCATCGTCGACTTGCAGGTATCTTGGAACCGCGATAGGTACTACATCTCTCCAACGGAAAGTCTCCATAGTCAAAGCAGTGATATACGGCAAGCTTTCCTCGTCGTCGAAGTCTGGCAAATAACCTGGCTGAATGACAGAGTCGAGTTCAGCTTGAGCCTTTTTGAGAATCTCAGGGTTTTCGAGGAGGGCGAGGATGCAGGACGTAATAGCAGAAACAGTCTGGAATGGGGTAAATGCCTTGCAATCGGATAAGAAGTCGTAGGGCTTACAGTGTCAGAGCCAGCTGGAGGAAGTGAATAATTGTTCCGCGTTTCGAAAGCGATTCGACCACTCACCAGCATACATAGTTCCAGCACTTCCACGAACGACAGGCTCCTGGTACGCTTCGTCCTTCGTCCCTTCCTCTATCTTCTGCAGACTAATGGAAGTAAAGGATGGCACTGCGCTCCCTTCAGCCTATCAAAAAGGTGAACAATCCACCTCCTCTGACAAAAATGTAAAGTTAAGGCGTACAATACGCTTCTTGGCAGCTTCGTAAGGCATATCCACCATCATCATCGCAAGTTTTGACCACTCTCTCGCTTTCTTTTGGAACCCAGCACCAGGCATCCACTCAGGGACATACTTCAGGATCGGCAGCATGTCAACGAGGAATGCACCTGGCACGGCGGCGGCTGCGAGAGGGTGAACTCCGCGTTCCGCGGCTTGGATGTAGGGATCATCTTTGGGTTTGATGTCGAGACCGTATGCCACCGACATAATCGTTTCACCGGCCATACTATTAAGTGAAGAGAGTCAATCATAGCATCAAGAACACTAGAAGGTCCGCTCACTATCTCAGGTTCCCAATGGGATCATTGGGATTGTCCAGGAAACGTTGGAGGAGGTTGTGAGTCGCCTTGAGCTCGTGGGGACGGAATCGGAGGGCCGCAGTCGGATGAAGGAGTTGGTGCATCAGTCTGCGGTGCTTGCGCCTTTTCCTCCTCAGTAAATACATGCCTCCCCTTACTTCCAAACCACCCAACTCACCAGTAGTCGCCTATAAATCAACCCATCAGAATGAAACGTCGAGTGCAAAGCAATGCCTCGCTCACCATATGGCATAAAGGCCAAGTTGAATGACCTGCGGGGCTCTCATGTGAAACCATCACACCAATAGGATGACTATATCATACTTACCACTTCATCTGCGATGTTCATGGGTTTGAACGTGAGCACCCTCCAAACGATGGTGCAAAATACAATGCAGGCTACGCACCAATTCATCTAAGGAAATAATAATCGTTTCATGTCAGCCATATGGTGGGAGACGAGTTTTCTGGTAGCTTACTGATCATGGGCATCCTCGCTCTACAGGCAAAGGAGAAGATCGACAATGGGTCAACGGCCGGCCATAGAGTCCACACACCTGTCTGAGTATTTCGAGGATCGACGCTCCATAAGTTCGAACACGGCCTCGGGAGAATCAAGCACAATAAGATTCGTTCCCATAACTGGGACATGCAAAATCTCCGTTCCTGCAACGTCGCACAACATCAATTCCGGACAACCAGATATAAACACAACGAACAAAACGCACCATACTTCTTACACCACTCGTGGTATGTCTTCCATTCGAACTCGGTCGGCATGTCCAACAAGTTCCCGATGACAGGCCATCCTTTCGGACCAGGCGGAAGAGGAAGTGAAGCGTACGGGTTTGGCTTCTTGAGATAAAAGTACAATGCAAGAAGGAATGAGGAAGCACTGAGGCAAAGATCGACTGAAATCATGTCCGCCCACAGACTGATACTGAGAATAGCACAACGGCAACAGCCACGAGGACAACAACCAAGGGTGAGGGGAAAGAAAGGGTGGTAAGGGTCTTGGATTCCATCCTTTTATGCGTTGTTTGTTACTGGTTGTGTTTTTGTGGCAGACTGGTGGGAGACCTGAACGTAAACTTATGATACACTTCTGCAATGGTCTTAGGTTTCCTAACGGGGTAACAAAAGTTACGGCAAGTTCCCACCAGTCTGGATGACATTCTTGAACTTGGAATACCTGTCTGCTTGAGCAAATATGCACAGACTTCCTTAGTCGCCAACGCGAATACACACCCTAAGTTCTCTCATTAACCCGGAAGCTCAAGATGAGAAAAAGCAGTAATTTCTTTGCAGTCGAATTACTGTTTGCCATGGTTGAAGACTACAAACGTAAGTCACTCAGTTGCTACAGGTTCGGCGGGGACTCAAAGTGGATACCATTTCCGGCGGCCACCAGCCCTCCCTCGGCACCCTTCCAGAATCCAAATCACCCCTTTGCTCTCCAAACTGTCAACAGATGAATACATATCCTCCGTGACAGATATCGTTGAGAGCATCTCACTCAAATCCTCTGTCAGAGACACAAATTAAGTAATGGTAGCGCCATGCAAAGCCACGACTAATCTGCGCCGCACTTCGCATCCAGAAGCATGGTTGGGAAGAGAAGTGACGAGTGGGTCATGCACAAGGACACCAGGATGAGATCGTTGCGCAGTTGCCTAGACACACCAACGCCATTCGGACCAACATCGATTGTCTCCGTATGGGAGAGGACAAAGGCGCTTTGGTGGGCATGGCCAGGGCCAACTCAACGTCTGGGAAAGCATAACAAAGGGTTCCTCGGAAGCAATTTCGAGCCACCCAGCCAGGCAGAGATAAAGAGACATGACACCAGGGTTAGTCATGAGACAGGAAGAATTCGAAAAAGGCAACTTCATGTAAGCCTGCAGTAGCGACTGCGAGGCTTCACCGAGAATGATAATGATTGTAATCACGTTCACACAAAGATGAACAGACACGAAGTCACGGTTGGTTTTGTAGATTATACACGCGTGTAGAGAGAAAGCTAATAAATGCGAGACGGGGGGAAAAGGAGAGAGATAGCAATTAACGGTTGTGCACGGGTTATATATATCCTCGAGATGGGTCTGTGCGTTACCTATAGTTAGTCGTTATCACGAGATCAGATACGATTGTTGATTCGTTAGTGGTAAACATGTGTCCATGTTTACACCTCAGTGCCGGCACACGTGTTGGACTCCGTAGGATAGAAGGAAGATGCACGCCTGGTGAAGTCAAACGGCTGGACACTGAAAGTTTGAAAGAAATTAGGGGTCCGAAAAGGGTGCCACCGCGAAGAGGAAGAAGAAAACAAGTACAGCGCCATCACCGAAGATGGAAGGAGTGTGTGAGTATACTAAGGGCAAATTCACACGTAGGAGGAAAACTCTTTTTTACGATCTTCTCGGTGAATGCGATATAATAGTCCGTTGACTGATTTGGCTCACAACTCGATTATTCTATTTCGCAGGACTCCCGCGAAGTGAAAAGGCTCCTCCGTCCAAGCACATCATTAGGGTGGCAGAGCCACACCCACTCTTGAGACGATGTATGATATTTTCATAACAAAGTAGAATTACCTATGATACCGAGAACCATAGGAATATAAGGAACAGACCCCATGCTTTAAGGCAACGGCCAAATATCACAAATAGGCCGAGCCCCTTTGCTCTACTCCAAAGGCAGGAGTAAGCTAAGGCGATAATTTGAGCTTGATTTTTCCCCTGTGAGATCGGTCAGCGGAAGAAAACTCCTGAGAAGTTGGTCCACATAAGCTGACGCTCTTTTCCCTTCAGAGAGCCATGAGCCTCCTCCTTTGCGTTCCTCTTTCTGGACATATTTACGTGGCAAAACAATCTCGAAGTGATGACAGAGGAGAATGCCCATACAGACCTAGATGCTATGTTCAATTGCAATCCCAGAGCTGTCATAACAATGAGATCTTACGGAAGAAGCATGTAGCTAGTTTCCAACTGCAAGCGGTAGAGGTCAGTTGACAAGTATTAGCAGAGGTTTTTCAACGCAAAGCTCTTACACTGCCCCAAATGATCAAGCACAGCGCCATAAATAGTAGGACTGTCAATAAGCATCATCAGTCCTTGTTCAACACAGTGCCCGTGGCACTCGTGGCATCTTACCAAGGAGCCCCTAATTAAACATATGTCAGCAAAAAGTCCGCAGAACAACTGAAAACCCCACCAAAAAAGATCGTCCGCCATCCCGGTTAAGTCGTTCAAGTATCTCGGTATTCTTTGCGCGCGGCATACCAAGTGCATTGACCACAGTCATCACCACCAGGAATAGATCGAACCCCACCTGTAATGATAAATGTGAGCTCCAGATGGGCGAAGATGGTGTACCAACGACTCACAATCACTCCGACGCACCAAGCGCTAAACCGGGACTTCTTAATAAAAATGCACATTCGGAAGAGTTCGTCATACATGACACCAGCTATACAGAACGTGAGCATTCATCCCATGTTTTGGTGTCATAAAGGTAACTCACATTGAAGGTCTGTAGTCACGAACCCTGCCAGTACAGCAGATCCAACAAAGAAGAGAGAAAACCCGCCAAAAATCAAATACGTGATGCTTCGTTGGTGGTCCCATAGGGTGAGGATGCGATATCCTGCCAACGCTGGGGGAGTGCATGGTGTTTTGTCACCTTGGCTACGAATACTAGGTTGTTACGTACCCTGCGTAAAAGCCGCGAAGCAAATCCCTAACCATGTAAAACACCAGATCCAATGGCGGCATCTTGGGGTATCTTCCTGTCATCTTGGTGCACAAAACCTAACTGAGGTGGCACCTTACATCTACAAACTGTGGGTCAGCCCAATGCTGGGTCAAGTAACTCAAGTACGTACTGTCTTGTCTAAGCCCTCGCTTCCACTCAGGGCTTAAGGATACCAGCCATTAGTTTCCCACCGCCGAAGAGCCAACTAGCGAAGATACTTACCATATGATGTGAGTATTAAGACTGCATCTGTTGTATACCGACAAGAGATGTATCCAATCTTCCACAGAATCTTTTCACTTCGATTGGCCCATACTGCACGATACTCTTCATTGAATGTGATGAGATGGTCCCAGATCGCCACAGTGACTGCCACCGCTAACAAAATGCAACATCAGTCAGAAACCAAAATTCGTAGACAAGCTCTATAGTCTTCACCTGATAGATATCGGTTCGCATACAGGCCCCCAAGGACTTCTGAAGCCATAAGGGCACTCGTGAAGGGATTTAGATGGTTCCACAACAGGTGTGTCCGGATCCAAGTAACAAGAGCTGGTGGTGGGCACCGTCACTATAAGAGCTCCTCTTGATCTTGATTCATCAATCACCTCTAAGCCGGCCCATGAGAAGCGTCAGAGCTCAAACAACAACAAGATCTTGAGAGCTTGATAGAAGGCCCTGGTTTTGGGGGTTTATGCCAAAGCTCACACTGCCGAAACACAGATTACATCTGACGGTGTCATGGATGGAGCTTTGGTGTGATGGACATAGTAAATATGTTAGTTTCAATAGGAGAAGATAGCCAGATATGCACATGAGCAAGCAGCTTTTTCTGGGAATGGAGCTGAGAACTTCTTGGTGATGATGTCTCGATGTGATGTTTGGGTGTGACCTGAGCTTCTCTTGTTCCATTAATAGGTCACGGCAAAGATTGGCACCCATGCTATAATTTCAACGACCACAATTAATAGCAGTAAGAGCATTACATCTCAGACCGACATTCCCATTTTTTTGCCTTCGAGTCGAGCTGCCTGAGTAGTCATACTCAAGGGCAAGGTGATGACCCAGAAGACAGCGTGTATCAATCTTATCAATCTTTGGAGTGGTCAATGATATCAGGGACGAGTTTTGTATGAAGGGAGTATCAAATGTCTAGAAGTGGGGGGGATGATTGAAGGATAAACGAAGTGATGGCATGGACATCGGGATCAGTCGCTGCGGAATTTGATTTACCAAGATCCAAGAGTCGTCTGGCCCAAGCGGCTATTTTTCAGTAAGTATCAGACTCAATGTATGGTTCCCCTTGGGCAATGATAGAGCTCCTGACGACGAAAGTTTACCGGACTTGCCGACAATGAGGGATAGGGGACCCGAGTCCATGGTGGGTTGGCAGATCTTACTCAGCGCCTTTCCTTCAACCGGAAGGACATCATGATCAAGAAAATATTCTCACTGATCATCTTGCCATTGGCCATCTTGACCGCTCGCTTTGAAACTTGGGTCACCCCAGAGGGACTGAATCACTGCTGACAAACTTGGGGAACGAAAAAAAGGGTTATGGGCGGCCAATACGGCAGGATAAAGATCGAATGATGCTCTATGTTGTGTGTACACTTCTCTCTGACAAAACTCACGCCCCTCAAATTACTGCCCTGCGTTATCATCCTCTTTGTTCTCAACTTACCTTTCTCTTTCTCTCCCTTGTTGTTCCCCGTACTAAACATCATAGATTGCGAGAATGAAGGCCGAAGGCCAAGCAGTTCAACTGCACGAGTGCCCTGGATGAGATTCCGGCGCGCAGGCGGGACCGTAATGCCTGCGCTCTAGCGGAAAATGATAGGTCGTTTCGCCGCTCCCTAAAAAATAAAGGTTTCTTCAATCATTGGTCATCACGCCAAAATGGCCGCAGGATGCATGAGGTCTTATTCTTGCGGATAATCTTGTTGCTTAGGTTCTGTCGGATCCAATATTCGGAAAATATCAACAGGTCGCGCGTACCAAGAATCCATACATTCTCACCTGATCAAGTAGTTGTAGTATTATAGACTCTGTGGCGCAGAAGCCAGATGCACCAGATTGGTTGTGTCGGTCTACGACAATGCGATAGTCTATGTTTTGTAGTTCTTTCGAGAGATTCGGAAAGCTATACAAGTTGGTCACAGCACAAGCCGGGAGCACACATTGCAATGCAAAGCGACAGATCGAGGTTCGAATGCTTTCGTTCCACGAGTCGTATTTGAAGCATAACTCCATTGGAAAGCGTCACTCCTCCACCTTCACCCACACTCAGTAGAAGTGCAAAGCTGTTACTCTGGCACCGTACCTGAATTTTGCTCCCTGATAATCTGAAAGCGCCTTACTGCTATTGTTGCATAGTACAGATGTTGGTGAATACAGAACCGACCGGATTGTTGATGATCGTTCAGAAAACACAAGAGGGAAGCGTGGTAGTAGGTTACCCTCAGTCTTCATTTGTAGTGGAGTATCTTGGCGTGCTCTCGGTATAGATGACGGAGCGTAGCCGATGAAACGCAGGTCTGATTGCCGTCGCGGAACAGCCGAGGAGATTGCTGATTTCGAGGAGAGTCGCATTTTGCCTGCCCCAGCTTGGCGAATGAGTCCAATGTGGTATGAGCTCCACAATCAGAGAATTGTGAGGAGGGTCGGTAGGGCGGTCCCAGATGCTCTTTCCGTAATCAGGGTATAAAACGAACTCAATTCAGATAACGAGTTTGTTGGGCCGGTAGGCTCAGAATCACGCGAGAGGAAGCTCTGGAGCTCTTGTTCAGCGTTGGGCAGTTCAGGATCGCCAAAGAATCTGAGGATCGTAGTAGCATAAACGAAAAGACCACCAGCTCTTCCGGCAGGTCGTCGGATTCGGGCTTCGGTTGGAAACTCATGGTCATTCCGAAGATTTCGGAACTCCGTTCGCAGGTATTCTCAATATCCTCCATGGCATCGGAACCAAAAACGGGAAGCTTAATACTCCAGCACATGACACGTGAGCTATCCAGGCTTGAGAATATTGACTCGATATGAGACTCTGGGCGGCTGAATATCGTCTAGGAGAGGGGAGTGCGTGTTTCCGCTGAGGCGATGATGATACGAATGATTTCGCGCTGGGAGTTATCAGTGTCACATTCATCAAGGCCGTCGACTATAATAATCTTCTTGAAGTCAGGAGCAGCACCACGGGCCAGAAGATCCTTGTAAGGAGAAACAATAAGCTCGTGGTACCGTACCTCCAACGATTTGAAGAGAAAGGATGGCTTGTTGCGATTCTTGGATTTCAGGTAGCTTGCGTAGGAACGAGAGAGCGCCACAAGTTGATAGGCAATGGTAGGGAAGAATCGGCGAGAGTCATTGTTGGGTCGTGAGAAGAAAAAAGCGGCACGCAGTTGGGCACTCAGCACACGTCTGTGCAACAGCCGACTTCCCAACTCCAGCAGCTCCTCGCAGCCATAATACTGGAAGCTCATGCTCTATCCGCTTCCCAAGGCGACTGTGTTAATGAGCCTCTTGCGGGTCCCTGGTAGGCAGCGCGGCGGAGGGTAGCGAGCGGAAGAGTCATGAGCTGCATCGGTAAGTGTGGCACCAGAGAGAATCTTCAAACCTGTGATAATTGAAAGACGTCAATTTCTGTCCTGATCGTGAGCAAGGTAAGCCGAACACTTTCGCTATGATGATGTATGGATATGTCGGTGAAATTTCCGCCATGAATGGCAAAATTTCTGGTATTATCGAACATGAATGCCAGGAGGGCGAGGAGCAGTAGTAAGCTCAAGGGCTGTTCTCCCTTTTTACTTGACTCGTATCAGCGTTTGGCTGAAATAATGGGAAGAGATATGCACTGCGGCAGAGATCCCACTGTGTTTCTTATTCTATTCTCTCAAGTATTCGAAGGTTTCGGCCATGTGTGTATGCATGCACAATGATGGGAATACTTATTGCCAGCTTGAACTCGGTAAGAGGAAAAATGCATCAAAACCGTCTGGAAGCATAAACTATCAGCGAGTGCAAGAGTGAGGAAGACGTCAAGGCCTCAACCATGTATAGAGTACCCTCTACAACGGAAGTCAAATGAATGGAAGGGTCGAAGCCCGCGAATCATAGAACTCTGGGACCCCGCAACCGTCCCGCCGACGACAACGCCTACTCTGGGGTTTCGACCTACACCAAATCGCCTTCATCCTCCGTCTCGACAGTAGCACATTCCATCGTCTACTGCCATCCACACTACCATTTAGGCGACCATCCCCTTCACCAATACCAGAACCGAGAACGTCCGTACGCTGTCCCGCAATGTCGTCGTTCTCCTGATTCCTTGCGTCACAATTTACTAATATCGTGGAGGCTTTTGCACTCGTACACCGAGTTGCCACTCATTTCTAGCAGGAGGGCGTCCTTAAACCATGAGCGAAGTGCGTGAATGCGCCGGGATCAAGCGTAGTATGTCCACCGACATCACCAGACAACGGCATGTAATGAATGACCCACCTAGACTAAAAGCCCCGTGTTGTGATGTTGTTAGCGTCACCGGAATGACACATAAAAAAAAATCAACAACCGAACGACACAATCAGGCAGTGGCAGTTCACCTAAATGGTGAGGATACCCGAATATGAAGTCTGATTTGGATGTTTCTTCCCAAAGTTTGTGCTAGCGCTGCAAAGGGGCTGGACAGATTATTCAGCAACGCAGACCAAAAGGAAAGCTGTTAGAGCGGTTTGGAGAAGAAGTCCTTTGAGAGTTGAACTGAGCCGGAGAATCCTGAGAAAGCATCTTTCCGGGACCGGAGGCGAAGGAACATCCAATATCAGTTTAAAATGAGGTTGCATACTGTATCTTTCAGGAATGTACTTACCTCGATCTTCGGTCAGCCCGGTCAGGCTAGAACTCTTTTACAACACGAGTAATAGAAGATTGAGCTAGGTTTGAGTGGATCAATCCACTTGGAGTAGAGTAAGGGCTATCCAAGGGGCTCCAGTTGTCCCACGACGTCCGGAACATATGCCATGGCTTCCAATTACACCGACGAAAGTCAAATCCCGGTTGTTCCTGTTCATGGTCTGTCATCAGGTTCTCGACCTCACAGCGTGAGAGCGGGGAACCCCTCTTCTCGACCACTATCCCATTCTCTTTTGAAGTTGATCCACGCCCTTTGTTCTCTGCCACGTGTTCTAGCAATGACTAACCTCGAAGTGGTGAATTAGGGTTCATGGAGTCAAACCCCACAGTGGGGTTAATCCAGGGAGTGTTAATCAGTTCACCCAACTGCTGGCGCCAGTGTCGCAAATGGGCGGACACTGGAACGAACCCGTCCCAGATTACGACAGTGCTTAGCTACTATGATCCACAACCGTCATTATCCATGACGCAACTCGTTTCAAGCCCCAAAGTTACTTGGCAACCTCACAAACATAAAAGGCCACTCTAGCTTCCCAAAAGTTCTAACAGAAATACCAGTAATGGCTGATACAGACCCCACACTGTACGACAAGGAAGGTGTGCCTATCCGTGTTGGGGATGTTGTGTCAAGCAAATATCGAGGTGGGAGACACTACGGAAAGGTGATTGCTATCGCGGCGACAAAGGAGCAGGCGGAGAAGAAGGGTGTCCTGCATCCACCCAAAGTGTTATTCTATTCTCAGCACGGTGAGCCTGGGCCTTCCTCTGCACGGCATGAACATTCAAAACAATATACGATGCAGGAAAGTTGGTTCAGCATAATCCCGATGTTCTCGTTCATGGGGAAGATCCTTCGGAGGATAAGTCTTCGTAGATGGCCGGCGACGGATAATTCTTGAAAAGCACCACTCTCTCACCTGTATATGTGTTCGTTGGAAAATATGAATGTTGAAGGGTTCAATTGCTCTACCTCAGTTCTGCTCCCTGTAACATGAAAGCTCCTTGTTGGCTATTTTTGCATAGCTTTGATGTGATGGATACACGACCGTCTCGATTGCTGACGGTCCCTTAGCACATGTAGAAATGATGCACGATGACAAACTATCCTCGAGTCCTCGTGGTAGAGTATCTTGTTTCGAGATGGACGACGTAGTGTAACCTATGAAATACGGCTTTATTAGAGTCGCGAAATAGCCGGGGGAGTTGTTGACTTCCGGAAGTCAGGCTCTGCCTGCCCCAGCCCGGGGACTGAGTCCACTGCAGGATAAGTTTCGAAGCCAGCAATCTTGTGAGGAGGATGAGTAATGCAAGTCTTGGATACTCGCTCCATACTTGGCGTGTAGAAGGAGCACAGTTCTGAGCCCACTGGCCCAGAACATGGCAAGAAGGATTTCTGGAGCTGCTTTCAGCACCGGGTAGTTCAGCGTCTCCAAATAATCTGAGGATTCTCGCACACTGGATTTTCTGGCGAGTTGTCTTCGGTATCTTCTCTCGCATCAGGGACAGGAGCCTTGATGCGCCAACAAGGGGTCCAAACTCGAAAATGCTGACTTGATGTGAGCTCCCGGGCGACTGATCACCACCTAGGAGAGCAGTGGAGTGCGTTTCTCCGTTAAAGTGAGAATGATGATCTGTTGTGACACTCATCGAGGCGTCGACAACGGTAATCTTCCTGAAGTTGAGAGTAACGTCATGCGCCGGGAGCCTCTGTAAGGAGTAACAGTAAGCTCCTCCTACTGGACTCCCAATGTTTTGGAAAGAAAGGATGGATTTTTGGCTTCCTAAGTAGTTTGTATAGGAAGCGGAGCATGTCGCAAGTTGCAGGACAATGGTGGGGAAGGACCAAGAGTCGTTACAGTGGTTAGGTCTTGAATGCAGCACTAGCTGGCGTTTCAACCTTTCTGCATATGTCTGTGCGCCTCCCAGCTTTTCAACGCCAGCGACTCCTCTGAGCCACAACAAGGGAAGGTCTGCAAACAGACAACCAGGCAGGTGCCCCGTGGACGCCTGTTGACTGTCAACCCATGTGCACCATTCACAGCCCCCGCGTTTTGCATAGCATGAATGTGCTTAAGAAACAGAAGGGTCGACCGTCGAGATCGCCGTATACTGCACCCATAATAAGCTACATCAATACATACTGCCAAATCGATGCGACCAGTGCTCAGCTGAAATGATGTTTTTATCGTCGCGGACGGGTTACCTGGAAGTATACGTTGAAGCAAGGTCCCAGATTGCTTTCTCACCCATACTCTATCATGGGTGCAAAGCAATGAATTCTCTTACTGGCAACTGGGATAATATGGTGGATAACACCTAATGAATGAATGTACAAAGGCTATAAAATACAGTGAATGCACGGGAAATGGGGTGTGATGCAAGGGCCTAAAACGGCTATAGAGTAAGCGAAGTGCAATGAAACAATGAACGGAGGGGTCGAAACGACAGCTCTGCGACTCTGCAATCGACCAATCAACCAACCAAACCAACAATTACTCCTGAGTTACCACCCGCGCCAAATCACCTTCACCCTCCGTCTCAGTATTACCACTTCCCCGCCATCCGCTGCCACCAACACTACCATTCAGGCTACCACCACCTCCACCAATACCAGGAGCCACAACCTCGGTATCCGTCCCAAACGTTGTCGTACTCCTCATCCCCTGCATCGCACCTCCACTAATCGGCCGCGAATAATCCACATGATCCCTCAAACTCATCATACTTCTACCCCCATCCTCACTCATCCCAAGACTGTGCATCCCGATTCCGCGACCTCTCCTATCGCCCACATTTCCACCTCGACTACCCCCAATACCAAATGTATCCCGGCCTCCGGGGAGCATACGTGGATTGAGCAGACCTTCGACATAACTTGATGCATCGGTAGATACAGGCGAAGGTGGGAATGTAGTAAGCGGTGGACAAATGGGGACGTATGGCCAATCAGAAGTGGGTCTGAGGTCGTTTCGAGGGCCATGCTGTGAGTAAGCTGGAGGCTGTTGATACTGGTCCAGGATCGAGTACGGGTACCCAATCGGCGAAGCTTCAGCTATCACAGGATACTGGATGACAGGACCTGGGAGAGCATCACTTCTTGGCATCGACATCGGCAATGGGTTTGGCGGGTTGAGTAATGAAGATGGTTGTCCGAGTGCCTGTGGGTGTCCATGACTGTATACACTCGTGTGTCCCAAGATGGTACTATGTCCCGCTGACATGGACATAGATCGCCTCGAAGCCGTTGACTCCCCCGAACTCCTCGAGATCACTCCTTCATTCTGCAAGTTCTTGCTTCTGTCCCTCTCCTTCACCTTCCCTTTTGACAAAGACCTAAACCTTCCAAACAAACCCCTCACACTGGACCTCTCACTATCGCTCCCACTGCTATCACTGCTATCCCCCATTCCACCATGCGGAGGTACATAACTCGAAGGAGGAGCCATGCTCCTTCTCTCCGCAGCCGGCGAAGCACCCCTTGACTTCCCGCCGCTAACACCGTGTCCCGAGGACGACCAAATACCTCCAGCACCAACAGTGTTCATCAGATGACCGTGACTTGATGAACCTAGATGCACCGAACTCGCAAGGGCATCACCACTGGGATGTCCATGCCCGCTTGCGCTCGAAATTGCAACGGCGGGAGTAGCACGTCCATCCCCGCACGGATCTGATGTGTTCCGACTGGCAGCTTGTTGAGGATGTTGATATGGTAGCGCAAATCCAGGTTGTGCGTCACTCGCGCCCGGCCACGGTCCACGTTCAGGTGGTGGCGAGGACGACCGCATTGCATGCATCATGCCTTCAGGCGACGAAGGTCCAGAAATAGGAGGAACGACGACAGCTGAGGGAGGCATATGCACGTAGGTATCCACGCCCCCCATGTACGCATGTGCTTGGGGAGGGAACATCAGGGCGCTTTCCGCGCTCGTACTCCCGCTGAATCCTTCATTTCCAATCCCAGCACCTCCATTCTCTCCGCTACCACCGCTGTCATGGGGATATACAGAATATGAAGCAGGACCAGCTCCAGGATTCTCCTGCATAACACCACCCTGGACACCCATTGCAGCTGCGCCAGTCCCCTTCGAACCAAAGCCCAATCCGCGGTAAGCATATCTCTGCTCAAATTCATCATCGTCACCCTCCAACGGAGACCTCCACGCAGGCGGCTCAATGTCAACATCACGTCCCAGGAAATTCTCCCTTGACCCGCTCGCAATGCTTTCCCCCTGTTTATACTTCCTACGCGCGAAGAAGATGATCAGGGCCAAAATGACCAGGGCGAATGTTCCAGCAAGTGTGATACCGGTGATGGCACCAGTGTTATGTGAAAAGGCATCACTTGGGCGCGTGTTGTCGGTACTCAAAACCCCGGTTTCGATAATCGTGCTGTACGTTATGGTAGATCCGCCCGGGTAAGTACTCGTCCAGTATTTAGTCGAAGTGGAGGTAGAGAGGGTAGGTGTAGGTGGAACTGACGTCAGCATTACTACTTAGCGAATAATGTAATCCTTATCAGCGAATCACTTACTGCTGCGGGTTGCTGTCTCTGAATGAGACGTGAGGGCTGGAAGCCCTGATGTACTATAAAATAGGGTCAGAAGAACGAATCAATGAGAAGACGTGACATGCTCACAAGGGAGGAGTTAGGGTGGAGTCACTGATGGTGAGTGTGGACTGAAAGGCGGACTCAGCTTCCGAGGAGGGCGTCAAGGATGTGGTCGGCTGCGGTACAGACTCGATTGTGGAGGATGGATCGAAAGAAGTTGCTGAGGTTATCGCTCCCGTAGACGCGAGCAAAGAAGAAGTTGACTCAGATGAGGTAAATGGGAGTGTGGGTTCTACGGAAGACGAAGGAAGAAGCGTGGTTTCGGACGTGTGCGATATTGCCGTGGTGATGGTAGGAGTTTGGGACGTATCGCCGGTGAAACTAGACATGATTATCGTCGTCGTCGAAAGTGTAACAGTCGCACTTGCTGAACTTGAGGTGATTGTGGCCAAGGTCGTGAGGATCAATGTCTCGGTAAAATTCGCAGATAAAGTGACCGATGGTCCAGTCGACGAATTCGACGTTTCAGAGGGTGTGTTGGGAGAGGTCGTTAAAGTGGTCAAAGTACTTGACTGCATTCGTAAAACAGAAGCTCTGTTAGCACGCAATTCATATAGTTAAAGTTAAACTTACCGAAGTCGTCATAGAATCACCTGCCGCACCCGTTATTGATTCCGACTCGGGCGTCCCACTGCTCGTTATTGAGATACCGAGGAAGGGCTGCAATTGCGGAGAGGTTGTTGCAGAGGGTCCAGGTTGACTGGATGGGGGTTGGGGTTGGTGTGCAGGTGGGGTATTTGGAGCGGGAGTCGAGGTAGTTGTAGGTCCTAGATATAAAGTGAATGGCGTAGGAGGACTCGCGGAGCCTAGAACCTCACCAGTGTCAGATTGGACGCCCCCAGGATTGGAGGGTGAGGGGGAAGGATCACCCCGAGTGAAAGAGTCTGAGGCACGAAGTTTTAATAACCTTTTCATTGGCACTTGACTTGACGAACCTGACGTGACTAAGGCTGCAGGGAGTGTTTTCGCAGCAGGGAAGGTGTCAAAGAACACGTCAGTAAAGGCCGAGCCATAAATAGGCGAGATAACATTACTTGACACGGGAATAGAAGATGGGTCCGTACTCGAAGGGACGTCTGGATAACGATAACACGATGACAGTTGGAATCGGGAAACAGCATGAAGAGGAGGGCAGACCTTCCGAGGCAATAGATGTGGGACCAACTGAAGGTGTGGGGTGAGAATCGCGAGAGGTGCAGGGGAAGCGAATAAGACCTACGAGCTGCTGGTGTAGAGACTGGCGGTAAAGTTTCGGTCATTCCTCGCGACAGCGAAGAAGTATCTCTAGGAAACACAGTGAGAGATGAGTCTATCATGTGGCACGGGCGAGAGCGACTCACAACGAGATAGGATTCTGCCTCCGGAGAGGAGGGTTTAAACGTGGAAAAGAATCATAGTGCAGTCCAAACACCCCATCCTCAAACTCACTCAACGCGTCGTTCTCGTTCGATTTTCGGTGCCAGGTGGGTTGTGAGGCATATACTGTGATGGTCCCTCTGTGCGAAGATGAGACACTCTTTTCGACTGATGGCCAAAACGGCGGTGAGCCTGACTTGCGAGCCATGCAAGACATGGACATGGCTGGTTTCGCGGTGTGCGCGTGGATGAGGCCTGGGTTGCGTTAGGGAGAATAGGTTCTAGAAAGTGGAGCTGAGAGAAGTGGAAGCCGTCGCAAGTCAATTGCGCAAAGAACAGTCCAGACGACCAGCGGGACCGGAATACCGTATCTAGGAGAGGAAGAGGGCGACCATCAAGGAGAGGGGGAGGCTAGAGGGTATAATATCAGAGTGAGGTAACGTTAGGTGGCCCCACAAACATTCACAGCATTCATCTTGCCTCTGTGTTCCGTCCTCCGAGACGGACGACATTTATCCCCATGCCAACTCATGGGGAACAAAAGCATATGTCCTTGCTAAAGAAAACCAAAAAAACATACATCTACTCCTTCCACCGCTCGCTGTGGCCGATTGCTTCTGGCACTATTCTCGGGTTGATGGGGCTTGTACATATTCTCGTAACGTGATGAATCGAACTTTGACTCACCAACACGAGGTCGGCGATGACGACTTGTCTTGTCGGCGTCAGCTATTTAACCTGTCATTGAAAGAATTACCCCACTGCTTTAAACCCGAGGCACTGATGTTTTTAATTCGTGCTTCACGATAGTGCTTCTCGTAGCCTCCATCACCACTAGCATTCATGCGGGGGTGGTGTCTTGAATCGCCCGCAAGAGAACCCAAGCAGATATTCGACTGCGGAGTTGGGCAGTACACACACCCTCTTGATGCTCTGCGTCACCCTTGACAACGTGGCCGAGTTTGGATGAAGATGAACTGGGTCATTTTACCCTTGTCTCTATTTTGGAAGTCCTTGTTCGGGTACTACCGTTTCCGCTCCAGCACGAATCACTTAGGTCCTGGAAGATCCCCAAATTTCTACCAGTAAACTTTTTAGAATACCCAACAAGTGGAGGAGTAAATTATCAGATCCAGCGGATGCAACACATCTGCATTCCTAGTCACTCCACCCTGACAGCTTTGTCTGTTTTCCTAATCCCAGAATCAAGGAGACTGACAGATGCCACGACCTCCGAGTGACACACAACAGCTTTGGTATGGAGTATCAACGTCAGTACTAGCATTACCCCAATGATTGATCTTGACTTGGTCACATGTTAGTACCCGTAATATAATGAGCCGACATCCGGCTCATTCGAAACAAAGGTCATAGCTCTTTGTGTTGCTTGTTCCCGTAACTTCTGCAAAATAACACAAAAAAAAAAACAAAAAAACAACATATTCCGCCATCGATCAAGAGTCCAGGATCTAATAATGATATACTATATCCCTGTGTTCACCCTCACACCTTCACATAGTCCGCGATGCTCTTTCCGATTTCAGGTCGTTTATCCCAATCCTTGAGCCATCCCTCAGCAGCACCCTCTGTTTCACCGATACTCGGCAGTCCAAATACACCGGCCGCGAGCCAGATATCACCTCGACCCGGCTCATGTTCACCCACAAGTGTAGGCAAAACCGCTCTCGCAACCACCAGATTCGAATTCGCGTCCGTTCTCAACGCCCGTCCGTTCCTCTCACCACGTGCACCCAATTCCACAATCCCAGAGACACCGGCCCTAGACGCCGCACGCCCCTCCCCACCACTTTCATACGTCCCAAACGCTTCTCCTTCAGCAGGTTCCAATGCTCGGCCATCCCTCCCTTGCCCATAGATCGCGAAGCCGCCCTCTGCCGAAACCAACTTGCGTCCAGTCTTAATGCGATGAATTCGGACATGCCATAACGGGGTTTCAGGTTGTGGAGGGATAAGCCACGTTTCGACCTCGACGTCTTTCCAAGGGTACCACATCGATCGAAGCCACTTTCCATTCTCAATCCTCGCTTCCTTAGTCACTCGGCGGCACTTCCACGTCTCTCCGCCATCGTCGCTCAAAGCGAGGGTATTGTCACCTCCCAACTCCTCAAGCGTTCCATTCCCAACCGGAACACTATATCCAAATGCTGACGAGTATGCCAGTTTACCATACTTTGCTGCGCTTTGTTTGACGGGGTAGGAGCATTGCTGGCCTGAAGAGAGAAGGAACGTGTGTCCGCCGAGATTGGATGTTATATGTAAGGGATGCTTCAAGAACTTGACTGTATTCCTCAACACTTCAGGGTACGGTTCCTCCTTTGCCGCCCAGAAGGGGTGAGTCTCGGGTAAGGCGAGCGCGATGAAAGACTTGCAGCACCAGTAAGGCGATCCAGGGGAATTGTAATTCTCGGTCATGTTGTGATTGGGGTAGCAGTAGCCAATCGTGAGGGTGCCATCTGGGTAATAGGCGCCGGGTTGTTTGGTCCAGTAGCGTAGATTACGGAGCTGCAGACCTTTGATGACGCCCCAGGTTAGTGGTGCTGGAAGCTCTACGTTGGCAAAGGCCAGAGCGCCCCAGAATGAGGACATGGCGAAACGGTACGTCATGCTTCGTCCGAAGGGAATTGCTCGGCCTGGGAGTGTGGAAGGAGAGTTAGTTGGACTGCGAGGTGTGTGTGAGTTTGGGATGGGTGCCTGACCTTCTTCATCGAAGTAGTGAACAAAGTCTTGTGCGAACTGGCGGGCTCTGTTGCGGTATTCTTCACATCTTTCTGGATCTTCATCCTGTCCGAGGCGAGAATACACCAGCTGTGCGAATTGGATTGCGAACGATGAGGAGTAGTAATCCAGCTGAACTACGCCTTCCGGACCGTCCCTGGACCATCCATCACCAATGTAGAATGTGTCCAGGTGGTCAAGGTCGGCTTTCATTCTTTGGGCATCGTATCTAGGGGATCCAACCTTTGACAACCCAAGGTTCGCAAAAACCTATTCAAAAATAAGCACACCACGTAGAGACGTCCGAACAAAGCCACTAACCCTGAACCACAGCCAGTTGGTATTCGGCATCTGTTTATCATTCATGCCACCAAGCCAATCCTCTAAGCTCCTCTTCGCACCCTCCTCAAGCTTATCCCAAATCTTTTCCTTTGCGACACTGAACGCGAATCCAATTGCCGAACACTCAACCATCCGCTGGTCTCGATCTCTCATATCACCCCAGAACTCCTCATGATTCCGATCAGTGCCGTTCTTGAATCCATCGATCCAGCGTTGAGTGCCGGTATAGTCACCGCCCCCGGCGAGAAGTGAGGCAAGACCCCAGATCGGTCTGGAAAAGCCTTCAAGCTGTGCGGCGATGTCATCGTAGTGCGTTCCAGTGTGTCCGAGATGGATGCGTGCGCCGCCTGGAGAAGTGTGCGATGCTAGTGGGTCGAGGAGACCGATGAGAAAGTTTTGGAGGTCAGACTTGGTGAGAAGGGGATTGGACGCAAATGGGGTCGTTTCTGCAAATGAGACCATCCCGGTTGGTTATTTAGTTAACACAAAAAATTGGAAGCTTCAATTTCGGAGGAGGGGGAAAGACAAGAATTAGAATTTTGGGAGTGGGGCGGTGGAATGTAGCGCACACCTGGTATTTATCATATCTCTGACGTCTATGGTAGTAATAGTCATATTTTGGCGCGTGAAGTTCTGTTTCTCACTTGCATAGAATCCGATGTTCTGCCGAACGGATGAGCCGGTGGAGGTTTGAGCTCGCAATGCTCTGCCATTGGTCCAGGCGGGAGGGCGGCTGATGGCGGGTCGCTGTCTTTGGTGTCTCGGCCCGCCAACTCCGGCCTAGCTTCCCGTTAGCCGTCAGAGGCTTGACTCCTGCTCGGATTTAAGCTTCTTCGAGGCTCTCTCATCCTCCGTCCGTCGGGACTCGGGATCAGGTCTTCATGCTGCAGTACAAAACTGGCAAAATCAAATCAACGCTTCCCTGCATCGGCAGATAGTCTCACGTGGGGCCAAGTACATTAATAGACAGTCATACCTTCTGAACAAGGTCTCTGTACTTCTAGTCAAGAGGGTAGAACGGGTAGCGCTCACCCCTTAGGACTTCAGTTACTCTCCAGGTCTCTTCCCGCATCGCCCCTGCCGCGAGCCCCTTGCCTAATTCTCAACCTGATTGACACAAGACATTGCGGACTCTGTTGACTCAAAATCAACTCTGAAAAAGAATCTGGCTGATGCGGACTTGCTGGGTAACATTATCTTCTGCCTCAGAATGCCAACTTGAAACATTGGTGGAGAATTTTGTCACATGTGTGCCATAACGACTTTGTCTGGTGCCCGCGTTTTGACGTAGGTATTAGGTAACACCTTCTGGATAGATGAGGCGAGCTCTGAGTTGATTCTGATTCGATGATCAACGGACTTGTGCTGCCATAAGTATGTATGTGATTTTCGTATGTCTACATCCCGATTTGTTCTCGTCTGGTTGTTTCAATAGGCTACCTCAGGCGAATAGCTGTCAAGTCTTGATGCCTCCACATACCACCTGATCTCGCGAATTTCACTTAGCTAATGGATGAGTGTTGGTCGGGGCCTTGCTGGCTGCGAATATCCCGCACAAACACCACATAGAAGAACTTCGCGGTGACCTTCCGGGATCCAAGTCCGTGGTCCTCTGAGTCGTTTCAACACACGAAATTAATGGGATTTCAAATGAAATTGCAACAATTACCTAAATGTGGACAGGCACGGGTCAGGGATGAGGTAGGGAGTGTCAGTACGGAACTATGTATGAATACCACCAACCCTGAACAACACTGTGTATGGGCAGAGTGCAAGTGGTGGTCGAGTAATGTGGTTGGTAGAGCCGACGCGTGAAGACCTGGTGATTGAACGCGTAGGGTCATACATCAAAGCCCATCACTTTGTTCTGCGTCAGCAAAGTGAGTTGTGTTGATGAGTTGTATTTTTTGTGTCCTATGTTTTCATGATTGGTATTACCGAAAATGGTAGCTATTGGCAGCTAATATAAACTGCACTGTTACGTCTTGTAATCTCCAACGGGGTAGCAAGCAGCGATGCGAGAGCAAAGACTCTACTACCCTCTAGCAGCCTAAACTTCTAAGTGAATGGATTTATGGGGGTGAATTCATATCGTTGGCTGAATAGGTCCAAGGACGGGTTTATGATAATCCAAGCATCCAGAAAGACATCATCAGCGTCACTGAAAGATCCCGGGCGCCCTTTGGTTAGCCAGTCTAAAAATTTTTGAATGGGACGTTTCCATTTACATATATATATGTGCCTAGACTTTTTGGAAAGAGACTAAGAGCCACATCTCTGTTCCTTATCCAGATTCGTG
Source organism: Podaxis rugospora (assembly GCA_018524415.1). Classification (NCBI taxonomy): domain Eukaryota; kingdom Fungi; phylum Basidiomycota; class Agaricomycetes; order Agaricales; family Agaricaceae; genus Podaxis; species Podaxis rugospora. The sequence continues at coordinate 127,410 of JAEUWL010000457.1, read as the reverse complement.
GGTCCCATTTGGATCGACCACCGTCACTCACGACATGTGAGCACCACAACTAACACCAAACAACGTATAAAAGGACGGGCTCCTAGGCTACGCGCATTCCACCCTTTCCTTTCATACTGCACCTGTGCAATTCTCCGTATCAGTCTGTTTGCAGGCATGATCTCAGTCGATCTTTGTCTCAGCGCTTCGTCGTTCCTCCTTGCATTGTACTTTTATCTCAAGAAACCAAACCCGTATGCTTCACTTCCTCTCCCTCCCGGTCCGAAGGGATTGCCAATTATTGGGAATCTGTTGGATATGCCGACCGAGTTCGAATGGAAGACGTACCATGAGTGGTGCAAGAAGTATGGTGTGTATCTGTGTTTACCATGGCTGTTGAGGGGTTTGACATTGTTGAAGGGACGGATATTCTGCATGTCCCTGTTATGGGAACCAATATTATCGTGCTTGATTCTCCTGAGGCCGTGCTTGAGCTTATGGAACGCCGATCCTCTATTTATTCGGACAGGTGCGTGGATCGAGCTCTGGTGAGCACGATTTTGGTCTTGTTGACCGTCTCCTTCGCATGTTTAGAGCAAGGATGCCTATGATCAGTGAGTCTCCGTTTCTAGCTTCTTTTTCCCCGACGTCAGAAACTGATCATTTCCTTAGATGAATTGGTACGTCGTCTATAAATAGCCACACCGTAATGGCCCATGTTTGGGGGATACTTATGATTTTTGGATTTGTTCACATTGTAGATGAAATGGTATGTCGCGTACGATCCCACACTGTTGAAACAGTGTTCTCATGATTCATTGGCAGGTCGTTCAATGTGGGTTTCATGCCGTACGGTGGGTGAAGGCATTGTCCTTATGGAGTTAATCGCTCTAATGAGATACTGTTTAGGTAACTACTGGTGAGTTGAATGCAGGAGTTACCGGGAAACAGGTGTTTACTGAAGGCAAAAAGGCGTAAGCATCGCAGGTTGATGCACCAGCTCCTTCATCCAACGGCGGCCCTTCGCTTCCGTCCACATGAGCTCAAGGCGACGCACAACCTCCTCCAACGGTTCCTAGACAATCCGAATGATCCCATTGGGAACCTAAGATAGTGAGCCGACCCTTCTAAGTTTTTGATATTGCTATTGACGCCCTTCACTCAATAGCATGGCCGGCGAAACAATTTTGTCTGTTGCATACGGCCTCGACATAAAACCCAAAGACGATCCCTACATCCAGACTGCCGAACGTGGAGTCCACCCGCTGGTGGCTGCTGCTGTACCAGGCGCATTCCTTGTGGACATGCTGCCGATTTTGAAGTATGTCCCTGAATGGATGCCTGGCGCTGGGTTCCAGAAGAAGGCGAGGGAGTGGGCGAAACTTGCCATGACCATGGTAGAGATGCCTTACGAAGCATGTAAAAAGCGTATCGTATGTTCATTTTCAGGTGCTACGTAGGGGACGCTTTTGACTCCGATTGGTTTGGGTAGGCCGAGGGAAACGCAGTGCCGTCATTTACCTCCATGAGTTTGCAGAGGATTGACGAAGGGACGAAGGATGACGCGTACCAGGAGCCCGTTATTCGTGGGAGTGCTGGAACTATGTATGCTGGTGAGTGGTCGAATCGCTTTTACGAGACCGGGTCATTAATTGTGTTGTCTAGCCGGTTCTGACACAGTAAGCTCTACCGACATTGAGTCGATCCTATCAACTCACCTCATTTCAGACTGTTTCCGCAATTACATCCTGCATCCTCGCCCTCCTCGAAAACCCTGATATTCTCAAAAAGGCTCAAGCTGAGCTCGACTCGGTTGTTAAACCTGGTTATTTGCCCGACTTTGATGACGAGGAGAGTTTGCCGTATATCACCGCTTTGACTATGGAAACTCTCCGATGGAGGGATGTGGTGCCCATTGCAATTCCAAGGTACCTGCAGGTTGACGATGAGTATAAGGGCTACCGGCTTCCCAAGGGCTCTATTGTAATTCCCAACGCCTGGTGCGCACAATTCAACGCGCTACTAAGTAATCTTGCACTCATTGACCATTAGGGCGATGCTTCATGATGAGAACGTTTACCCAGACCCTTTCACCTTCAAGCCCCAGCGTTTCCTCACGAAGGACGGAAAGATTGATAAGTCAGTTCGTGATCCCCGACATGCTTGCTTCGGCTTCGGTCGCCGGATCTGTCCTGGTCGCTACATGGCATTCTCTGCTGTCTGGATTGCTCTTGCGTCTATCATTTACTGCTTTAACATCAAGAAGGCTGTTGACGAGAATGGAAAAGAGATTGAACTGAGCCATGAGTATCTCTCTGCTCTTGTTATGTAGGTCGAATTCAGGTTCATCTTGCCTTATCCCGAGCTCACTTTCCGTTGCAGCTTCCCCAAGCCATTCAAGTGTTCTATTACTCCTCGTTCTCCGCAACATGAGCGTGCAATTCGCTCTGCGGTTCTCGAACATGAGTTCGCGGCCAATTAGTGATGTGTAGTCGTTACTTACGCCTTCTGATATCTATTTGAACATTCCGTACTTATTTCATTTTGTGATTGGGTGCTGTGTTCAGAATGCCAAAATGATTGATTTGATCTTCCTCTGGATTGCACATCGGGGCATCAAACATAAAAGCAATGAATCTACTTAACATCGGATATGGTGTAGTGGCTAACATTATCGCCTCTCACGCGATAGCCCGGGGTTCGATTCCCCGTATCCGAAGTCTTTTCATGCATATTTTTTGTTGTTCAGGGGTGGATGTTCACGTGACGGAAACCATTTTTCTGCGGGAGTAATGTTCCGAGGGGATGAGAACGACAAGGCTCACCGATGTCTCGCTCAGTGCGCGCTCTCCACTCCTCCCTCAGTTCTCTTAATACGACACCCAGACAATGTGTTCGAGGTATTTATTCGTTGTACTATCCTACATGTACAGAGCTTTGAACATTCCCATAGGCACGCGAGGATACGCGCATGCGGTTCTCAAAGCGCGTAGTGACGTCGAGCACACATCATCGCCAGCATCATCGTCTCGGACGAGCACGGCGGAGGGACGTTCTCGAGAAGGCTCTGCCTGGGGAAAGAGAGAAAAGTTCGGCGAGGCGGCGCAGCCAACACCAGTGTGGCAGATGAAACCAGAACCTCACTTTGCAAACCACCTCAATGCGCTCTTTACACCGCTCGAGTTTAACCCGGAAATCGCCAGACGCTGTCTCACACATGGCAGTCATCCCACCTCAGTTAACGGCCACAATGCCGGAATGTCATTCCTCGGTGCGTCCGGCCTCGGCTACTTTGGAATGTTTGGGTCTGACATTTCGCAGGTCGTAGAGTACTGGAATCATACCTTCTCCTCTTCCTCCACTCAAGCAAAAACCTCAAACCTACGCATGACTTCAACTTTATAACAAACTGGACACTTAATACATACACCATTGGCCAGTACGTCGGCTCGAAATGGGGTCTCGGACGTGTAATGCGGTGGGTGCCTACTGTGAACAAGGAAAAGTTGTCAGGACCTGGGGACAAGGACGGGTTGCTCCGGAGTGTGGGTTTGTATAAGGTCCAAGGTGACGCGGTCGCTGCGGTCATCGGTGCCATTTATGAGCAATTCGTGCGTTCCTCTTTCTTTTCCTCCAAATTGCTTCTCATTCTCTGGTTAGGGTGGCTCTGTAGCACACCGGGCATTCCACACTCGCGTCCTACCAAACCTGCTGCTCGATGGCAAGAATGGTGGACTACCACTAGCTTTTCACGAAGAGGTGCTTGAGATTTGTGAGAGAATGGGCGGTACAGAGGGTGATCTGACAAAGGCACCGGAGGCCAAGTCTGAGGGCTCCCAGTAACCACCAAAACCCTTTACTTAATGTGAGTCGTTACCTCTCAACTTTGATCATGTCGTTAACATGCCAACGTAGGCTTAATATCTTGGTTGCTTTCTCGTACTGGTCATAAAATGAACCTAATTTTTACGATGTAGTGACAATCCGCATAAGAACTACGTCCGATATGAAGACTCATTACTAACATCCGATCTATAGTTCCAGCAAGGAAGGGTCCATCAAGCCTCTTTTTCAGTCCCTGCTTCCCTGTCCTGGTGCTTGAAACCGCTTTTGATCCTATGCCCCAACTTCTCCGCCTTTTCCTCGATGCTATGTCCCACCCAAGCCACGTTCCTCATACGCCTCCACTGCATCAGGCCTCGGTGCTTACGATGCGCCTGTTTCGGTTTCTTCCTCTTCGCCTTGGCATCCTCTTCAAACCTCTCTTTCTCTCTTATATTATCCTCCGATCGCTTCTTCCGAGATGATGTGCTTGTACCATTGTCCCACCTATCAGGATCACCTTCAGGACTTGCGCTCAAGTCCTCATCACTCCCATCCCCATCCGACTCCTCGGACTCCTGGCCATGTTCCTTGCGTCCGTCTTCCCCAAACAAATCCTTCTGCTCTTCCGCACAATCCAAAGCTTCCATCACATCCTGCAAATGCCGATCATGGTTCACTAGGGACTGGTGATAACCGCTCAGGCCGTGCCAGAATCTCAAGCGGACGACGAGCATGACTCCAGGTATAATATCTTCCCCACCGCCAGCTCCGGCGCCGATGCTACCTTCTTCGAGTTCCTCGAGGACGGAGTCACTCCTGTTTGAGGCGTTGCGTCCTGAATTGTCTTTGGTGCTGGTGTTGGCGTTGACGTTTGTGTCCTTGTCTTTGCCGTTATCCTCATAAGATCGGTTCGTGATTGCGTTTAAAGGAGTTGCGGCTACTTTTCCCAAACCACCCAGAGGCCCATATCGGTGTCCTTCGCTGGACAATAGACCTCCACGCGCATGGTATCGTCGAATAGGCAACTGCACAACAACCTCATCTTCGTCCGGGATATCTTTCAACCAAAGTGTGCATATTGCATGCGTCGTTTCCCGCCCTACCTCGTGTTTCTGGAAGAAGATGTAGAGGCGTGATGCGTAGCGTTTGAGTACGGGTAGACGGAGTGGTTTTGGGTGCCGTTTGGGGCGCCATTCGGCTGACGCTTGGGTTGCTGCTGTTGCAGTGATTGAGGACATGGATGAAGTGTTCTCGATAATGTCTTTGGGTTCGCTCATGGTGTTGACGTGAGCGGTGGAATCGGTGTGAGAGGAAGTAGGAGTTGTGCGGATGTAGTTGCTGTTTTCTGAGTGCGAGTTTGAACGGGATCGAGGGGGAGTGTGCTCGTGTGCCGGGTGGACTGGAGACATTTTGCCCTTACCATACTGTGTGCGGAAGACGAGGCGACAGTTCGCTAGATCGCTTGGGAGGACTCCTCCCTTCTTCCGTTTGCCATTATCACTGTCTTCTGCGACCGCTCCTTTCTCCCTGCCCCTACTCAACGCGCCACTCTCAATCGCATACACCTCCGGCTGGATCTCTAACGTACCTACATCCCATCCTAACAGTCTCTTCGGCAGTTGCATTTGCACACTGCGAAAGATCAATGTAAACTTTAGCCTGCCATATCCGATCCCGCCAACAATAGGGAGGGTATCGGCGTAGAAGGATTTGTCGCGGAAAACCGAACGGAGTGGGAGGACGACGACACCAAGAACGGGTGGGCGTTCATGGAACCTATTGTCGCGTACTGCGATGAGGACAGTTGTATCCGGCCACGAGCGAATGAATTTCTCGGTTTTGGCGTCGAACTGGGTTATGAGGCATTAATAAATTGGAATGGAATGGAAAGAGGACCCCAGTGAAGAGACGTACGAATGGGTTACTCGATTTCATTTTGGTGCGGGTTTTGTATACCCGTTGATGATTGATCAATACTGTACAATATGCGCTTGGTAGGTCGTCCGCATCCTCATCCTCGCATTCGTCAGCCTCTTTCAACCCCGGTCTTTGCACTTTATGTACGCCCAAGCCTGATATTTGTTCAATTCGGATGCTTAGGATTCCCGAAGGGAAGTGGGGTGTGGGCCGAGAGGAAGCGAGAATCTCGTCAGCCTTGCGTTTCAAGTCTTCCTTTTTCTGTTGTTCGACTTCACTCGTCAGCCGTTGGTCCTCCGATGACGGATCCTTAGAGGGAGTGGATGTGGCCGGATTGTGAGATGAAATTTGGGACGAAGGTTGGGCGGGTGTTTGGTCGAAACAGCGTAGCCCGACGCCTGTGTTACGACCTTCGTTTTCGTTTTCGTCACCTTCGGGATGTACTTGTTGGTTGAGAATTTCTCTGGTCTTTGCCTCTCGCAATTTTCTCTCCGCCTCAGCTTCAACGTCGGCTTTGACTTTATCGTAGCTCGATAATGCAGTCGAATTTCCTAAACCCCCTGAATTTCTCGAGTCCTCAGGGTCAGACTTTAGTTTATTATCCCGAGCCTCTAGATGTTGCTGTAACGTTGTTTTGTCAAAGTATCCGCACTCCCAAAGGAGTTTGCCTGGGACAGGTGTGGATTCGGGTGTGTCAGAGCAGAGCTGGTCCTGGCGGACCGAGATATGGTTATGTGTTTCGGGATTCTGCGTTATGTAAGAGAGGGGGACATCAATTGTGCCAATTAGATCGTCTGCCGTTAGGCGATCTGTGGAAAAAAAGGCTATCAGGTGGCATCTCGTCAGTTTACAAAACAGAGGACATACCGGCATCCCAGACTTGAATCCGGAGGGATTCTTGAGCATTGACTTCTTCCGGACTGACGAGGACTGCTGTCGTTTCTTCCCAGACTGGGCTCCCATCCCGGCTAACGATGCTATATGCGAATAAGGTTTACGTTGACTTTTCCAAGGAAAGAGACAAGATCGACGAACCGAGTGGCCCACAGGAACTTTCCCCACTTACTCCATCCTAACGTTACATACATTTCCCCTTTTCTCCCGTCCTCACGCGTCTTGAAGACCTTTGTTTCATCTGCATTTCCGAACCCTGTCGCACATCTGATCGTAACAACTATCACACCCAACGCGTCCACGTCCATTCTCGGTACACCCATCAGTATGGATTGCAAATCCACATTAGTCGACTTGGGTGCGACATATTCCCCGACCACCGAATCAATATTCCGCTGGAGCCACCCCGACAAGCCTGGGATGTCCATTACATTCATAAAACTTTTCGTGAGAGGTGTACAATTGAAAGTCACTTTTGGTTGGCCGAGTAGGGTTATGGTCATGAGCGCGAAAAAAGGCGGGTTGGGGGTTAATTGAATTCTTAGTCTCGCCGTGGTCAAGAATCCCGTCAGCTCGAACCATACTGGTAAGACAATACCACCAGAAGCGTAGAACTCGATTAGTAAATGTAAATTTGCTGATCGCCCTCTTAAACCCATGGTGGATGTAGCAGGCTTTGCACGGTACGCGAGGGCGATTTCAACGTTCACGAAATCGCCTTCCTCCGCAGCATGGCCTTGGACAGATTGGCCTGCCGAGCCAGGGGAAAGCCAGCGTATGCCAAGGATGCGAATAGGTTCGACACCTTGACCCAAATCAGCTATGCGAACGCCGCGAATAAGTTTGGGGAGTGAACTTTGGAGGGAGTCTTCTAGTATGTCGGCGAGAGAGGTGAAAAGGGCCGGGTTGACGACTGGCCAGATAGAACGTAGGAGGGAATTGAGCCATCTTGCGGATTCTGGGGAGTCCGATGTGGAAGAGCCGCCTGAATTCGAGTTGTGGTGCTCGGATGTGGAGTCCATGGGTTCATGGCTGGTTGGGTGTGACTTTCTTTCTTGATATGGAGGCAAGGAATCGGGTGGTGTTTGAAATACTTTGAAGGACAGAACAGAGAAGCCGACTATGAATGCGAGGAAGCAACAGCCCAACGGCAGAGCCAACAAGCCCAACCAACTGAACCCTTTTGAGTGAGCCACGAACAGGCCAAAGAACCACCACAGCATCGATATCGTCATTGCACCTATTCCAGAGGCGGCACCTGCAACTACCGCGGCTTGCATCCGCGTATGGTCTGAGTCGGCACCTGGATCGTGCCACCACCCTTTGTGTGTCACTTCATTCACCAGTTGCTCCATTTCATGGTGCTCAAGGTTCGATCTCGCAACATCATGATGTCGCTTGGAGGCTGATACTGTAGCACGTCTGCGGCGGTCTTCAGACGTCGAGAGCGGCATGGGTATCTGTTCCAGCTCGACGTCCGCAACATCGTGGATTGTGAGTGGAAGATGTGTTATCGGATCGAGGACTTGGCGTTCGTTATTGTCCCTAGAGGTACTATTCATCGTGCGTTATGAACAATTTCGAGCGTTAAGAATCGCGCGGGGTAAAGAGTAGGTGGATGGAATTCCTTTGCATTGGGTGCTGGTCAGTAAATGGCGTATATCTGTGGGGAGACTGCGATTTAACAGAGCCTGACGTCATTTGCCTGTCAATGTATTTTTTTTGGTAACATCCAGGGGGAGCTTGTAGTGTTTGGGTCCAGCATCGAATTTTGATGTGAACCTTTCCTTTCTGAGAATGGACCCCATGAACATCTGCCAGACACTTTCCGTTGAACCCTTGTTTTTGGGCGAGCTCCTCCACCCCCTGGTAATATCAGTCTCAAGAAATCCCGGTCCAATTACCTTCGTTTTCTCAGGGGTAAGGAACAACAAGCTCCCCTACATACTGTAGTATGATGGTTAGAACAAAATCACTGATGGCTTTTCAGAATGTTTGACCTGTGGAAACATCTCACTGTCAATTCTATGTTAAGGGTCGCCCATGTGAGACTGCCCTAGAAGTCGCAATACATTCCCATGGATTTTTTTTTCCGGATGAAGCGTGATCCTTAGAACTTTGGCAAAAGTATATAGTCCGGTTGAAAAACGGCTAACATGTTCCTCACGGCAGTATCTCGGGATGCCTCGACAGCTTATACCCTTTGCCCTCCTCCTGTCAGCTCTCCTCACAAACAGCGCTGTCTTCGCGGATAATGCGTTTCCCTTCGATCCCGGGTTTGACATTCAACAAGTAGCAGCGTTGGCCGTGTCTCTCCCTTCGCATTCTTGGGAATTTGGGACTGCAACAGAGGCACTACTCGAGCTGCACGATCCAGACATTTCTGTTTTCGGCTCCTCACCCTTCTTCGACACCCCTCTGTACCTTAAGACTCACCAAGGCAGAATCCAAGGGCTAGAGTATGCAGCGAGTACCATCGTCATTGGAACAGGCGTAAATGGACTAGCAGATGGAGATGGTGCTGTTGGAGATCCTGCCAGTCTTGGAGTCGGAGCGGTCCTTTTGGGCGATTATTTGTCTGCTGGGGAAGGAGAAAAATATACCAACGCTGCGATCGGGGAAGTCGAGTTCATCATGAACGAGGCGCCGAGGTGGGAGAATGGAGCAATCTCGCAACGTGCTTCACTGGCCGAACTCTGGTAAGCACGACGACTATCTCATGCCGTGCCCACATTTTTATAGATTGATTTACTATGATCCCGGTAGGGCGGACTTCCTGTATATGGCACCCCCCTTTCTTGCCTACTACGCAGTTCACACCTCCAACCTGACACTACTCCAGGCAGCCGTCGAGCAGTGTGGTTTATACCGTGAGGTTTTGCAAACGCCTGACAACAACGGTTTATGGAAACATATTGTTGGACCACAGTCCCCAGATCCCGGCTTGTGGTCAACAGGGAATGCATGGGCTGCAGCCGGGATGACCAGGATTCTAGCCACCGTCATAAAGTCGCCAGATTTCCTGTTCGCAACCTGGAAAGATAAGCAATGGAGGCACACCGCCATCGATTCGTTAACTACCTGGATCAAGGAGATCCTTGACGGCGCGATCGATTCGTCCATGGACAACGGGTTGCTCAGGAACTACCTCGACGACGTTTCAGGAGATGGCCATGGGTTCGGGGAAATATCCGGCAGCAGTTTATTGGCAGGGGTGGCATACAGAATGGCGACGCTCAGGAAAGATATTTTTGCCAGCCATTTCCAAAGGAGAGGGAAATTCGGCATCAGAACGAGCCAAGGGAAGTATCTGGATTGGGCGGAAGGCATCAGGACGACGTTGGGACAGAATGGTCATGTCACGGCCAACGGGACTGTTACACCCGCGGTTAATCCACTTGGGTGGTTTGACACGACTCCATACACAGCTGGAAGCCCCGAAGGACAGAACTTCGTCGTCTTGATGTATGCGGCCTGGAGAGACTGTGTCAAAGCAGATATTTGCGAATACTAACATAGTCAGTTTATCGTCGTCGTTCCTTCAAGTTTACACATTCCTTTGAAATTTATAGTTATTTATGTTGCTGGGCTACTACATACCAACTCTAAAAGTAGTTACACATACTTAGGAGGCTAAAGATAATAGTGTGTCGACCTTTTCACCGCCAGTGAACCTCCGGGAACAAATGTATCATATAAGAGGGTCCCGCGTAACTGAGAAGGAACCTCCTACCCTTCTTGTGGTTTGAGTTGCGATCAAAGTTCTTTCAATACTAGACTTCCATATGGGTCAACAAAGCCAGCCGTAAGTCAGTCGCTAGCCTGCCGTAAGTTAGTCGTTAACCAGCCGTAAGTCAGTCACTAAGCCATCCTGATGGTAGCGGTTTTAATGTGTAGTGATGCTCCTAAAGTGAAGTGAAGCGGCTGTGAAGCCGAAAGTTACGTCACTGTGACACGCTTCACAGTGAACACAGTGCGCCGTGAAGTGCTGTGAAGTGAGCGCCCGTCGTGGGCCGTAGCTATTTCTAAGCCTTGACATATTATTACCAGACTTTTGTATTCCTAATATTCTATTTATTAAGTAGCTCTACAAGTTCGTCAATCTGTCCCCTTGTCAGAAGGTCTCGGACAGTATCAGGTGATGCCGACTGCATTTCTGCACTGAGTAGGTCTTGCTCAGATGAAACCATGCCATCCATCAGATTAAGGTGGTCTTGAAGATATGTATACTTGAGGAATTGGAGGACTTCCATTAGTTCGGGTGATAGGCGGCAGCGGCGGAGGGTGATAGTTTCTTTACTTGATGAGAATACCCGCTCGCATGCGACTGACGATGCTTGAACGGGCAGGATATCGAGAGCAACCTGATACATTATGGGGAATTGGTATCGTTTAGTCTAACGTCATGTCAAATTACATTAATAACTCAAATCAGAGGAGATGAGCATTACTTACTTGCCAGTACCTCGTGAGGCTGAAGTCCCTGTATTCAGCTTCATCAAGTATCCCTTCTTCAAGGTAGCGCTGTAATTCATCCGCAGCTGAAATCCGATCCTTTTCATCTGCAAGAGCTAACTCCGCTTGTGTTTCCGCATGCGTACGAGGTTGCGGAAGTATCGCATCAGCGTTTTCTGAATGCACTGCACCATCAGATAGAGTAGGGCTTGCAAGGATCCAGGAGGCTGAGCGTCGTAGCGTTGTCTTCAGTGAGCGAATATATGCCAGTCCACTTGCTTGTGATTGAGCGGATGCCATTGACGGACCCACCGAACTTGACCTTGAGGGTGGCTGTGACATATTTAAGGAGTGCCGGTTTGTCTTTCGGTATTCGAACATCTGTAAAAGTTGAAAGTGATGAGGGAAAATGATGGTGTTGAGGTACATACTGCACTGAGCATCCAGTCCTTTGCTGCCTGATGTTCCTCTGCAGTCCAATGCTCTTCGATCCACTTAAGTTTTGTGACCGGATTGATAACTAAGCAACATAAGCACAATGTTTTTTAAGGATGACTAATACGTACTCATCGCGAGTGCATAAATGCATGTCTTCCGTGATTTCTTGACATAGTCTTCAACTTTAGCAATACAAGCTGAAATACCACACCGTAACTGTGGACAAATAATCTTGTAATCATGTAACATTGTAAGGAGGTCCTCGTAAGCTGGAAGGACGGCTGGCAAAGTTGGTGTTTTCTCGGCGCAGAGGGTAGTTTGGAAAGCATGCGGAATTTTGAGAAAGCCAGCGATATCCCGCAAAACTTGCAGCTCAGTGTCATCGAGGAGGTGTCTGTGAATATCTTTGTATTTCACCTTATTGAGGAGAACGTCAATTGCCTATAATAATAAATGAGCTCTGTGCTATCAATCCAGGATAACAATGAAAACACCTACAGGGTAGAGTTCTAGCACCCGGTCGATCATAAGGTATGTCGATGACCAACGGGTGTCCACATCACGTAGAAGTTCAACATTTCGGAGATGTTTCCCATTCGGGAATGAACCAGATGAATTTCCTTCTGTTATCGTAGCTTGAAGGTCCTCACGCCGCTGTCCACTTGCACGACAGGCATTAACGAGTGCTCGACACTTTGCCACAAGATCACTTTGGAGTGCAAGTTCGTATTCATAATCATTCTCATTCTCATCGAAATACGGTGGAATATCATCATCCTCAGTTATCTCAGGGGCTGACTGAGATAGCTCCTTCAATGCCGCCTTCACCGCGATGTTGACGACATGGGGAAAACATCTATAAACATATCAGAATACCGTTCAGTACCTCATAAGGATAGCAAATACTTACCGTACTCGGTTTCCCTCAGCATCAAATGGAATGTGGAGATCCTTAAGAAGGGCGCTGAGATCTTGCATCATTGAGCCGCAATTCGATGCATTATCGAGAGTGATCATGCCAATCTAGATAGGCATCAGTATACAAGTCTATGCAGCTGCACATGATACTTACTTTGTGTAAAACCCCAAGCTCCTTCAATACCGCCAGAAAATGTTCCGATAAATTTGCTCCTGAATGAATCCCTGATACATGTCGAAATGCAACGAGACGACTGCGAATGACAAGATTTCCATGATTATCTTTGCTTGGATAATGTGCGGTGATAGCCATAAACGATCGGAGGTTCGGATCAGACCAAAGATCACTTGTGAACGATATGCGCCCATCAGAGTTCTAGATTATACGTTTTCATCAGTAGTGACAACAATTGAGGTCATACATTAAATGCGCATACCTGTAGCTCAGCAACAAGTTTTTTCCACTCAAAGTTGTAGTTCTCAAAGATGAGCTCTGTTACCCGCTTCCTATGTGGAATATCACTATCCTCGAGAGTAGCGTTTAGGTATAGGAACAGCTTGCGCAGCTCTGGTGTTTCCACAACGTTCAGAGACTAATTGGGACATTAGTGATACTGGTTTGCTTGTCGATGGGCTGGAACCTCACCTGATCATCAATAGCAATCCATCGTACAAGCCGTTCTTGGAAACCTTCAACCGTGAATGATTCACGAGTGGGTTCACTCCCACCTGGGCCTGATATCTTGTTCCAACCCTTCAGCTTCTCCAATTTAACAATTTTACGCCACTCGTCATGATGCTTTGTAGAGAGATGGCTACGTATTGTATCAGCCATTCCATTGACATTAGTCCAGACTGTCCATTGTGGCCTATCAGCGAGTTTTAGCCTTCTAGTAAATATACTAAGGTAATCAACTCACAGCTGGCAGAGACGACAACCTACAAATTGTGTCTTTGGTTTTTCACGAGATGGCGGAGTGTCATGAACCTCACTAGGACATTCCCGCGTGTCCAGGTGCCTCATGAAATACCAGACATCTGTTGACAGTTGCTTTGACTCCGAAACCTTGCGGCGTGTTGATATCGGACTATAGCTGGCAATAGGGTGCGGGCGGATTGCTGGTGCTGTTTGTGGAAGTGACTGCGGGCCAACACCTGGAACTGAAGTTGGAAAAAGCGAAGGCAAGTCATCCGTATGGGTTTGCAACGGGGCTTGGGTCCGCTTTCCGCGTTTTGGAGGTGCTTTTGTACTCTCAGTGCGTTTCCGCTTGCGACTGTCAGTTGGTGCTGGTCCGGGTGATTGTTGAGCAGGAGAGTGGGATATATTGCCAAACTGTGGTGGGTGTTGCATTGTTAACGGTGTCGGAAAAGTCTGATGCGTTGACATCGCGGGCGGAAAAGAAACGGCAGGAAGTGCAGATTGAGATGGCATGTGTTGGGTGGTGGACAAGAATGAAGGCGCGTGTGTCCTGTGGTTGTGCACTTGCTGATGGTATGGGTAGACTGTTGGTATGTGCGCACGAAACTGGGGTGTCCCATTGGTGAAACCATCCAGACTGGCTGAAGGCACAGGCCGGCGAGGAGTTTGAGCATATCCAGAGAATACAGGCCAGGGGTTATAACTGGGATAGCAAGGGCAGAGGCAGCTGGTGCTTGGCTTTTGGCAAGAATTGCAGAGTGTTGGAGGACTTGACATGGGGGAGCACACAGATACAACTCACTTCGTACCAAGCCATCACTTATAGCCTGCGAATTGAATGTTGAAAAATAAATCCATTGCGTGTACATGACTAGCACAATAGAAATGGCCAAGCATTAGACTAGAGAATAGAGACGAGACCAGGGATACTGAGGGAGCGGGCACGACAAAAAGTCCGCGAGTCGTTGAGCGGAGCGGTCAATTTAAAGATTACCAACGATGGCAAAGCCTCGTTGATGGTCAGACTTCACAGGACCTCACAGCCACTTTACTCGGCTGTGCAGTGTGGCGGAGTTCGAAAATCTTGCAGTGAAGTGAAGTCACCGTGAAGTGACTGCACTTTAGGAGCAACACTATTAATGTGCTCCCGACTATGACCCTTGATATCCTCCCTTCGGGGTGGACCAAAAACGAAAAGCAAAGTTCAGAAGCAACCGAACAAGTCAGGGTCTGATTTGGTGAGATAGTGGACTATAGGCACTCCACTACAATTCCCCGGTTACAGCATAGGTGGTCTAACGATATGCACTTAGCCTGCTGGAGATCGAGTTTCAGGCAGTTAGTCTAAACATATATTCCAATTTTGAATACGACAATGCCCGGAGGGACTACTTTTTTCCAAGCTCTAAACATCAAATATTCTACCAAATTTTGCTGTGGATATTCGGGCTCCTGGTGGCGGGCTGATTTGAGGTATATCCCAAGTTAGCCTTTCGCTATACTGCATCATATCGCACTGGGGGAACTCAAGGACTGATCCTTTTGTGCATGCATAGATATAAAGCCAACCCAATATACTTGTTTTCTTACTGATATACTATGACTATGCCTTTGTTAGCACCTATTGGAATGCCTGAAATTTCATGAAACCTGCCCGCTCAACAATATTACACTTGTTGTTTTCACATAATGTTTTTTAGTTTATAATAACTCAAACCATCAACTAACAGTTATATGAAGGGGTAATGTGGGGGACCAGAATAGTCAACTTATACCGGCCATTCGGAGGTTGGTGTAGGAAAGCGGCGGTTCAGCGCCACACTTACCGATTGGCGGAGCAAACAGTGTGCTTGTTCGGGTCCCTTCGCTTCCGGACTTTTCTGGTATATACCCTTCGAAACTTATTTGTCTGATACGTTGATTCACTCACAGATTGTTTAAGTGCTCACGTCTCATGACTTCGTAGCCTCGCTTTAGCTGACAAGTAGTGGCTTAAATATCCACTTGTTCCTCTGGCTTTTCTCTTCATGCACGCTCTACGACGGGGCCTTTTGCTTAGTTTCTTCCTTTCGTCTGCTTTTTGACCCCATCCTATTGATGGACAACGCACCCTAACATACTCAAAGCCTTTTTATGGGGGTAATAAGGCCTCACGTTTGGGTAGGTTAATCACCAATCTCACTATGATCTCATTGTTTGAAAATCTCGCTTCCTCTAAGTCCCTTCTTAGGCGTGGTATCTTGAAACTGGTTTGTTTCGCTTCCCGAGCCTAGTTTATCAACACTCCCGACGCCTCTGACATCACTCACACTCGTTTCTTCACTTCCCTGCCGGCCTCCACTGCTTTCTCGGTTTCTTTTCTCTTTCTGGATCTCTGTTCCGAAAGGCAGCAATGGGCGGAACTGATCGCACTCGTTCCCTTGTTGCCGACTTCACCGCCACCTCCGCTTCGCCGCAAATATGACTTCGCGGAGCCACGCAATGACGATCATCTTCGCCTTTATGAAGCGCGATGCACAAAGCACAGGAATCATGCACACTCGTTCATGTCTATCTCTGGTGGACCTCCATTCGAATACCAGATGATGGGGTTCATACTACCTGATAACTCACTCCCGACGTCCTTCATGGACCTGTGTGTGGAGTGAAACAGCCATTTCTGCTCAGAGGTCCGAACACACCTCGGTGATCAATTTCTCTAGTGCTCGTCGGACTCGGATATTATCCCTCAAATTTCTGATTGTCCGATATTCGCTGAGAGTCAATGCGCTAACTGAGGCTGAAGGACTACAAGCGCTCGCGGCAAAGGACGTGATGGATGAGCAAGGCGAGTATGTAGGGCATGTTGGTAATGAGAGACGGCGGTGCAGCTTCAACAATTTATTACACGGTGCTTGGTGGCAGAAGCAAGAGACGATCATGGAATCCCTTTCGGACCACACGCTCGGGATGGATGGCGTGAAATTCACGTAAAACACTCAGGTGATTTAGGAATGGGCACAGAATATTCCGAGGGGGAGGCCACATGTCCTGGGCGTAGAGAGAACAGTATAATGCGGGGTCTTTTGCTTGCTTGAAATGTGAAGGCAAACGCTCAGATATTGTTCGTGAGGAATGCGAGGTTCATCTCTTCTCCCACTTCGTGACTTCAATCGACACGCTGACACTCGTGCAGAACGTGAGCCCGAGTTTGGAGCGGTTCTTCTCGCCCGCCAGCCTGTGGTTTCCGGAAAGAACCACACTTTGTACTCATGGGGGCCAGTCCCAGTATGTTCTGATTTTGTTTTGAGAGAAGAATTTGGCGAGCACAAAGTCTCTCGAACGGAGAGCAAATATGCACTAAACAACCTACGACGGGGGTGCCAGGACGCAAACGGGTGGAACGACTTGCACGTGTGTGTATGGGCTGAAACGATAGGATATCATAAGCATATGACTGGGCGGCGGATGTGGGACTCGAATCAGGATACCATCGTGAGCAGCAGATTAAAGTCAAGCCTGTGAATACAGACTTCCCTCCAGTTTTGGTGACATAGCACACTATGATGCTCGAGCGGCCGACACGGCCACCTTGCCGATATGCACACAAAGAAAGAAGTCTGGTGTTCCAAAACCAAGATTAAATCCTTTATAATCGCCGTGCTGCAACTCCACTATTCCGTTGACGACGGTATCGACAGGGGCTACTTGCAAATCCAGGACGAAGGGACAGCCCAAACTACCGGCACAGGATATCGGCTCTACGTCTAATGAGAGATTCATCCTGCAACCACCACCGTTGTAGTAAACCAACAAGGAATAAACAAAACCAGTATCCTTACCGGTCGAGAATAGGGAGTGGATAGGTGAAAACAGGCGAATTCATGAGAAGTTACACCGAACCCTTACACTCTATTTCAGTAACAGATGGCTATTGACAATCGTGCTTTACCCATATCCACGCATTACGACAATTTATCGAAGTGATGGGAGTACAAGGAAATGAGAGGTCTATTGATATGATAAAACTATGCGCGGGACTGTATAATGCAGAAAGTACAAAGAACATCGCTAACCAACAACAGCAGATATTAACCATGGCGAATGAATGCACACAGCCCATTAGTATTTTGCTCATTACCTTCCTTCCACCAGACACAATCCAAATTACCACGTAAGAAATGTCACATCTACTGCATGCGGCCCAAGACACGAGGCTGGTTGACATCGGCCATGTTGATGAAGATATCATCGGCAGGGTGGCGATAGAGAGGCGCCTTCAGTCTCTTCTGGTCGAGATGGTGACCAATGAAACCAATGCTGCGACCAAGAACGAAGAGACCATTGAGGGTACCAATCTTGATGTATTCATCAGCCTCTTCGGGGGTGAAGGCACCGCTATCGCGGAGCAAGTCGACGAAGCAAACAGCAATACAGCCGTCGACGTTGAGGATGAGCTGCAGGTATCATTAAGCGACAATCACTTGAGCTGAAAATATAGATGACTCACAGTGTCCTTCTTAGCGGTGGTCACTTTCTCGACAGCGAGGGCGTAGTCAAGCAAGCTGTGGCTGGGGAAGTGCTTGCGAACATACTCTTTGACAATCTCAACGCGGAGATCAGGGTTGTTAACACTCTTGATCTTGTGACCGATTCCAGAGACTAAACAATGTCAGTAGACAGCCTCACTCGTACACGGACAGGAACTCACTGAGCTTATTGGCCTTCCTGCAACTGTCGACGAATTCGCGAGGAGTGAGGCCGGTGTCGCGGGCTTGTGAGAACATGGCGGCAGCCTCATCCAGAGCACCACCGAAGCGGGAACCGATGGTCAAGAGGCCAGAAGCGAGGGACGAGATGAGATCCTTGCCGGCACGAGTAGCAACAATAGTGTTCATGGCACCAGATACAGCGGGACCGTGATCGGCAGTGAGCATGAGGACCATCTCGATGAACTTGGTGGCCCAAGGAGGAAGGCCTAAAGGCAAACACGTTAGACAAACTCAAGCAAGCTCACGTGGAACTACTTACGGCGCTTGAACCAGAGCAAGGAAACGACACCACCAATGCCAATTTCCTCTTTGAAGACTTCGGAGATGCGCATACCTGCGTAAAGGAGTTCCTGGCCACGTTCATCGGAGATAGTGGAGATGAAGGCAGCGGGCTTCCTGATGAGACCAAGTTCCTGTTCACGACTTGTTGAGACATGTTGAGTATGTGGTACAGACTTCGACTCACCTGAGCCCACTTGTAGTCCATGGGGATAACCGGGGGTTCGATCTCCTTCTTGGGGATAATGACACCAGACTTGACCAGGGATTCGTAGGTCTCTCTGAGGACACGAGGAAGCTCTTCGAAGGTATCGGGAACGATGAATCCAGCAGCCCTCATGGCACGATTCTTAGCCTCAGCGGTCTCCATATCGCTGTTGGCCATGGAGCCAGCGTGACCGAACTGCACTTCGGTAGTGAACATCTTAGCGCAAGTCCCGATGGCCCAGGCGACGATAGGCTTAGTAATCTTGCCGGCTTTAACAGCCTCAATGACACGATACTCCTCAACACCACCGACTTCACCGAGGAGGACGAGCATCTTGCACTCCGGATCGGCCTCATAGCGGAGGAGGTGGTCGATGAAGGTAGAGCCGGGATAACGGTCACCACCGATGGCAATACCCTCGTAAGTACCGTTGGTGACGAGAGAGAGAATATTGTTCAACTCGTTGGACATACCACCAGACTTGGATACGTAGCCGACAGAACCGGGCCTGTAGAGCTTGGAAGAGATGATGTTATCCATCATACCACCAGAGTTACCGATCCTGAAGCAGCCAGGTTTGATACCACCGACGGTGGCAGGACCGATGATGAGGACGCCCTTCTCCTTGGCCTTCCAGAGGATTTCACGGGCATGGCGTTCGGGGACACCCTCAGCGATCAGGGCAATGGCCTTGATCTGAGGGAACTCGAAACATTCGAGGGTGCTGGAATACACACTGCGGCTGGAGGCGAAATTGACGACAACATCGACATCGGGGTGTTTAGCAGCGGCGTCCTTTACGCTCGTGTAGACAGGGAGAAGGGTCTCCTTGGTGCCCCAGTAGAACTTTTGGATGTGATGACCACCGAATGGATAGATCATGGCAGCAACGGACGGAGTGGCACGACCACAGGAGTAATCGAAGTCAAGCATGCCTTGAATGGCACGGGGTTGCAGGCCGTAGACAAAGGAGCGAGTATCGGCGTCGAAGGGCCTATACCAAGGGCGGGAATGTGGAGATTGACCCGCTTCAAAATGGATAATCTGGTCCTTGGGCTGAGTGCGGCCACCATCGGGATGGATAGCACCAACAGAAGTTTCAGTGCTGCCAACAGGGGCAACCTGAGGAGGAGGGGTACCAGGTTGAACGCTCCTCAAACCATCGGCGGAAGCGGCTTTGGACTTGGAGATATCGATACCCAAAGCGAGGGGCACAATTTCTGTGATATGAGTATCGGGGCCGAAAACGCGGATGGGGACTCCAAGGCTCTCGCCAAGGAGGCGCATAGCCTTGAGACCTTCCTGGTAGTTGGGACCGCCGCGGCGCACGAAGATCTTGACATTATGGTTGATGAGCTGGTTCTTGTACTCCTTAAGGGCGCGGATGATACCCTTGAAGGTAGCAGCGACATTGGTGAAGTTGGCAATACCACCACCAATGATAAGAATTTTGCCATCAGGACGGGGAGTTCCACGAGTGATGAGGTCAACTGGTATCAAGGTGTCAGCCGATGAGTATGAAAGTCACTGCAGGAAGAACGGACCGATCGTCTTAGCGTACTCGTACGTCTGACCCTCAGTGGGGGCACCGGAGTATTCACCGTAGTTGGCAAGTTCATGGGCGAAGCCGTGGGCAGCAATAGCATCGGAGTAGACAACACTTGCACCACCACCAGCAACCATTGTCCAAATACGGCCCTCGGGGTTGAGAACGGTCAGCTTGAGAGAAGCGCCGGTTGAGCCATCAAGTTTCTGAATGTAGGCTTCCTCTTTGGTCAAATCGCGACCGAAGGGAGCGGGCCAAACCTACGACAATATTCTTAGAACCTTGTAATATCGGAGGGAATCAGAAAATTTACCATCGGAGGTCCACGATCAGCGGAGACTTTAGAACCTTTGCTGGTTGTAGCATTCTCCGCCTCATAAACGGAGAGGTCACGAGCGATAGCCCACTTTGGTCCACAAATACTCTCGGCAGTCTGGTCGAGCTTGGCGGCCATGTCAAGGTAATGGATGGTAGGTTCACCACCATCAACAGCATCGAGGACGACAAGAGGGTTGATTTCTAGATAGGCAAAGTGGAGGTCGACGTAGACGGAGTAGAGGCGGATGAGGAAGTCGACAAGGGTATCCTTCTTCTCGGGAGGGACGTGGGTGAGAAGGGTAGAGGCAATGGTTTCGCGAGTGGGGAAGGGCTTATTGACAGGAAGTTCGAGGACGAGGGCCTTGGCATCGACATCGCCAATATCAACTCCACCCTCGTGTGTGAAGAGGATTTGGTCTCCCTCACGCTGGGAGTTGATACAGACATAATATTCCGTGTTGGAGGGATGAGGGAGGAAGGGCTCAACAATGAAGTTGTTCAGGGTGCCAGTGACGGCCCCAACCTAATATGAAAAATGGCGTCAATCGATCAATGTTCATGGAAGGCTGGAAGAAGGTAAAAGAAGTGGCTAGGCAACACAACATCACGTGTAACCAGTAATTAGCATCATATCAACTGGTCTGTATATTTGCTGCAGCTATATCAAGGACGCGAGGCAAAACGAGGTTGTATGCTATTCAGATGCTATTCAGATCTCTCGATGATCTATCGAGAAGCGCGATAAAGCCATCGCAACATCGATAAAGAACGAGTGGCACCGTGCAGACGGACATATGACAAAGGAGGATGGGTGTATGCGCACCTTTTGAGGTTTTCCAGCGCGTTCAACAATCCACTGCTTGGCCTCAGGCCAAGTCTTGTTGAGGGCCAAAAGGCCAGCCTTACCACGCCGCTTGATGAGCTGGTCAGGCTTAGCGACGAGCTTGGTGGTGTGAACCCATGAAGGGACCTTGTTGTCGGGGGTAATGGTGTTGGTTTCAGGATCCCAAGAGATCTGAGCCACTCGGGCAGCGGGGTACTGGAAGTTTGTCTTGACCTGGGCGTGGGGAGCGATGGCCGGGGCACGCTCGAGCCAATATGCGAGCAGAAGTTTGGCGTCGTATTCACGGATGGCTGTGCAGACAATGAGTATAAGGGTATGTATAGGGGGTGGGGACTAACCCTTGGAGGACATGGTGGTGGAAGGAAAAGAATGTCAAGAGACAAGGGAGTGGCTCGGGGGGATTAAGAGGAAAACGGAGGGACCCTAGTCCAGATTAGACGCAGACCTGGTCCGATATCATCTCTGCAAAATTTCTTGTCTCCCATCTGTACCCCCAAAGTTCACACGATCTTTGGCCTCAGCAGATCATCATCCCTCCGCGTAAATCACACCGCAATCACTACTCCAATGTTGGTGGATCGACATGCCTTCGCGTATCATTAATCAGTGTTCATCATTCAGTTGTACGCGATGCCTCTTGCGACCTGGAGAACGACGTGGATGAGACAGAAAAACTTGCGAGCTCGTCGGTTTAGAAAACCTCCCGACACTCGTTAAAGTACATTGATTGCAACAATCAAAGCTCCATCGTGGTTAATTACAAGCCCACCCCTGCTCACAGCACTCACTAGCATGCTAGGACTGATATCCTCTGATAATGGGAGTGCCCGAATTTGGCTCCACACTTGCGTCAATCAGGCAACAAGGTTCCTTGCACTCGGTACCATCATCTTGTTTCTGGCTTATAAAAAGAACCAGACACCCCTGTTAGTCCGGGAAAGGGTCGATCACAATATTACATCTCTGCATCTGCGTTGTCTGTATTCGTCTAACGCGCCTATCTCGTCAGTGGGGCAGTGGCCATTCCACGCCGCTCGGTGTGGTACGTGGATCCCAATACTGGCATTAGTGGTCGGGGACTCCTGTTTCTAAACCTCGAAATTAGCCTTGTTGATGCGAAAACTAGTAGACTGGAAAGGCTCACAGCCGAGAATCAACGCTTACAACAGTCTCTTCTATTTCAAAAATCACTACCCACTCCATGATCCACTGAATGTAGTTCACTCTGCGCACCCCCTATCTAAGATCTTTCCCTACCTCGAGTTCTGGTCCACTCAATTGAAACTCTTAAGATTGCCAATTTGACATCGCGGCCCCATATCACAGGGCGATCAGACGAGATGAATGATAGGGCTTTATAGGAGCATATGGTCAAAGCTAAAATGATGCCACAGGAAAAATTCCGATACGGGGAATCGAACCCCGGGTTATCGCCTGAGAGGCCAATACGCAATACTGTCGTTGATGGTCCTCTGAAGATTTTTGAGTCGCGGGCAGTTTTCTCACTTCTCTCCACACCCAGTTGTAATTTTGCATGAAGCTTGGTGCATATATATAGAGCACCAGTCTATCAATTTTTCATGACTTTATGACAATCCTGAGGTGTAAGACTAACGACTTTCTGATGTTATCAGCTCTTTGAAAATATTGTCACATGGATGCCACGCAAAATTTCGATATTGCGTTCCTAGCAACTCGGCGTAAGGGCGAACTGCAAAGGTCGCGACACATATATCTCTGTTTACTTTGGAGGAAGAGGGAATTTGCTGATGTGCTGAGCTGAATTGTCAACAAATGTCCTAGGGCAGAACTCGCAAAATGCTAAGATGTGTTTACATGGTGTCATGGTTCACCGTGGTGGAATGTGCGAAATTGGAGGTATGGAGACTAAGTATGTATGTACATTTGTTGCCGTGAGGCTGGAGTAGGAGTAGATGGTGTTTTGATTGGGATTGTGTAAGACTGTTTTCACAGTCGTCACTGACTTGTAACGGATGTACAGGCTCGGTGGTATATCGATTGGAGTTAAATCTCGTGTACAAACGCGCGTATGAATATTGATAATGGAAGTTAGGAGGAAAAGGGAAAGATCAGGAAGTCAGTACGCGGTGTGTCGCCAAGTGTGTCACGGTCACGTGTATGTATCGGTCGCAGTAAGTCAGTAAGCCAGGCTATACCTCCCTACCCCGGAAAAATAAAATTTAATATAAAAAAAATCCTAGTCAACCTATCCTCACACGGGTGCATCAAAAACCCTCTCATGCCAAAGGAGGGAAAAGCTACTGTGGACAAAATGAAAAAAATGGAAGAAATCAATTCTCTATACTCTGCCCATTTTTGTTTAACCCATGTTCCATGAAAAATATGTCCAGTGCTTTCACTTCTGTATGGCATGTCCAGGTCTCGCCATCAGAAAATCCCACCCATTTAACTAGGTAGCTACAGTAGCGAGCAAAAGTATTGCACGCCGGTCACGTGACACAGATTCCATTCTCTACTCGTCGTGAATCCACCTTTAATTAATCGAAATGTACTTCATTTGAACACACCATGTACTTAGACTATATATTTGACATCAGGTAGCTATAATGCAAGTAACTCGAAGAAGTAGATGAATGAAGAACAAGAAAATATATGTGCATTACTTATGATCATGACTGTTAGAAAATAATGCAAGACAGATAACAAGAGAACAAGGAAAGGAAATGACAAACGGTCTTCAGTACTTAGTATGTCCACCACGAGCCTTCACTAATGCAGCAACCCGACGAGGCATGCTCTTAAAAAGAGTGTCCAGAGCACGTTGGGGAAAGTTGGCCCATTCCTCCTGAAGGGCAATCCACATCTCCTCAGCATTGCATGGGAGGGGGTCATGAGCACAAATAAAGGCATCTAGCTGATCCCAGACATGCTCTATAATATTCATATTGGGACTAGAAGGTGGCCATGGAAGAACATTGAGCTTCTTTTTTTGAACCACTCATCTGCAACCCTTGATCGGTGCTTCAGGTCATTGTCCTGTTGGAAAATCACAGCCCCCTTCCCTGTACACTTCAGTTTCCAGTATTTGATAGTCCCAAGCAGCTGTTTGTCAAGGATCTTGACATAATCTGGCCCCTTCATAATTCTCTTGACCCTATGAAGCCATCCCATACCCCTCCCAGTGATGCACTCCCATGTTTGATGGTCTTTTTAATATAGTAATCATCTAGGGCCTGTCTGGGCCTAATCCAGCAATATTGATGGCCATCTGACTTGAAAAGGAGAAACTTTGATTCATTGCTAAAAATAACCTGCTTCCATTGATCGACAGTCCAACCAGCATGGGCAAGGGCCCAGAGCCTGCGCTTCTCCTTATTGGCTGGAGAAATGTAGGGACGACTCCTATGGACCCGACAAACAAGTCCATACTTCTGGAGGTTGCGTGCAATTGTGTGGCGAGAGACCTGAGATAAGGCCTTCTTCTGTAGCTCTGTGACATTTGCAGCCTCAGCTTTTGCAAGCTCCCTGGCTGCAAGACGAACATCTCGGGCCTCCAGCTTTTTTGGGTGACCTGTCTTGGGGTTTACAAAGTAGGGATCATGGGTTTTCTTGAAACGGTCAAGGAGACGGCCAACAGTGGTGCGATGGAGGCCCATTCTATGGGCAATATTGGTATTGGTAAAGCCAAGGGTGTTGAGCTGAGCAACGTGAGCTACTTTGGTGGGGGATGTGTAGACCATGATAGAGAGGTTGTATATGCAGAGTTTCGTGTCAAACGGATGAAGTTCTAGAGACTTATAACCTGAATAATACCTCACTCAGAGCATGATCAAAAGAAATGCATGTGTAACTTAGTAATAATTGTGAAACTGTCATCTCTCAGTACTGAAACATGATTTATATTACACTTTCATATATTTCCTACATGTCTCACAGCCTCATGGCAATTATTTGAGGTACATAAGTAGTAATCTACAATGAGGAGAGGGCTCTGATAAGGTCACATGACTGGTGTGCAATACTTTTGCTCGCTACTGTATATCCTCAACCAATTTTTTTACAGTCTAGGATATGCTCAATGACAGCTTCACCATCTTTGTCCACAGCTGGAATTTCTGTTGTAGGAAACCAGTTCCCATCATTCTCCACCCAAGGTCTGAACTTGGAGACATGGAATGTTTCAGTGGCTCAGGGATTCCTTCACTTTGGTAGTTCAATGGTGACAGTCCTATGTTCCTTATCAATCTTTTGAATGATGTACAGGCCTTCAAATTTTGGCATGAGCTTTGCAGCTCTTGTGTCACCTTTCAATTTGAATTCCTTGCAACAGTTCTCAGTGGATAATTTCACTTTCATGCCCAGTTTGAAGCAAAAAGGTGATGTATTCCAGTCTTTATTTGCATGGAAGGCTTGGATCACTTATGCTATAGGAGGGAGTACCTTGCCTTATCTACTTGTTGTTGCAATCATGCAACCAAATTCTTGGGCTTCTCTCCTACCTTATCTGCATCCACATCAACAAGTAGTGGAACAATTCTTGGTGAGCACCCAAAATGGAGCTAGAAACCTGTGAAGCTCATTGATGCATTGATAGTGTTTATTATTGCAAAATGTATTGTAGGTAGTGCCTTCATCCATCTATACTGCATATGGTCAACATAGAACCTCAGACACTGATTTAGTGTCTTGTTTGTATGTTCACTACAATTATCACTCTCTGGATGGAAGGCAGTTGACATCTTGAGTTTAGTGCCTGTCAGCTTATACAAAGCTTTCCAAAGCTTTGATAAGAACAATTTATTACAGAGACAATCTTCAAGGGCAACCCATTTTTGTAGTCAATTGTTAAGGACTAACTCTGGCAAGAGGAGTGGACCATGAGCAGATGGAGTTGGACATTCACAGACCAAGAGTAGATGAGGCCTTGGCTTCAACTTATGTGTTGCACCCCTCTGGTACTGTAAATGGCCTCACTTGTCCAACTATGGACTTGAGTGGACAAATGGACAGGGGTTGGACAGGGACAGGATGAGTCTGGACTGAAGGTGGACTTGTAGCAGACAGATAAGAGGGAAGAGAGAGAGACCTAAGTTGATATTCTGACTGACTATTACAGGTGGCTGTAATCTTACTTATATACTGTCAGTCAGGATAAAGTCCAGAGAGTAGTAACTAGGTATTATCATTCTTAACTGCTCAAAGGGGAACAAAACCAACATATGAGTTGATATTTGCAATGGTTTCATGAGGATGAGGAGACTATCTGTATGGCATCTAGTTATCTGATCAGACAGGGGTGGAGGTAAAATATCAGATAAGTGGGTAAGACCTGGATGGGCAAATGATAATCACAGGAAAGGGAATAGCCATAGATAAATGGAGAGGAATGAAACTTGGACAAGAATTCTGCTGGGAAGAAATGATGAAGAGAAATGGTATGGAGAACAATATTTCCAGAGGGAAGGTGCCTGATAGAGATGGAAAAGAGGTTAAACTGAATAGGATCCATGGAACCCAGATTGTAACCAAGGCTCTGAGAGCTTAATAGGCACAAAGTGAAAATCTGTAACATTAATTAACAGATTGTAGTAGATGAGCCAGTTATGACTGAGAACTACAGAGCAAGACAAGTCAAACCAGGTGACATAGAAGTCCAAAATCATTGATTTACCAGTAGGAAAAGTAACAGAGATTTTTGCTAGTTCAGTTATCTAAGAGTTTGGTAAGCCATCAAAAAGTCGGAGTTCTATATGAGCAACATGGAAGGTAGGAATCAAGTAATCATGAACAAGGGAGGAGTCAATGAAGCAATGTGTAGAACTATTATCCACCAAAATAGTCACAGTACCATTAGATGAAGGCAGATTAGAGGCAGACAAAGGGGCAAAAGACAAAGAGAAAAGGGGAACATGAAGGGCATAAGGATCAGAAAGAGCAGATATATTGAGTTGGAGACTCTGTATAGCACAGGTGAGTTCAATGTAGTCCCCAGTCTATGTAGAGTTCTGAGGACTACCCTCTATTTTTTTGAACCTGATACAGGGTTCGAAGGAGAGGAGCTCTTTGCCAATATTAGAAGACCCATTGGCAGATTTTGAGAGGGTCTGAGCTATCAAACATGTCAGGCTTATGGACCTTATTGTGAGAAGGATTTGCTGGGCCAGTAGAGTTGTTGCACTCTAGGGAGTAGAGGCTACAGGAGAGGTAGCCTAGTTGGCTAACAACTCCTGGGGTTCTTAGTTATCATTAATGTCCTCACCAAGGTTATTGTTAACACTATTACTACTATCTCCAGGTTCTGGGAGGTCTCTGGGATTTCCTTGCAAATGTCTGTCAGAGAGTTGGTCTTGGAATCTGGGTTGGAGAGTAGTCATAGTAATAGACATGGAGGAAGTAGGATAGTATAGAGTGGAGGTTAAAAAATAAACATAATCTGTATAAGGAAGGATAGGTTCTAGAATAGGAGTCCTTTGAGCTTGTACAATACTTTGTGTCATAGATGGCATAAGATATGGAACAATACTAGAGGTTAGAGTCAGAATATACTATTAAGGCAGCTAACTCCAGATGGAGGCAGACTGCAAGTGGACAGAGTTGGATGTATGTGGACTAAGTAATGAGGCCATGGCTTCAACTTATATGTTGCACCCCTCTAATACTGTGATGGCCTCACTTGGCTAATCTACAGACTTGAGCAGATGGAGACAGATAGAGATGGATGAAGGACAAGTCTGAATACAATAAGAATGGTTGGTATACATTGCAAGCTCTGTAAAATGTCAAGAATGCAGCTGCAGTAAATTTCAAGATTAGACAGAAACTGGACAGTCCTTGAGTGCTCCTGCTATGGCTGCTAGTCTATGCAAGGCAGTACTGCCTACCACTTTTACTTTCTTGAATGATATCAGGGAGTTTGGCTGTGGTGTTGGAATGACATTCTGATGACCATTACCAGAGGTGGATGCAGATGTTCAGGGTGTTTAGAGAGCCTGGAGGATTGCATGTTCCTGGAAAGTAAAGGAGGTGCAGGAGCTCTAAGGACTGAGGTGCTTGCAATGAGTACAGAGTCTACCTATTGAAACAGTCAGATAAGAGGGTATTAGTGTAAACAGTAATTAACTTAGTTCCTCATTAATGGTATGAGGGTTAATATAATATGTGCCTGTAAACAGTAATATAACTTCCTGTGGTAAGTAAAGAGAGTTGAGAGTAATGATGGGTGGCTTGCCTTAGTGACTCATTAATGGTACAAGGACTGAGGCAAGTGCTATTAGGATATCAAATCCATGTCAATGTCATCACAACATACTTGGACCATGGACTGCATAAATCTCTTTTGTTCCTATATTACAGCCTTGTCAATGCACTCCTATTGTACTTGTTATTATTGTCATCATAAGTACTTATACTACAGCTTAGCATGATGTAAGCCTCAGTTCTCACACAACTCTTCAAGTATTGAGGTTAGTTACTATCCCACACCCTTCCTATTCTACCTTACTGATTATTACTTAGTTCATTATCATTTGTGTTCTTGCAGGTATAGAATACATTTAGTTCTCATGTAACTCTTCAAGTACTGAGTTTATTGTCATTTGTGTTCTTACAAGTGCATTTCTAATGTGCATATATAGACTAGTATAAGCAGCTCTAAGAGAAGAGGAGATGTCTATCTACTATGTCATAATGTCTGATTGCTCTATCTATATAACAACTCTGTGACTACAAGTCCTGTCAGCTGCATCTGTTTTCTTGTCTAATGCCTGGCTCAATACGTGCTTGTGTTCCAACAATTAGCAGTGCACAGTCAATGGGAGTCAATGGGAAGCTGCCCATAGTAATGATCTGAGGGTCACGTCGGTACATGAGGGTGCATGAAGGTAACTATTGACTTGAAAGCTCTCACGTCAACGAGCACGTTCCCTTAGCACCTAACTTCCTATGTGGTAGCAATGCAATTGTCGCCATCTCACGCCTCAACTCCTGGCCCTTTGCTGCACCCGTCCTGAGATTACTCGCTTGAATTGGGCTGTTCCCTACACCAAACGCGAGTGCATTTTTCAAGTCCAACATGTAGGTCACAGGCTTACTTGAAGCTCAAAGAGTCGTGGAATTCCACTCAACCTGTACTGCCAGCTTTTATACTACGATAGGAATTTCAACTGGATATGTAATCGAATAAGGAGTAGGTGGATAAAGTGATAAAACTGTGGCGAGTAAGCGGAAGTTTCTCTTGTCATGAACAATCATCAAACGATAGGATAAAGAAACACTAAAGGGTCGAGGTGGTTTGACATGTGAAACACCCCCGAAGTAGCTCTGTTTTCGCCCGACAAATATTTTTATCCGCGATGGGGCCACATAAATCAACACAGAAAGATATACAAAACCCGCAGCCCATTCACACGTCCCTCCCTGATAGCTAGTAGGGCACACAACTGATTGGTAGGAGCTTAAGTCTCCCAAGACCCCCCACACAGTTTCTACACATAGAGGTTATGATACATTAACAATACAAGGTATGTCTCAGTACACTCATTCGCTCTCAAAGTGTCATAAGAAATCAATACCCTAACAACGGACATACAAAGTGACAAGAGTTCATGAGCTGTGCTCAGCAGCGGCATAGATAAGTTTTTCAGCTTCCCTTGAGCGAGGTTTGATGGAACATTTGAACGGGGCGGGAAGCCTAATCATTTTCATGAAACCATTACCATTCCAAGGCTGAAAAGGAAATAAGGGTTGACTTACGCAACAATGGATGAAGACTTGAAGTCAACAACGGGTTCAATGACGTTCCCGAATTCGTCTTTGGCCTTGGATATATCAAAGGTGGCGAGAATCGAGACTATTGTCATCCACAGCGTCGAGATAGCAATATGACTGCCGACACATTTCCTAATTGCACGGAATCGGGTTCCATTATGATCCAAACAAAGACAGACTTCGCGTACCTGCGACCGAAGCCAAAGACGAAATCAAACGGGTCAGGTGCGTTAGGATTGAGTTTGCCATCGGGCGTGAGGAATCGTTCAGGTTTGAAGAGTTCCGGTTCTGGATAGCGTTCCTCGTCTCTCGACATGGCCCTACAAATAGCAACATGTTTCATTTCGGGGATACCTAGATCAGGTGCCCAAGGCTCCACGTACCAGACGTTTCCGATGATTAAAGAACCTTTAGGGATATGATAACGCATATACGTGTCGTCCTCAGTAACCAGATGTGGTATAGCTATCAAAATCAACGGAACATAGTGATATCATAAGTCATGAGGCCCGGAGTCTCAGCTGGTTTGGATTGAACTTACCCAACGGGTTTGTTGGTTGCCACCTGCATACATTGTAGTTGTGATCAGCACCGGCAATTAGACATACTCACAGTATGCAGACGGATGTATGGAAAAGTGGCAAATAACAGAAGGTAGCATAACATCGTCTACATCTGCGAGGAAATGAGGTCGAACGGACTTACCGCATAAGCTCTTTCATAACAGCTAGGACATAAGGTAAAGATTCTTCATCACTGAATTCCGGTAATCTTCCATTCTCAAGGACGCTATCAATCTCGGCCTGTGCCTTGGCTTGAACTTCGGGATGCAAGGTCATGGCGAGGATAAAATTGTCGATCGAGGCGCCAGTCGTGTCAGCTCCGGCTGTTCATTATACCAGATTATAAATAGAACAATAGAAGAGTCAGAGGTACTGTACCAGCGAAGAAAGTTGCTGCTGTATCTTGAATCACTTCCTTTTGCTCCTGGACGTCACCCTTTTCGTTAATGTTATCCAAACATGAAGACACGAACGACTGCTGTCCACCACCCTTCGCCTGCACAAACAAGCGCTCGAAAAGTGAACAATGTGCCAACTAAGCGCGAGAATGATCAACTCACAATGTTCTCCTCGGCAGCCGAAAACGGAGCAACCCTAAACCTTGTCCAAAGTTCTCTCCATTCCCTCGCTTGACGTTTGAACCCGGCTCCGGGAAACCACTCCGGAACGCATTTAAGCCATGGGAGTACATCCACGAGGTACTTGCCCGGAATGGCAGCAGCAGCACTAGCGAGCATGGCTTGTTCCGCCAGATGTATCCAGGGATCGTTTGTAGGCTCAGTCTCCATACCATATGCGAGGGAGATGAGGATTCCGCCGATGGTACTATTAGTGGCGAAGCAGTCAGTGATCGGATCAATGGGGACAAAGCGGGGGTTTAAGAATTAAAGAAGTGAGAACCCTGCATGAAATGACCAAAAACAAAAGAAACAGAGACTAGGTGTTGCCAAACTTACTGCCTGACATGTTCCATAAATCTTTCGGGGGACTTTAGGAGCTGGGGAAGGAGGCGCGTGCGAATAAGTTGAAGTTCCTTGGGCTGGTGGGTATGTGGGTTCGATGGTGGGAAGTGCTGAACAAAGGTTCGGCGGCGCTCTCTCCATGCTTCGCCGTATGGCATGATGACGAAGACACATGACAAACCCATCCTGTGTGAATGGAATGTTATTTCGAGATGAGTGGGACAGGAAAGAAGACGTGCAGCTCATTGAGAAACGTAAATTGTGGTCTGGGGAGACAGTTCAATGGCACGACTTGAAGTGGCCAAAATGATAACTCACCGACACGAATAGATATGCCCCCTCTTCTCAAAAAGCTCATTAGCGACTTTGTAGCTGTTGACAATGATAAAGTCTCTCCCGAGAGCTCCCAGATGGAGAATATCCGAGCCTGTAACCGAAAGGAGAAACATCATCCAGTCACTTGACCGAAAAGGAAGAGTTGAAGCAGGTCATAGCGTACCATATCGCTTTGACCACTCTGCATAGGTCTGCGGAATTTTCGATGTAGGAACGTCGAGCAGGTTCCCGATGATAGGAAGTTTCTTGGGCCCAGGTGGGAGCGGAAGGCTGACCTTGCGTTTTCTGAGGCTGATCAAAAATGCTATGGCGAGGACCGAACAAGATAGCTCAACGAAACCAATATCAAACAGGGATAACATGACTGCGAGGCGGCTTTGTAATGGTGGATATAGAGCTCGAACGTCGGTACTGTGTCGATAAGGCGGTCGCGAGTAACCAGGCCTGTTGCCTCGGTTGCGTGAGAGAAGAAGGTTTTCGTCGTTGAACTTCTGGGAATATGTCCCCTGGTGAGGAGAAGGAAACTCGGATCCTGAGAGCACGGAGTAGTGGGGAAAAGGAAGTGGCAGGTGGGGTGGCGAACAAGCCTTGGAAGTTATAAACACAGACGTACCTCAGACATTAACTAAACTCGTAATGGCAACTTAACCAGTTTTAACCTGTTCGTGCCTGTGAGTCAGAAAAGCTGAGCATCTCATCCATTTAAATCTAGTTTGAATTAAAAATATACTTGGTGTCACGATACTTTGAATAATGCTATTAAATGACCATGATATGCGTTATACAAATGGATATGTGGATGTCGTGATGATGAAGCATCGTTTAGCCCAGCCCCGGTAACTGGTATGCGTGGAGGAATCAAGTTTATTTGACGGTCATAATGGAGGAAGCTGCAGTAAAAGTCTCGTTCCAGGTTCGTTGCATAGCACAGTATGTACACACAACAATTATTCAACAATCATTTAGAAGGCGGCCGCGAGCGCCCCTGAGCACGGGTGTCGTTGCCGTATTTGGAGTAATTCGCACTGCCACTGTGTATGCTGGCCCTTAGTGGGGTATGGTCAATTTTGGCTTCGGAAGCGAATAAGAAAGGGGGATGAACTTTACTGATAGCATGGTCCAAGCCCGAGAGTCCCTGGGCAACTAGGACGCCACTGTATCAGGGCCCTTCCGGGGCATAAAGCATGAACAAATATTATATCCTTTTGGGACTTAACTAAGGATATCGTAGTAAGGCAATTGGTTTTTAGTGTAGTCAGCAATAAAACTGTCCAAGTACGCCATGCAGTCCTCGTTAGTGTAAGATATGCCTGCGCCACTGAGAGGACGTTCACACTCGCAGAAATGCGTTCACACTCGCAGAAATGCGTTCACACTCGCAGAAATACCATCCATCACAGTCAATTGCGGAGGGATTTCTTCTAGAGTTGACGTCTCGTCTACTGGATAACCAGTATATATTGGGATGGACAGAGTGGGAGTGCTGTTGGATTTTCACAAACAATGAGACAATTGGTATACTAGTTCCATACTCACTGCGAGTGGGGCTCAATGTGTAATATTCACTCCAGTGTGTTTGTAATGATCCATTTGAGTGGGTTGGGCTTGCTGGCATGGCCAAATGTAATGATGGACATTGTGGCAGCGAGCGTATCAAATACTACTGCTATCGGGATTACAGGCAGGTCTGGTGTCTCAGATACGACGCGGCATCACATATCGCATCGCGCTGAGCCATTTTTACTTCTAGATTATCAGATTACTATGTCTGTGTCCTATCCCTATAATACACCTAAATACATCAGGATGGTCGCAGCTAACGGCGACGGACGGTCCAGTACTCAGGGTGAGGTAACTGATAACGGTCAAACATGCCGTTCTCTGGTCGGTTCTTATTCAGTTCCAACGCCATTGCCTCGAAAATCGCCACTACCGTCTTTGGGTATCTCTTGCCTGGGAATGTGTTTCCACATGAGAACAGAATACGCTGAGTTGGGCAGTGACAACGGTTTCTTGAGATGGTAACTGCAAGTCTGACGTATCACGAAGTTTTTGAAGTGGCTACCTTGTTTGTTGATATCCATTTGTGATCGTGTACATTCTTAGAGACTAGAAGTTGAGAAGGAAACATGGAGATAGGGTGTGGCGTTGACATGTGACATATTCGCTCTTGAGTTTCTTTTGTTACTTGACGGTAATGGATAGCAATGTATGAACAATGGATGCTTTGGGGAGTGGATGGGGTGTGTTTCAGTAGTACTAATGGGCGTGCAGAATATCCCCAAGCTGTGCGCAATTTCTTCCAACTGGAGATGGCTTGCTCCTATGCACCAATTATCATGGGGAGGGAATAGGATTGGAATTTACGTATGCAGCACAACCTCCCATCGAATCGGAAGTTATTTCATCGACACTCCGGTTGTGATATGCTCCTTTGGTTGTCGTCACAGATTTCTGTTCCGTGCTTTTCGCCATGACAATACTTTTCGTCATATTCCAATTCCCCACTCCGGCACCGGTTCACGGTTATTCCTGGTCCTGGCCCTAACTTTTGGATGATACCATTCAGAAATCGTGACGAAACAAGGGTCGTAAAACCAGGAGTATAGTATGAAATGACTTCGGTTCGCCCCTCTCCCTTCGGAACTGGGAGATGGGCAGCCAGAGACTGTTCCGTTGCTGGCGTACAACGTAAGCTGAAGTCGAGGTCACAAAAACCGGATTTCGGAGGGTTTGATGAGGCTTATCCCGATGTACATTGGGAAACAAATCATAGGGAAAGGCTAATGGGACGAGAAGGTGGGCGGTCCACCAGCACTGCGCCAGGCCTTGATTAATTACATGATTAGAAAGTTTACTGTGACTTAATTGGACAAAGCAGCATGGCGCAGTGGTAGCGCGCGGGGCCCATAACCCCGAGGTCACTCGATCGAAACGAGTTGCTGCTATGTTCCTTTATTTTTTTGTCTCATTTCAGGAAACACAGCGCAGGTCTCTGTGTGTGTATGAACAAGTGCCTGATAAAGAGGGACTGGGGGCCTGACGTGCTGCGAGGAACCGGCGGTCCACGAGGAAAGCTGGAGAAATGGAAGACAACGTGGAAGGAAAGAGCCAGAACGAGAGGATGGTGGGAATATGCTGATACATTGCCTACCGGGATTCCTGACATGAATAACTTGCTCGGGTTGAAGTGTTGAGCCGTAGAGTTCGCAAGCTATATTTGTGGGAGATACAAGTTACGACCACGTCCAACAGTCTCGACTACGCCGCGCATGTGGAGTTATTGGGCACAAGACATGGTCTCTGAGGCTGAATTAATGTCATGTCGGCTAGGCAAGGTCGGAAGGGTGAGATATATGTCCTGAGCTAACTATATATCTCGACATCACTCCGTCTTTCCCAGACCTCTCCTTCCACAACTACCATGTCGGTTTCTCTACACCCTACTCCAGCATCCTCCGCACACTCCCCCGCTACAACAAATCCGCCCTCCCAGCCGATAGAGACG
Organism: Podaxis rugospora; assembly: GCA_018524415.1. NCBI lineage: Eukaryota > Fungi > Basidiomycota > Agaricomycetes > Agaricales > Agaricaceae > Podaxis > Podaxis rugospora. The sequence continues at coordinate 92,002 of JAEUWL010000457.1, read as the reverse complement.
ACAGCAAATCAGTCCGACGGCCCTCTCCTTGACAACAGCACCACATACCCTGCACCACCACCACAACGACCCTCCGTTCATACCTCAGGTGCCGCCATATCACATATATCATCACCTTCTGCCCGAACATCGTTTACACGAGTCGACATTCCAGGCGAAGACGAAGCAGCACACCCTTCGGCTATGTCACAAGGCCTGCAAAGCACATCCGACGCTTCTCCACCTCCGGCACAATCAGAGTCACAGGACCCGCGAGATGGCCAGCATGAATCCGTTATCACTTCTGCTGCCGCCCCCATTCAGCCTCAGACTTCTGTTCCCATGGTTTCGACTACTGCTGCTGCTGTTGGAGTGGATGAATCGTCCTCGCAGAAGGTGCTGTTACAACAGGAGGGGCCAGTCCCACAAATACCGCACGCCTTCTTGACGTTTCTGCTGGTTTCTGGGAAGAGGAGGACGATGTGTTTTGAGCCGGAGACAACCATTGGGCGTGTCAAAGAGCTCATATGGAACGCATGGCCCGATGGTAAGTCTCATCTTCTTACCCTCGTTGTGGATTTTCACACTTGGGTTCAGATTGGCAAGACGAACGCCCACCGGCACCCTCGTATCTGCGTGTGCTGTACCTAGGGAAAATGTTGCAAGATGACGAGACGTTGACCAGTACGCCTTCCTTACTCTGCCCTCCTTCCGGGAACTGAGTATATGGGCGGCAGAACTCAAAATTCCGCCGTCATTGCCCAATGCCCCACAACCCACCATTGTTCACCTATCCATTCGGCCACACAATCCCTCAGGAGAGGACGGTACCATCAAGAAGAAGTGGAAAGGCAGCCAGGGTGCGCTATTTTCTACGTCTTCTCGAGTTCCATGGGTTACATACGTCCTATTTTCTAGTTCTCAATGGGTCCGATGATGCTAACGCTGGAGCTGGCTGTTGCGGCTGTATCATTTGTTGAACAGATTATCATGATTATCTTGGTTTCCTTGTGTCTGGAATGTGTGCGCCGTTTTGAACCTATTTTTGTGATATTTGTGCTGACCATGGGAATAGGTTCACATGCATACATGTGCCCTCACCCTCGTTTGCAACGCTCATTCGTGTTAATATCGTTGGCCTCAGAGAACCTCAACGCTTATACAAGCCACCCCCCGGACTATCCTGTCAACTCACACTTACCCCCAATACCCAACAAGCGCTTTGCTCAGTAACTCAGATGTTTCCTTTCCTGTCACGCAAGCCTAGGCTTCAATTCCGTTCCGTCGGATCTCGAGCTCCATGCAACCCCCCCCCCCCAACCTTCCTTTACACTTCTTACGCTTTCCTAATCTTGGGATTCGGCGCTTCCTTGACACGATTAGTCTCGCACCATCGTCGACATGCCCCTTCCTCCCTAATGCCTCACCCCAATTGACCCTGATCTGCCCTGTTTCTTAGACTGCCACTATTACGCTTTCACGGCATATACTCCGTGTCCTGATCGGCTCGAGCGAGGAAGACGCGTAAAGTGACATTCACGTTTTGTGAATGCATTCGCCACAATCACAGTCTAACTCCGTGTCGCCCCCTACCGAGACTCAACTCATCAACTCCGCCATTCTCGTGCTTCCCTTGTGTTCCTACTCCCACCACCACTACCTCCCTCGGTCCGGGGCCTCGGCACTATATCTATGGCTGCGCCCTATCATTACCGTTCATCCTAGGTGGATTGACGTGCAGAAAATAGGTCATGGTTGGCTACAGTATCCCTTGGCTAATCCTACCGTTGTCCTCTGTGCTTCTTGTGGTCTGGCGGCCTGTTTTCGATGGACCTCCTGCGCGTCGCGCGGTGTTATCCTACAATGGCGTCCCTGGTATAGGGTGCGGTCTAAGACCCGGATGGCAGTCCCTGGTGGGCTGACTGGTGATTGTGGCGTACAAACGTTGAACGTTGTAGCCTGGAACATTCCTCCTCCGGCTGCGTGGCTTCTTGCGATGAATTCGTACTAGTGGTTAGATGTTCGGTCCGAGCGATGCGGGATGCGCGTTTACGAGGCTTTAAATAGACCCTCGTTCAGATGTCTCTTTGTTCTGGAAAAGGGGTGGAAGGTGCGACTTGGTCTAATTCACTTGAACCTGTGTCGTAATCGACTCGACGGTAACATTATTGCGTTTGGTTTTTGCTGCTTCGATTATCAAAGCCGTTCCCTCTCTTTTGCCGCCATTCCTCGAGTTATTGATTCTTGGTCTCTTCCTCCCATTTTTGTTTCTGTGGCTATCTACCCTCGACAATGGTGCCCAACACTTTGTCATCCGGATGCTTTAGGCATACGGCGCTTTCTTTCTCGGTCTTCTGGATGCTTTAGGCATGCGGCGCTTTCTTCCTCGGTCTTAATATTATCTTTATGATGGTTTATGATTCTCACTTCTTGTTCCATACCCTCTTTGACTTTTCTTCCTCTGGTCTCCGTTTTCAAAAAAAAATTTGATACACGGATTAGTTTGCATTATCCAGGTTATGTATTATTATTTAGTAATTCATTGTTTTTATCTGTCTCACCCAACAGTTGCTAGCGGAGGACAGTATTCATTCGGTTGCGAGCTCGATTGAATGGCTTTGGTTGAAGATTGACCCGGACAGTTACACAGCTTGGAAGATGTTGCATCAAAGTGTAGGAGTCTTGGAACTAGAGCGTATATGTAGAGTGTATCCACGCTGGGGTGGAGCAACTTAGTTTTAATTCAGCCTTTGCTGAGAATTTACTGGAAGCGGGGTCGCGAATACGCTCCGGCCTGGAATGGGGTACAGAAACTAGAGCCCTGGGTTATTGCTGACTCTTAGCGTTGATGTAATCTTGGAAGAATAGGGAGTGGGAGTAAGCACTATTATTCGAGCAAAGGAGCGGACGAACGGGGTGATGCAGGGTTGAAGCTTTGAAGGATCTTCCTGTGGCAGGGTCCATCGGCATTTCGAGGCTAATGCATTTAGGATGAGATGGCGATGGCGAGAACCCGTGTGGCGGAACCTTAACGATGTAAGGGCTCAACCTGATGGTTCTGACGACTGACGATTGGAACGGAAAGGTCTCGCAATTGAAAGGATCCTGAACGTCCGGATGTAGTCTCCCGCCCTCCCTTGACAAACATTCTGGAAATTCACATTCTTCTGGGTTACTGTAGTGTGTGGGAGACCACCCCTTCTCAATTACCACAAGTACTCTACCGAAGTAAAGAGTTGAATGTGGGTCAAGTATTATCCACCGAGCTATGTCAAGTTTGGCATGGTAGGATCTGTGCCCCATGTTAGCCGTTTGCGGTGTCGTAAGTAGCGACTGCGATCATGGACGAGCCCACAAGGTGAAAAAATGTGTTCTCCACATGCCAATATGTGCCGTAAGTCATTCCCATCCCACAAGTTCATTGGCCATTACGAAAGGCGCCTGACTTGAGTGGCGACTTCGAGGTTGTTGAGGAGGACAGGACTCCTTGCAATGTTGATGTGTTTGATTGTCAAAGACCACTATTGAAGCGTTCACCTGTGCGTGGAATGTTCCCTGAGCTCCGTGTTTTTCCTTCCGTCTCTGCTCGCACACCCCAACTTCGAGACGCTTTCAGCAGGGGAAGTTGTCTCAATGCGGACTCCCGCAGCTTGGGCAGGGAACGCTATGTTCACTGACATTGGAGACACCCTTGCGAGCCTAGATATACAATCTTGAGGAATCAGTCCATGAATATTATTTTTCAAAGTTGGGTATATGAATACCCTATCTCTGAATGTAATTGCATAGATGATTTGGATAGGTCATGACAGGGTGATGTTAAAGATTGCTTTGGAGTACACGTAAGGAAATAGGTATTTATGGCACTTGAAAGGTATGTACTAAATCTCGTCGCCCGAGTAGGCTTCCAAGAGCTACAGCGCACCACAAAAAACCAAACAGAACAAAGCAAAATAAAAAGGAGTCACATGATCTCGTCCAAAATTAACTGAAAAGTTTGTTATGAAGACCTTGCTTCGTCCTAAGATGTCTTCTGAGAAGAAGCCGAACATTGAAACCATCCCACAGGAAATCTTGACGGAAATTCTGGAACACCTCGATTGGCAAGATATACTACGAGTTCGCCTGGTAAGTCGGCCATTCAATGTGACTACTTAGCTCTATTCACCACCTGCACCTAGGCGTGCAAACGTCTTCATCAAGCCTCCACTGCTAAATCTATCTGGACGGGTCTCATCGCAACCCATCAATACAAGGTATCGCCGTCATTTACCTTCCTAGACAAACCGATAAAGCTGCACACGAGCAAAGAACTCGAGCAACTGTTCTTGCGTTGGAAAAGAGTTGAACTCTCGTGGTTGCGAAGCCCCCCCGAGTTAAAGACGTCGTTGCTTTATACCCCTCGAAGGTCTTCTCCACGCGACATTCATCTCCTTAGAGGTGGACGGTGGCTGCTTTGCTCCGATAACGAGGGATATGTTTGGTACTACGATCTCAACATAAGGCGTCCCGACTATTTTTTCCTTTGTCCGACTCCCTTACCTGGTAACTTCATACGCTGGAATGCTATGGCTGTTGATGAAGATTGGGAATCTCCTATCCTATCGTTCCACCTCGCCACCTGCTGCGGCCCCTATTTCAGGGATTACTCATGGCTGGATGTTTGGCATGGTAGGCTCGTTTTGGATGATCGAAATCAACCTGCTGGCCTCCAGGCTGAACGTTTGGCTCGCCTCCCCTTGTCCCCTGACCTCGGAAGGCCTCACTCTCTCTCGCTTTTTGGTGATCGTGTCGCTTATATAGAGCTGACTAAACACGAAATTGTCATCATAAACTGGAAAGATCCTGGGAAGGAGCTCCAGCACACAAGAAAGATTCTGTTCCCTGATACATATCTACACGACGTGAGTCCTATGAGTATCTCACACATGGATTGCCGACAATGATATTTTCAGACCACTCTTCGATTACTTCCTCAGGATCTTCTAATGTCCAAGGGCCGTCGTGATATTTCTATCTTCGACTATTCACAAATCCCGGAGGGCGCATCCAAACCAGACTCCAGCGTTCAAGTGGCTCACCTCCCCGATCGTCAGTGCTCCTGTGACCTTATCCCTTCCTCCAACCCCTCACAGCTCGTTTACTGCAATGATCGTGGAGTCTATGAATACAATCCCAGACCTGCAGCCGCTTTAGGAAAGTCCAAATTGGAACCCTCATTGTTATTCAAGTGGCCCCGGTCGTTTCGTCCCAGTTACCTCCGTACCGCCCATTTCTCCCATAATCATGGTGTATTCGAGGATTCCGACAACTTCTTCTTTGTTCGTTATTCTTCGCCGGATGAACATGACGGATTGCCGACAGGCATTTCACAGAGAGATTATCACGCTTTAGGACGGTCTTTATCCATCCAGATGAGTCCGTACTCGGGAAAGATAGTGTGCATGGATGTGGCTTGTCACCTGTGGCTGTCAGATGTTCTGGAAAAGGTAGAAGAAGATTGGTAGTTTATATCCCATGTTCACAAGAAGATCTTTACAATGTCCATACCAATTGTTCAGATGGCCTTCACACCCATGAACTCCCTTAGCAGCTTCTTCACGCTCGTGCTTAAGCTAGGTGTGATCCTGCATAGGAATTGTAGCACTGGAGTACTCCAGAGCGTCGGCATGACAGAGCGCGCACCAACCAGCCCATCGTCCAATAATCTACGCAGAGTACATATACACATGCACCTATCCACATACCAATTTACATGCTCCTGTACGTCCTCACGCGTACGTGTTCCCCCCCCTCTCAAGCCAATCCAACGCCGCTCTCGCATTATGCACGACCTCTTTGTCATCTTCCCATCGCAGTCCCATGCTGGTACGCTGCAGAATGTGGCTGATATATCCCAGACGGTGCATGATGTCCATGATGAAATACCATGATGAGAATAATGTGAACTCGATGAGCTCCCTGCCCAATGTCCAACTCCGAGCCCATGCGCATGCGAATGAGAATGCACACTTCCACCTGCACCTATACCCGCACCCCGCACCCCGATTCCTTCCTCCAGGGCTCAAACCCCTTCCACTAGATGACACACACCCGCTAATGATCCAATATACTAAACGGGGGGAACAGACGTTTGCTGGAGACATACCAGTCCATTCACATAGGTGGCGCAGGGTCGAGATTATCCCGGCTTTGGTGATTGAACGTTGTCGACACCTTTCGGGGTTGTGTGCAAGTTGGCGGATGCATGATGTTACAGGCTTCCTAACGATTGATTTGCCCCTCAGCGAGGCGAATGCGAAGATTGGCGAGGAGATTGGGATGGGAGACGATTTGGTTCTGTTGCGACTCATTGCCATTGATTAAATTCGCGAGTAGGTATGTAGACTAAAGTCGAGACAAGTCACTACGAGTTGCACATAGGGAGGCTGAGTTGGGCTTACCTGAAGTACGACATCATCAGACGATAATGTCAGGGCAACTGTGATGTGATTCAGGAGAATCTTGACGGGTATATTTTAGAATATCATATCAATCCCTTCTGGCGATTCTGCTACGTTTCGTAGCGTATTGAATGTCAGCTCCTGTATTTCAGCAGCGCCTTTTTTGAGATATCTGGAAACCAATATAAGCCGACCAACTGGAAAACGAACGTACTCGACTATTCGATCCCATCCCAATTGGCGCATCACCCTTCGTTTGGTCTCGGTTGTCGACTTTCTCACTAGGTTCTTCACTACCCACAAGGCATTCAACTCGAGGGCTGGATCACCAGACTGCAGTAACTCAATGAGTCGATCCATAAGACCCTCTTCGAGATATATCTAAATGCCAGTCAACGTGGAGATACGGAAAAAAGCGCGAGGTGCGGAGACGGTACAGGTCGCAAGGGTGAGAAATCAATGACGATGTTGCACACAGCTGACAGAGCAGCGTTCGAATGCGTCGCTTTCGCGTCTTCCTCCTGTTTCTTGAATAACGAGAATATAGTCATCCCTAGAACCACTGTCGACGATATTCGTTCTGAGAACAGTCACTGCTCTCGAACATATTGACCAGCAGCGTAGCGTACACCGGTGTGCTGGTGGAAAAGGCAGGAATGGATAATCGGAATCAAATGGAGACCGCTCGTCGAATTTCGTTGTCAAACAAGGCCATAGCAGCAATAGCAACCAATGCGGACTAGATATTTGCTTGAGTATTGTCCACCCTGGCTAAGCGTATGATAGCTTACTTCGCGTAGCAGGGATATACTTTCTGCCTCGCCTTCCCCCCCACTCCGACTTGCTCTCCTCTGGGGTAACCTCCTTGAACCATAGCAGCCAACTTCTCCAAACAGCCCCGATCAAACGCGGCTCTGCATAGAGTAGAGTCATCTGTGATTAGGCAGTCTAGGAATATCGTTAGACACGATCAAACAGTGGGAGTAAGGATTGGCGTACAAAGGATGAAGCAGGGGCCTTTGTGCGACGGGAAGCGTTTTCCGTCGACGGTGTGATGATTGTGCTGTTAACAAAGTTTGATTGTGCTGTTAACAAAGTTTGATTGTGCTGTTAACAAAGTTTGATTGTGCTGTTAACAAAGTTTGATTGTGCTGTTAACAAAGTTTGATTGTGCTGTTAACAAAGTTTGATTGTGCTGTTAACAAAGTTTGATTGTGCTGTTAACAAAGTTGAGGACCGCTCTTACACAATGACTCATCGACCAGATAAGCTTTGTTTGGTGTGCTTCCTCGGACGATATGGGTTGTACTGTTAGGAACATTCGAGCTTTGTGCCCGGGATAAGATATAGAAACTCACCCCATAAAGCAGCGGCAAGCTGAGTGTCAACGTGACGAGACTTGATAAGAGGAACGATGGCAGAGAGCACGGGAGGGTCTGGTAAATGGGTGAGCTAGCATCGGATGGGTAAAACCCAGGGTCACGATCTGGACTCCTTGCAAGCACAGTAGCGACGGTAAGGTATATGTCATGGATCCACCGCACCCGGAAAAGGTAGTTCAGACCATCCTTAGCCCTGTTTTGGATTTTGCTTGGTCGTCTTTAACCCCCCCATTGCGAGGGGCCCGCGATGTCGGCCACTGCGATGGTCAGCGATCTGAGGGCGCGAAACAATAGCAGATCGTAGAGTCATAGAGTCGGGTAGCTTGAAGGCAGGATATTACAACGAGAAATGCATGGGGTGCTTCAATGCCCAAAGCAACGTCGAAGGCAAGCACCTCTTCTGAGCCAGCCAGAGACGCAACAACACGAATGCATCCTGCGCTCGATTTTGTGCGCCAACGAGGAATATGTGCGTGTGGCGGGGGGGGGGGGGGGGCCTCAAACATACAATTAGCCTAACAAACAGCGGGCGAATGAATGAATCCCTTGCTGACGAAAACTGAAATATTTGCGTACGTTTGGATGAGTAACCCATCCTGAAGCGCAAGTTGGTTTCTTCGCTGAGGGGTTTCCTATGACTGCGTTTTTCGTCTTCTTGAGGCTGGCGACGCTGATAAAGGGATGACGGTCGTGACGGCAGGGACTGACGAAAGGAAGGTTTGAACATTCAAGTGAGACGTGCAGTGAGGGAGCCGGGGGAAGCAGGGATTCGCCCACATCCCATGGAAAGGTAAAGTGAGGCCGCAAAAATGTTTTCGGAAGCTCCAGAGATGTCATCTTCGACTTGCCAGCACTTTCCCAGAGGTCTTCTTGTGGCTCTACGAGGAAGGGACCCCACCCGGGGGGAATCCTTCCACGATATGGCTTTTCCAGTAAAGCATACGCAGCGTCGCTCAGCCGCCCAGTGCTTCCGTTCAACCCAACTAGAGAACCACAGGCTCTCGTTGCAGGGGGGTACGCGGCGGCAGCCGTGGTGTTAGACGCTCACTGTTGTCGAGTTAGTGGATCTTTTGGAGTTGGAGTCTGCTGAACACGGGGTGGCCAAGTGGATCCCCAAGCTAATATTGATGGACATGCAATCTTATCGAGGGATTCACAAAACTGCGTAAGCGACCGAGGTTAAATGCTATCGGCAAGATCATAACCAAGCCCGAATTAAAAGTGGGGTCTTGTGCCTCGAGTCGCTTGCACGAAGAGATCGGCTACGTTAGTCCTCCCTCTCCCATGTGCAAGTACCCATATCACTCCCAGGTACAGAAAAGCAGCCAACTCATCCAGTCAAGTCAGGCTAAATAACTGACACCATGTCGTAGAAAGACCGTACGGGGCAAACAACACAACAGCAGTTGCTGAAGCTTGAATCCGGGAACGTCAAGAGTCGATGAATAGCTGAAATTCCCAAGACGACCCGTCTCGGACGCGAGAGAAGTTACCAACATTAAATTGGGGAGTCTAAAGCTTCAAGAAATAGGAGAAGTAACAAAATCAGATTGGGAGATTAAATACCAAGCCGGAACCTGAACACACACACGGTCAGGTCAACTATTCGGTAGGCTTGGCATATGCTTCGAGGCGAGGCTTCGACCCGTCAGTAACCTGGCTACTGCCAATCTTGTCCACATGGCCACTGGTAGCGATGCTAGGAGATTTTTCGCTTATCGCCGACTCCTCGGGTTTGAAGCGACATTGCTTGTTTTCATTGGGGGTTTTGTCGGTGGGAAGAATATTCGTTACTGCCTTGTCAAGTGGGTCGAATATGGGAAGGTTTTGAGATTTCTTATCATCCAATGGTTATCGTTGAACTGTCGTCGAGTAAGGACCAAGTATACGATCCACTAACTCCGTAACACACTTGCCATCCGCTCAACTGGTCACTCGGTCCGGGAGTAGGTGACGTCACGACTCAAAAACCTAAATCTTTTGATTGATTCATTGGTTCTACACGAACATCTATGCAAGTGACGGTGGAGGTACTCTAAAATAGCATTTTGACAAACAAGGTATCTAAGAAGAATACAAGCACACTATGCAAAGAGAAAAGCAGTTCGTTCAGTGAAGAAGACCAATCGCATATTCACCATGTATGATGTATATACGCATGCATTCGAAAATTCAACGCCCCCATCGTGGGGGCACACTGCGTAGCCCTTGCCCACCCAAGCCAAGAAACTTGCCAAAATACACCATAGCCAGAAAGAGTCACAACCATGACATCATGAGCTTTGCGGTTTAGAAGGGACGAATATCCACTGCAAGCTCATCAACACCCTAAATCCAACAGCGACACCCAGTGCGCCAGGGGAGCCAATTTTTCCAAGGATGGCACGGCCAGCAAAGGCTCCTAGGAAGAGGGCGACGGCAGCGATGAGACGGTGGTCGCGCGACAAGACGCGTTTGTTCAGACGGAAGAGACCCGGGTCGGTCATGAGTTCAACCCAGACGGTTGTCAACACGACTGTAGGAGGGTAAGAGAAATGGTTAGTGGATGTTTGTCAGACACTAGCTCCAGGTCTGAGACAGCTTGCATGTATGCACCAAAATGAAGGAGCGTGCTCTAGGACCCAGAGACCAAGAATAAAGGGAAACGGAGATACGCACTAGTCGTTCCGAACTGCGTATTCAACCTCTTCCCAAGGATACCCTGCACACCCAAACTGGCACTCATAAACGCCAACGCAACAAACGTCAACGCATTCGTCCAAGCAGGATCATCTCTCTCATTCGAGACACTCGGTTGACCCGACTTCCACAAGGCAATAGCGGCAGCCATAGTAAAAAGTGCTTGAACAAAGGTGCCAGAGATGAGCCAGATACGTTTGTGTGGACCGATTCTGTCGCCTAGACGGCCGAAGAAGGAACCGAGTTGGAATGAGAGGAGGGAGCAGAGAGCTTGTTGATCGGCTTTGTGAAAGGTGAGGTCTCGGAATCCGGGAGGACCTTCAAAGAGGCGGGCGAGAGCGAGAGCGAGCTACACGCGCGTGCGTGTGTGTGGGGAGAGGGGGGTTGCGTATCGTATCATTGGAGGGAAAGTGAAGGGGTGAGATGATGATATCAGTCGGTTAGGGTGATGTAAGACACGGAGCAAAAAAGCGTACCTGAGCAAAGTTACCGGTTTGGAAACCGCACCATACGAAGATGGCGGAGAATGAGAGGGCATCGCTGGATTGGAGGTCAGGACGGACGGATGGACAAAGTAAATGGGGGGAAGGCGTACATGTATCCGGTCATGAAACAGTAAGCAGCGAGGGGAGCCGTTGTATGCTTCGGATCAACGTCCTGCAGCAAGTACTGCCAGAGCGAGACAGTCTTGTTTTGACCGCTTTCTACATCCTTTTCTGTGTTCTCGGAGCGCCTGCTACTGAGGATCGTGTAGTGCGAGGGCGACTTGGACACCTGTTTGGCCGTCTGCTCGGACATGAGGTATAGGGGGAAGTCGGGGAGCAAGGGAGAAGGAGAAAGCGGGAGGAGACGGTGAAAAGAAGAGAAGGTGAGGAAAAGAGCGTGGATTAAAAGTAGAGAGAGAGTAGCGAATGAGTTGGGTAACTGTAAATCAGCAGGTCTTGGCACCACCACCCACACGTCGGGTTCTTGGAGTTAAGCGGAAGCCCGGTTCGGAAACTCGGAGCTTATGCACACCAATAGCCTGATTTTCCCAGAGACAACAATTCCTGTGCCTCTGACACACCGATTCGGTGTTGCGTCTGGGCACCTGGCTGCAGAGTGAAGCTTATGAAGAGAGAGGGGGCTCGAGTTGGGGGATTAAATGAATAAATAGTGTTGGGATGACGAAACAGGGAGAATGTGCGCTAGAAGATGGCCTCCTTTTTTCGGTTTCAATGTTGTGACGTTGTTCCCAGTAGCACTGCACTAAACATTCCCATTTGACATTTGTCAGCGCTGGGCGTCTCATTCCAGTCATCATTCCTACACGCTATACTTAACACCTGTTGCTTGTTGGTCATATCTGCTCGCCGTACCCATCCAACTCTGTTATTTATCTATCTCGAAAATCAAACAATCGAGCACTAATGTCGTCTCCGCTCAAACTACGCCCCAGATGAAATTAATCCGAGGTCTCAACCTTGTACACCAACTCCCGAGCAACTGCCAAGCACACCGCTTGACACAAACACAAGGAAACGACAAAAATACGTCTTGCGACTCGGATTTACGTGACCACTGGTCGTCGGTCTTGGTCTTGGCGTCTATTTTTTTTTTCGGACGGCGCATTTCATAGCGTCTAGTGCACATTCTGACATTAGCACCAGAGCACCCTGTCGCCATACATGACGGCTCAGACTTCTTTTGACACCTGTCCATAAAAGCACCAACACACATGCCTGCATGAACGGCTGCACCGAACAGTTAATCGCCACAGTTCCCGCCGAGCCTACTTGACGCTTCGAACGCTCTTTACTTTAGGTCATTTCCGCAATTCAAGGACGCCCTTCACCGCAGCCAAGCTCGCATGTCCACGTCTAACGCTAAATAGAACCGGAACGTTTAATCACTGACAATCTGACAGGTTCGTATATCCTTGGCAAACGTCGCTTTTTTGAAGCTTGAAGTGGTGGGTGGCCTTAATGGGCTTTTGAAGATATGACCCGGCGGAACGTACGTTCAGACATTGTGTTATCATTGTGTTGTTCGAGGGCTGTAATATACTGTTCTCAAGGGACGACAATCTCGACATCCATCGACACTGGTGCGTTTTTATATTTATCCTCATAACTTCCTCACACCAAATATTCCCGCGCTGGATGGAACATTACTAACTCCACAAGTCGGGAATAACGTGAACAAGACCTAATGCCAAGTCTCTCAGCGTGCTTCTTGAGCGGGCTTTAAAGAAAGGCGACTTGGGCGAAGCGAAAAATTCATGTTCCATTCCGATCCAGAGGTCTTGTAGTCATTTCCCTGCTGGCCCAACACCCAAAGTCCCTTCATCAAGATGTTCTTATCTAAAAGGAATTCGGTTTGTCCTTATCGCGCCACTAGTTGGAATGAAGATATGTAGGTGGTGGCGTAAACGAACGAAATCAGCTACAATGCGCAAAGAGCAAGAAATGGTGAGTGTAGAGTCGAAATGGGAGACATCCCGATGAAAGAGAGCTACATTGTTGACGTCCGTTATCTTGTGCTCAGAGGTGTCAATAGTGCACGTTTTGTCAGTGCTTGCGCGCCTTGGTGTCACCAGGCAAGCTATATTCTTGCCCAGTCCTCGAGGAATGCAACTTGCGCACACTATTGGGCTCCCGTCGCCCCTGAATCTTAATGGTCTGATCTTCTCCCCTTGACATAAAATATATCCCGGTTTGATACCCCGCCGCTCTGGTAATATGAGATCCAACGGACTGTGTAGTTTATATCGCCTGAACAGCTCCGCAGGGATGTTAAGACCAGTAGACTAAGTTATCGGTCGCAGCTTATGCTTTCTTACGCTGATCTTTTGTAATACTTTTGTCATCCTTTCAGGTGAGAATAGGACGGGGAACATTTAGTGTTCACATCGGACATTGTAGTAGTTTTTATTCTAGCAAGAGGGAGGGTTCTCGAGAGTGGATATGCGCTGGTAGCGGTGAGGGTTGGTAGACTGGGTGGGGTCTTGTAAGAATCTATTCTTGTGGGGAACCGAGCGGAACTAAGGTGCTGAATGAAGAGTAAAGGTATCCCGAAGGCAAGGAGCCTGACCATAATGACGCCATACGCTTAACTTGTCCGACTTACACCCTGGCACCGCGCTGTAAATTCTTGAGGCAAAAAAGCTTCTTTTCAAGTGGTGCGACAATGATCTTGAGTTTTGAATGAGTCGATGTGACGTTCGTGAGTTCTGGCATAGCTAGGATCGCCTGTTCGTTCCTGCAATGGTGCAAGACGGAAAACAAGATGGATTGGGAACACTAGCACTATCATATCTTTTTCGATTCCTCCAGAGCTTCGAGCCGTGCAACCTGACGGTCCCTCACCGCTTCCTGCCACCGCTGCAACTTCGCAACCTCATGCACCTGGAACCCATAAATCTTCGGCCGGTATCGCTCAGCCTTCAACGCAACATTCGCAGTACTCATCTGCTCTACACCACCCTCTGCTGGGTCAGGTTCCTCCCTCACCCTGTTCCTCCTAATTCGCCCACCATCGCCCGCCGCACCAACACCTCCCGCACCGCCGATACCACCTCCAATCCCACCAGCTACCGCACTTCCGCTGAGTGTGTTCGGCGGACCACCAAAATCAGCGGGACCACTCTTTGGTGGGATCAAGTTCGGGTAGACCAGGAACAATAGGTGAGGAAATGTTGTGCCGAAATATGCTCCGTCGATTGATCCATGTCGTGAGGATTTGGGCGAGTAGAGATCTTCGCACCGACCACAGTATAGTTTTACCGATTTTTCATATGGGATGTCTGTTAGTCCGACTGGGAGGAGGGCTTGCGAGTTGCATAGTACGCGTGGGCACCGGCCGAAATCTGCTCTTTTGTATTTTTCGATCTGCGCAGGACGATATTGAGAATGAATATATGCGGATTGGGGGTATGAATACCATTTTCGCGAGACCGCGGGCAGTGACGATCCATCTTGCGTGAATGAGTCCGTACAGCAGACGTGCCTGCACATCCAACGATCCTCGCAAACTGTCTTGTATGTCATCATCTGCACCAGGATCAATGATCACACCTTTACACGGCTCATAGTATGCACGCACCGAGGTTATCAGTGATCAAATCCAGCGCCTGCGAGTAGTTCGCCACTTCGTTGTTCAGACCCGTGAGATTGAATCTATCGAGTATGAAATCTTCGTCGACCTCGCAAAAGTATTCGTTGCCCTTTGACGAAAGGAACCACGAGATCCACTGCGCATGATGTCAGCTGCGCTGGGATATAAAACTAGACTTGGTCATACAGAGCTGAATGTGACAGTGTGTTAGTGTGGACCAAAGGGAAATGAAGAATGGAGTTGTACGAACCTGGAGTAGTCGGAGTCAGAGCCAGTCGAGATTTCTTCCACTAGAACAAATGAGTGAACAGGAGTCACAAAATCAAAACTAGACCCACTGTTCATGAACGAAGGGGCAAAGTCCAAGGACGACACCCGTGGATGGGTTTTAGAGCGTTGGGAAGGTGCTTCATATTATGTAATCCAATTATGTACCTGGTCACACTGCCTACGGCTGATGAGCTTTGAAATTCGCGGTTGGGTAGCTTGATATTCGCTGCAAATTGCACAGCCCCCGACAACATACCTGATTCTGGCTGTATGATTCGCCATCCTCGATGAATACTTCAGGAACACACGTTGGATGGCGGTGGAACTGAGGAACCTCGAAGTTTCCCGGAGCGCAGTCGCAAGGGTTGCAACTCACATCCTTCTCTGGCCTACAGGATCCCGCAAAAGTCGATCCCACCAATTTTATTAACGTTTGATTAGAAACATAGAGTTACATGATTACTTTAGAAACTTTTACTTTTCTATTAAGTACTGCCAAGTACCGCACTTGTACATCAGTCTCGTTCGTTGCTGCTACCGCTCTACAGCAGTGTACCGCTGCCACCACGCATCCAGTACCGCTTGTTACGGCGACCCTACAGCATCTGGTACCGCTAGTACTGCTAACCTCCCGCATCCAGTATTGATAGGAGGGCGCTGATGATTAACAATAGATGCGGAGACACAAAGCATCCTCAGAGTGGCACCTAGCGGTACCGCGTTTCTGGACATGCGGGTGTCAGCGTTACACGGGTGCGGCAAATTCTGTAGGCCCATCCTGGATCAAACAACATGTCCCGTTCCTGCTAACTGAGCATGTGGTCCCGCCGCTATCATCCAATGAGTGCATGAGCTAGAGCGCCTCATCTGCAACTCCTATGAAGCATCAGGCTTCAAATACAACAGGACCTATATAACATGATGTCTGCCACCACCGTGCTTGTCTTAGGGTAACCAAGAACACCACTATCTCACTGATAGTGGAACCTATCTAATTGGCACTGTGTTCGTAGGTTTGTCCACCCCAAACTTCTTCAAGTCGACGGGTTTCGCAGCGGTAACATTAAGCCTTGAAGACGCCCCATATGAACATGAACATTAAGCAGCACGCAGCTGCAAAGCATGTGGGATGTGCTGGCATGACGATTCATAAAATAGGTTGTGTGAGATGGCTCGGGCTTGGGATTGTCGTCAAAGTTAGGGGATTCAAGTTTACAGAAAGATAAGTGAACCCTTCATACTGTCACGGAAGAGACCTTTTCCCTGCTCTCATCATTGTCAGAAGGTCTATGCCTGAACCCTGCAAGAGGACTGACTTTGCTGGTGGTTCAGTAAGCTGTGTGCCCATTATCGATCATGCACGCACACAAAACGTACAAAGACAGCATTCGCCGCGACCTTAAAATTGATGTATCATCAAGTTGTCGCAGTGGCATTCATGTACAGCTTCACATGCGACTCTGAGATATCATGAGAACGTTGTTCAAGCCCTTGTCAAATTGGCGAGGGTCGGGCTCGAGGCTCGAAGACCTACCTCGAATGGGGAGCTGCAATAAAGTTGGAGTTGGACCTGAAACGCACCCCCAAGCATACGCGATTCTGAAAATGGACATTTTTGAGAATCAGGCGGAGTTCCTGGATTTGCAAATACTCCAATCCCTTGCCTCGTCCTCACTCTCTTCCGCTACTGTACTTATCCAAAGGAAGAAAAGTGCAAAATGCCTGGACATGTGTTTTGTGTGATCTTCCACTTCCATTCCTCGAGTGACGGTGGTATCATTTTTAATTTCCGTGCGAGACGCATTGATAAAAATCTTCTAGTCTAGGACTCAATGACCGGCGGTCGTCTGGGCGTCTGCCATTCACGAAAAGGGAAGGTAATCCATCGTCGAGACTCCATCTAAAATCAGAAGAGTATCATTACACCCGATACAGCAACACACGGCCCTTCCACTAAGAGCCCTCGTACATCACGCAAGGGGCAAGTAGAACATCCAATACAAAATCGAACAAAGAAGATTGTCTCAGGGCCAACAGAAAAGATCGTGAATACATTTTTCTTTTCACTCTAAGCATGCCCACCAAAGCTCCTCTCCTCCAATTCGAGTTCCTGGTGCTCCTGCGTCAATTCGCAAGGCGTACACCAGAAAGCGGCACAGCAATCACTGCATCCTCCACCCTTGATATTATACCTCTGACGGACATTACCGCGTTGCATGAACTATCAGATTTTTTCGTGACATTAGTGCCACATGTCAAACGGAAATGGAGATCATCAGCCTACCTGAAGAATCCAGCCGCAACCACAGCATGCAGTGATAAGCCCGTGGAGCCAACAGTCGCCCGAGCAAGCGCCTCCACCATGTTCGGGGTCAGGGAAGCCTTTAGCGTTCAAGTGCTCATAGCGTCGTTTGTTTTGAGCGTAGACGATGCAAGGGCAGCACCATGAGAGAACGCCTGTAGATTTTGTGAGGTTAGTATCATGCTAAGGAGACATGGTGGAGGAGGAACATACAGGTTCCGGGTTCATTGCAGCAGTCGCAGAGCCCGTTACTCCAGTCTCTGCCGTCCGGGCCCATGGGCAGGTTCTTCGCGTTACGGTTACCGCCTCCGGTGATGGTCATACCAGGAACGGCTTGAGGTTGTTGATTATAGGGTTTCTCATTGTACTACAGTCAATCGAGCCATAAGTATCAACAAATAGAAAAGGACGATAGGGAGAGAGAGGCGTACATGAGCCATGTCGATTAGAGGTGTGGCAGTGAAGGCAGAGAGGTGGGAAAGGGTGTGGGGGAACCAGTACCGTAATTCGTTCTTATATTGGGATAAAACAATCAGGTTCGGGCCAGCGCCAGGCAGATCAGAGAATAGAATTGAGAACGGAATAGGGATAGGTGGAGTCGAAATGAAGGGTCGGAGAGAACGAGGCAGGGTAGAGAAACACGATGCTGTGCATCCCAGCCACTCGTTGTCAAATTTAAAGGCCTGGACCTGGGCGTCTGGGAATTAGAGGTTGGCTGATGTCTACGACATATGGAAGTGAAACGAGTGATATTTTGAAGTTACATCTTGTGTGAGATCTGAGAGAGTGATATACGCGTCGTGGCGCGACTGCATCCAGTACGTGAAGGTCCGTGATCAGCGCGACGTGTGACAGGGCGTATCCACTCAGGATATACGAAGGGCTGAGGATGGGCCATGCGGCAGTGCCAGTACACGTCTAATGGCTGTGTCGTTTGATAACTCACGTACTTAGATGGACTTAAAAGGCGGAGGCAGGGTGTTTCAGAAGTGATTATAATCTTACAAAATCAAACATGTTGTCAACCTTGAAAATATATATCCATATCAGTCAGGGTCTTAGGTGAAATTGGTGATCTCCGTGGCAACCTTGGCGACTAGAATCAGGTATACGCCCCAAGAGTGGGAGTGTTCATACCTGAGAGAACAATTATGTGGAAAAGCTTGACGCTCGATCTGTCTAGAAGAAGTTGACATGCATGTCACCTTTGTTGTCCTCCCCCGTCCGAACTCAGCGCTCATGCAGTGCACTCTCCACATTCGTATGGACAGCGTTGATGATCTCAAAATCACGCTCAGCGAATGAGCGAGCACACCGGACAGGTACGGCGTGGACCAATGAGTGCATCATTCGGACCTGGAGGGTAGATGAGGTATCAACTAATGCTGATCAGTACCGGCGATTGACCAAGGGCACTTCATCTCGGATTTTGGAACAAGATATGGGTGATGGCAAACTAAGAGGTTGCAATGTCTAGTGAACAGGACGAAGTATGCAGAGGCCCTATCGTCCTTCCGGTCTTGGTTCTGTACCGAGAACAGAAACACAGTCAATCCGAACCGAAGGAAAACAGAAGAAACAACACTCACGACTCCACTGCACGTTCAGAATCAGGTTATCGTAACCCCTTCCATGAACCTTCTCCATCGCCCTCTGAGCCACAGCCCGATCCTCAAAGCTTACAAACGCAAAGCCCTTCCCAACACCCGTCTCACGATCCCTACCCACATACACGCGCGCAACGCGTCCGAAAACACCGAATAACTCCCGCAAGTCGTTTTCGCCGGTTTCTTCTGAGATGTTTGTGACACGGAGTGTGGGGAGGTCCTCGCGCGATCCGGTTCCGCGCATGGATTCGCCAGCGCCACGGGCGCCTGCACGCATGGATGGGGGAACGTATTTGCCACCTGTTGTAGGGGCCGGTGCTGGATCAGGGCCAGTGCCGAGATCTTCGTCTGGCGTGCCCAAGCTGGCATCTTTTATCAACGGGAGGTATCAGGACACTGGAACAACGGGGAAAGCATAGAAGTATGTAAGGGGGGGGGGCTACATACCGACATTCTCCAGGCCAGCGAGTGTGTCCTTGTACGGACATTTGGCGGTAAAGTGTTCACCCTTGCAGAGACGACACACAACCTTGCCTCCACCCGCCTTCTTGACCTTGGCAGCCTCCTCTTGTTGATGTTCTTGCTCTGATTGCTGCACGTCACCGTCAGAGAAGTCATAATCAGATGATCAGAGCAGACGATCACGCACCCTGTTCCCCGCACTCAATTTGAGCGTAACGTTTTCACCGACTGTGGTTGTAGCTCGGTCTGGCCCAGGTTTGTTACCCCGCTCTTTGCCAAACTTTGCCCATTTTTGCCGTTCTGCGACTGCATGCTCGACAACAGACTTTTGAAGTGTGCGTTCAATGCGGCGTGTGATCTAGGGTGGGTGGGGTAAAAATTTTGATTTGAGCAGGTGAGGGGTTAGCATCGAGCCGGGGTGAAAGTGAATTGCAGATGACGCACTTTTACTCGTTTTCCGTCCTCGTTCTCTGTGTAAACTATTGTGGTACGGATTCCGTTTTCGTCGATGTAGTCCTCGTTTTGCGGGACGTCTTTTTCGCCTAGAGTAATAAACAGGGAAGTATGAATTGGAGATAGAAATAGGAGCAAGGTCAGCGGAGGTACGTACCGAGATCGTCAACCTCGTCTGCCCAGGATGTCTTTTGGAGTTTTCTGGAGGACTACGGTTGAGCTATGGAGGCGATGTACTGCAGCAGAAGACATACGATGAGGCCATGGTGGTGGGTGAATGCAAAAGTACAATCAGAGGTGTTTGGCCTTGCTTGGCTATAGCCTGGGTTATCTGCATCGGTCCTTTGATTGCACATAAATTACAGGGATCCCCAACAGGCGGAAAACGAGGCCAGATGCCCCCGGGAACTGTATCGGACTTTCTGACACACTAGAACTTGAGTTCGATAGACTGCGCCCGATACAAGCTCCTGCTATTCTTGTTTACCCTGGTTTGGTGCTCTGATGACATTAATTACGAATATTCAAATATGCGATCCGTCAAGCTGCCTCCACTGGCATCCCCATCCCCCGACAGTGCATGAATCACCGTGTCCAAAAAGTGACTTAATTTCTGATCATTTTCTCACATTTCACTAGGCAGCATCTGTGCATCAGACATGGGCAACGATGACTCATTCACACTACCCCTCAATGTAAACCCCCACGTTACCCCGGACGCACCTGAACACGCCCAGCCGACCATCGGGCTCATTGGTATGGGCGCTATGGGTCGCATGTATGCGAAACTCCTGAGCGAGGCTGGATGGAAGAAGTTCGTTGTCATCATGTTGGGTGTGCCTCGATCAGTTGTTGACTCCCTCTCTGGGTGCCAGGATTTATGTCTGTGATGTGCCCGAGAAATACGAAAAGCTCAAAGTGGACTACGCCGGTAAACTTTTTTTTTTGGCTTTGTTCCTTGAGCTATCTCTGATGTTACGTTGTCAGATACACCAGGCATTTACCCCCAGAGGGATGGATATGCTGTGTCGAGGTCGTCCGATTACATCATATATTCCGTCGAGGCAGAATACATTGATCGCGTCGTTGCGCAATATGGTCCCTGTAGGTTGTCCTTGTGCTACAACAGCATATCTCGATAACCTAATTAAATTAAACAGCTACCAAAGTGAATGCGATTGTTGCTGGCCAGACGTCCGTTAAGGCACCCGAGAAGGCTGCGTTTGAGGCCCATCTCCCACAAGATGTCCACATCCTTTCCTGCCACTCCCTACATGGACCCACAGTCAGTCCCGTGGGCCAACCCCTCGTAAGTTTTATAAGTTCAATCTCGTTGAACCCGAGTCTCACGAGACCTTCCCCAGGTTCTCATCCAACATCGCTCCACCAAAGACGCCCTAACGCTTGTTGAAAACATCCTCCGCCCCTTCCGCTCCCGTTTCGTCTACCTCACCTACGAAGAACATGATTCCGTCACCGCCAACACCCAAGCTGTCACGCACGCCGCTTTCCTCAGGTAACCACCCTACCTCGTCATTCATTCGACTAACACAGCTAACGTTAGATTTGTCTCATCTTCGCGCATAAATAGCATGGGGACCGCTTGGGCCTCCACTGAATCCTATCCCTGGGAGCAAGGCCTCTACGTCGGCGGAATTGAGACTGCCAAAGTCAACCTCACGCTCAGGATTTACTCGAATGCATGGCACGTCTATGCAGGTCTTGCGATTCTCAACCCGAGTGCGCGTACGCAGATCGATCAGTATGCCAAAAGCGCTTCGGAGCTATTCAAATTGATGCTGGGCGGGGGCAGTGGCTCACTTGAGGACCGTGCCAAATTCAAAGAGCGCGTCGAATGGGCTAGGAAGACCGTATTCGGAGAATGGGGCAGAGACACTATTCTCGAAGATCGCGAGGCTGAAACCGAAGCGGAGGCTCAACAGGATCAAAGAGGCGGTTTTACAACACCTCCCACTCCCGGCTCACCTAGCGGATCCGAATCATCAATACGCTCAGCATCCCCGACGAGACGCAAACCCATCCTCCTCTCCGCATCCATCCTGGACCGTTTCAGTCTTGGAAAATCCACCTGTCCAAACCTAAACCTCACCGTGCCCGACTCTCCCATTTCGGATTCGACATCTTTCCACCTTCCTCCATCATCACTCATCCCACCCCAAACATACCGCCCCAACTCCCACCTCTCACTCCTTGCTATGGTAGACTGCTGGGCTCACCTCGGCATCAACCCTTACATCCACCTCCAACTCGCAGCTACACCCATTTTCCGACTTTTCCTCGGTGTCGCCGAGCACCTCTTCCAATCACCTACATTACTGAAAAGTGCGATTCATTCGGCGATATACGATCATTGGCATAGGGCGGACGATTTGGAGTTTGTGGTTGCAGCGAGGGGTTGGAGTCAGTGTGTCAACTTTGGGAGTTTTGAGGTGTACAGGAAGAGGTTTGAGGAGACTAGAAGGTTCTTTGAGCCGAGGTTTGAAGAGGCGGGGAAGCTTGGGAGTGAGATGATTAAGGCGGTTATGGAGAGTGAGGTACGGAGGGAAGAGGAGGAGAGGGTTCAGAGGGTGGGGTCGTGAGGTGTGTGTGTGTGTGTGTGGGCTTGAGTTTGATAGTTATGTATGATAGTTGTTGCCTCCTGATTCTTGCGTAGTTTGTGGTGCTGAGGTGGCGGGACCAAAATGCTTGCATTTGTGTGTCGCAATAATGTTTGTATCTTTCTACGTGGAACTGAGACCTGAGCATTCCGGCTACTAGCGAACCGACGTCCCAGACGCAAAATCTAAATGAATGAAGTGCTTCGTGCACGAATGCCGAAGTGAATGGGCGTCACGAGGTGCAACAAGACCACATCCATCTCCCTAACCGACATGTCCGACAAGGCTGGCGGTCAATTCTCAAACTAATCACTACTACTCTAATGGCCAGAGCGGTAGGAGCTCTTTCGCAAGACCGACTTGATACCAAAGCTCTACGGTGTAGGTCTCCCATGGCAGCATGGGACTCTTCTGCTCGCGAATATGCCCCAACATGCACCGCTGGAACGCGCCAGAAGCACATCCAACTTTATCTCTCGCCACGACCGCCACTTCCGCATGCCCTGGATGAGCTGACCTGCTGGTGTTGGCAAGTCCACCATTGCACAAACATTTGCAGAGAAGATGAAAGGCGACAACTTGGGCGCAACATTCTTCTTCTATCGACCAGACCAAATAGTCAAACCAGAATATTTCTTCCCTTTCATCGCCCATCAGATCTCTCACAAAGATTGAGCTCTTTGCTGATATCCTTGATCAGAAGATTCGCAAGGACCCATCGCTCCTGTCCAAGGTTCTCGAAGTTCAATTCCAAGAAATAGTCGTCGCACCCATTGCTGGAGCTGGAGAAACGGAATGTAGCAGTGCGAGATATGCTTGTGATCGTTGACGGGCTGGATGAATGGAGTGAAGACAATGCGCAGTACACGATTGTTCAAGCTATCGGGGCGACCATACGGAAGCACGGGTATAACCTGCCACTTCTGTGGGCTTTTTTCAGCCGTCCAGAGCCCCATATTGTCAGGAAATTCACCTCTCCCGATATATCCCCCCTTTGCTTGTCGATACCGCTTCCCATATCTCGTGATACCGATGGCGACATCCGAATTATCTGCGAGATGGGCTTGAGAGCATCCAGAAACGAAGTCATAACATCATTCTGCCTTTCGACCCTCCCTGGCCGTCCGAGAATGATATCAATGCCCTCGTGGATAGGTCTGCTGGACTATGTGTACAAGCTGCAACACTTTTCAAGTTAATTTGTGATCCTGACGTCCTGGACCCCGAAGAACAGCTCAAGGAGGCTCTTTCCCATCGCTCCATGAACTCACCGATGGGTGATTGTGATGCGCTTTATGCTCTAATAATGCGACAAATTCCCAGGAATGTTCTTCCCCTCACTCTAATGGTATTACTACTGTTCTACGAACAGCCACCAGTGCGGCTTTCTTGGTCCAGAGTGGTGCTTATAGTGGCTAACCTGGTTGGGCTTAACTTTCATTCATTCACTAATGCATTGTCCAAGCTTCACTCAGTGCTGAAGCTTGACTTTGACCCGCCCCCGCCATTCTTCGATGCAGAACCCCGACAGTCGACGAAGGTACCCTAGGCGGTCCACTTCTATCCTGTTTCATTCATGGAATTTTTGTCCGACACGGGACGGTGTGGGGAGGAGTTTTGGATTCATAACTTACAACTGTATACCCTCCTGGCGAAACGGAACAAGGACTTTTTTTGTGCAGGGTATTTCAGGCTACATGAACGTTCACCAAGCAAGTTGGACCTATGACCCACAGCCACCAAAGTCACTCATTGTTGACTTTAGGAGATATCATTAGCGTAATGGAACTACGGTCGATGCCAACCTGAACACTTTGGCAAGTCTCATGGGATGGAAAATTCGTTCCGGTATCTATGAATATGCTGATTGGTTTGGGCGCGCAAGCGTGGAGAAATCGCTTGTTGACAAATTCATTTATTTTGACTTTAAAGCATATTGGAGACTTAATTTTCAAGACTACCCATTTCGTGGTGAGATAGAGAAAGTCATCGCCAAGGTCTGTGAAATCAGCTCACACCTGAGGAGATTTTAGCAAAAGGAGTTGATGCTGGGATATCTCAGAGTAAGAATTGGTAGCACTTCGCGGTGTTGACGTCAACAAGAATACTAAACAAAGGGGGTGTGCACAGGAATACTAAACAAAGTGGATACACATAAGCATGTCGACTTTTGATTCTAGGCTTTGACACCACCGCTGACACTGACCACTTTCAACCCATTAGCACCGAGTTCGCTGAGCTCAATGCACCTCTCACCCTCATAATCTACGACAAGAGTTATGTTAATGCACCTTAGGTCAGAACCTGTGAATATGTCCTGTGCTGTCCTTTCAGTAATCGACTCAGCATCCTGAATAAGTTAACTTTGAGAATGGCTGCTTGGGATGAATAAAGACGTTGGTGAAATGTCTACGACGAGACGGGGTACTCTCCTGGACACTCACAACAGGTTCGTGCTACACAGGGTATTCACCCCTACTTCACCTCCCTGCCAAGTCGTAGCTCGGCGTCTTCGGTTGATTTGACGTTTGATATGAGGAGCAAAGCAAGGGGTATGGTATTGTCGCAGTATTGTCGCATGACGATTCTTCAGAGCGCCGCGTGGGAACGATGCGATAGCGGAGGGATATGAGTGTTCATTTTGCCGCTGCAACAGAGCAGCAACATAGCCCTTCACTATTACACGCACATGGCTCAAAAGACCCCCCCAGAATCCAGGCTCCCCAACATGCCGGACAAGCGGGCAGACTTTGACGAGTACTGGGCCTATCTTGTCGCGGGTATCAACCTAATAATGACAACATCCGAGGGTGACATTTCGTCCATCGATTACACGCACCTCTACACCACCGTCTACAACTACTGCACGAGCACACGGCGCATAGCGACGGGCAATCGTAGTAGGTATCTCTATCATCTTTCCTTTGGTAATATCGAGCATGGTGCACCTCCCCAGAGCGTGGCAGGCGTCAGGAAGCCGATCTCTACGATGAACTCAACAACTACTTTGCTGAATACATCCACCCAATGGCGGAAGTGTGTAAGAAATAACCCTTTGTGGGGGTCGGCGCTCACGATTACGCCTATTAGAAATCGGAATGCTTCCAGGATGTCGACTTGTTACGATATTACGCAAGCGAGTGGGATCGATTCACGAAAAGCGTGCGCCGCCTGAGTCGAGTGTTCTCATACCTCGACCGAAGGCAAATAGAAATCAACCCTAATGAGAATGAGGGGAATGAGGAGAATGAGGAGAATGAGGGGGATGAGGGGGATAAGAGAAAAATAAAGGATGTATATAGGGTTTCCAATGTACGTTTTCACGCAACGATATTCATGTCGCGCTAAATCTTTTCCCAGCTCGCCTTGACACAATGGAAAGCGTACTTCTTGGCGCACCTTCAACAGGACAATGCAAAGTTGACAAACACTATCCTGCGCCTGATCGCTCAACAGCGGGGTGGCGGACTGATCGATGAAGATCTCCTCAAGAAGGTCCTGCATTCCTTCGTGTTACTGGGTGTCGACCACTCCAATCCCAACAAGGAGTGTCTCGACGTTTACCGTGATCAATTCGAGACCGTGTTTCTCCAACACACGGAAGATTACTACAAGGAGGAGTCACGGGCTTTTGTTACTGAGAACACTGTGTCGGACTACCTCAAGAAGGTAGAAGAACGCTTGAGAGAGGAAGAGGCGCGAGTTGAGAGTTACCTGCACCCCGACACACGCAAAAGTCTCCTCAGCACGTGTGAGAATGTCCTAATTCGCGCCCACGCAGAGCTGATGTGGGAGAGCTTCCAATCCTGGCTTGCTTTGGACAGGGATGACGATCTCCAACGCGTATATGGCCTCCTGTCACGTATACCGGACGGTCTCGAACCGCTACGTAGGAGGTTTGAGGGTCACGTCAAACAGGCTGGGCTGAGTGCCATTTCAAAACTTATTGATGAGGGTGGTGTGAATGCCGAACTTCTGGATCCCAAGGCTTACGTGGATACGCTCCTTGGGGTTCACCGGAGGAACTCAGAAATTGTACAAAGGTGCTTCGAGGGTGATACTGGGTTTACTGCTAGCCTGGATCGGGCCTGCCGTGAATTTATCAATCGTAATGCTGCAACTGGATCGTCACCCACCAAGTCAGGGGAACTTATCGCCAAGCACCTTGGTATGCTCCTCCATAGTGATAGGATGGTGGAGGAAGATGATATCGAGGGTGCTCTCATACGTGTGGTAGGCTTAGACGTTCATCTTTGGGCACTCCTTTGCTGAAGCATACGACAGGCTGTTCTCGTCAACTACATCGAGGACAAGAGTGTCTTCCAGGCATTCTACACCGGCAAATTGTCGAAGTATCTCGCTCATCATGTCTCTGGTCCTGCTGAAAGCCAGACTAGCATTAAGCCCGATGAGGCCCGTGGTCCTGAGGTATGATCGCAGCCAGCAATATCTCACGGTCTATTGATACTGAGGCTCCAAACGCAACTGGCATTTCCTTGCAGCCCCAGGAAATCGCTCTTGTTGAAGCCACTAACCCAGCTGGCATTACCTCCCAACCCGAGGAGGTCCCTGGCACAGCGGCCACCAATATACCTAGCACTACAATGGAGGAATGAATGAAGGTAAGAGCCCAGCGAAGTTGTGTAAGCATGGACTTGCAACCGACAACTGATCAACGCATGGATCAACAATCGTGCTGACGTTAACACACAGATATACATACACCGGAGATACACTGACTGCTTCTTACTACTTCTCTTCCCCCTCATCTGTGTACAAACGTTCTGCTCACTTGTATACGCGTGCCATCAACTCGTTAGTACCATACTCGTGCCTATTCGACTTTGGTCTCTAGTAAGTGAAGTTAGGAACGACACCTGGCTTACAAGTTCCACGATCATCTGAGCGCCTAGTTGGTTGTTAACAACAAGAGGCCAATGGTAGTTTCGTTTATTACATGTTACTGGTAGAGGATATTCCATATCTCATTCAGATCTTTGCATCATTTCTGTATTTCCTTGGTTTTGGCAGTGTTTTAGTTTACAACTCTTCATAGAACCAATTTGGCTATTCAGGTGGTATAGGGCTAACAGTATGGACCCATTCAGCGCTTCCACAAGTTACATCATACGTTAAGTGATTATACACTACTCCCACCGCCTTGCACGCCATCTACTGAATGCTGACAACGTCTTGTCCCTCCCCGTCATATTCGCGCTGACGACCAAGTGTCACAGATGCAGTTCACCAATCTGGAATTGTTAAGGCACTCATCATCCTCACCATGCTCGGGGCTTCTGTGATACCAGGTCGTAAATAACGTGCCGCTCTCAACGGACTTCATCGCGGGAGAGAGTAATATAATAAGTACAATTGATAAGAGAACACAAAAAACTAGCTCTTGCTACCAGCACTATCGGTCTTCTCAACAGACTTGCTTGATGATACCGATGGCAACAATATGTCTCCTATCACGAACTGCGAAACGACTGAGAAGAGGATACTCGTTATAAGACTCTGTAGAGTTTGCTCAGAAACCGGTCTGGCCGAGGTGGTTGAGGACGATGACCTGGACAGTAAAGGAGGCAGTCTCCTTGGTGGGATCGGTCTTCAAATTGGAAGCGATGTTGCCACGATGGACATAATTGTACCAGGGCCTTAGAAAACGCGCTGGAATCGCTGCCAAGGCCATAGATATCGCGTAGGAATTGTAACCAAGGACAAGATGCTCTGTTGTTGATTAGATTTTCCTCGAAGTAGCAATGGCATCCAATCATGCGAGGGTGGGGGTGTGGGGATATGGTGGAGCTGCGAAGAGAGACTGAGCATTTCGCTCATAAGCGCTTCACTTCATAATGCGAAAAAAATGAGTCTGGGATGGGGGAATGGACATGCGGCAGCACTAGCAGCTGGCAGACTAGAACTATGACGAGTTGCGCCTGAAAGAAGTGAAGTGGTTGTATGCAGGCTAGTGGTGCCATGGTGTTCTACTCATTGAAGTCGCTCCCTCTGCAATCAGCAGATGATGGCATGCTAAGAGCCACAGCCGCGGTTGTGCAAGCGCTAGTGGCCAAATACCCTCAGCTTTGTGGCACTCGAAATCGGTGGTGCAGCACGGTGTGCGATCGTGGCAGTCACCCGCTTGGTCAGACCGAGATATTACCAGTGACACTGACCACTCGAGAGCCAAGTTGAGGTGGGAGTTCACTGGACTCAATACACCTTCATCCTCGTAGTTTGCAGCACACTTACTTTTCCACGCGAGTCAGGTTCTTAATGAAGATGTCCTGCCCTGTCTTTCAGTAGTCTACCAAACTCGCCAGTGACCATCCTGGGTAAGTGTGAGTGACTGCTTGAAGACCGTTTCTACCCGGCTAATCCAGTGCTGTGAACCTTTGAGAACATGGCAGTGCCATGGCGTGTATATGATGGAGCAGAGGAGGAGGTAAAACTTGCACTGGGTAAGCCAATACACTGGAAGCCAGACGTAATGAAAAACTTGCGAGTAAGTGTTTCTGTTGGGAGTATGGACTGGAGGCTGTTGCGCCTTCACCCACCAGTTCGGGAAAAGGGCACAGTGATTTTCAGTTTTCAGGTTTTCAGTTACCAGCTCAGTGACTGTCGAATTGGTTGATACCAACGCGGGTACTGTTGACTTGTAACCACTAACCACTAAAGAGTGTAGACTGCGTGGGACAGGTGCCACAACCTATCCCTTCACCATGACTCAACAATATCCCCAACCGTAGGATAGCCTCCCCGAGCTTCTGGAAACGGGGCACGCCCCGACCTGGTCTTGGCATATATGGTCGGTGGTTTCGACAAAACAATACAAGATTTCCGCATGTGATTTCGTTCCCATACTCCGTGCGTCTCAACATTCCCCTACAACTACTGCACAACCACGAGGTTGCATTCATGTATGGAGGCAGAAAATCGCAGCACATGTCTCTACCATTCTGTCTTTGCTTATCATCGAGCACCACTTGGATGACTGACTTCTCTCAAGCGGTGCAAACTTGGTGTAATCCGATCTCTACAACGAAGTCATTCAGCCCATGAGGGAGGCGTGTTTATAACTACTGTTCGCGATGATCGACAATAATGGTATACTTGGTTACAAATCGGAAACCCCATTGTATTTATGTCAACGAATGGAACCTATATGATGCTGGCGCCGATTACCTCAACTGACTGTCCACATACCGCAATTGCTACTGGGTAAATCCTGAGTGCTACGAGAAGGCGTTTACGTGACCAAGACTGTACGTCGATGAAGTAAACACCTTGTTGGACTACATGATCAGCACATAGCTCATACCCACCAGTGGAGCCTAACTTGACACCAACCGATGTGAACAGTTGCGGCTCCTTCGTTCTCAACACATCTCAGCCTGGCCAGTTTTGACCAGGACTAAAGTTTAATTTCTCCACAGACAAGACAACACTTTAGTATTCAGCGCAAACTATGAGTACAATTCTTCTTTCAAACATGCAGTCACGAGCGATGGCAAACATTTCCGACACGGCTCCAACAGACCATGGTGCGCTTTCACTTGTACAGGCTATACAGATGGTCAACCTAACTTCGACAACGCCCCCGAAAATTCAAACTTACTAGGCTACTGCAATACCAACAACGGTGTCATGGTAGTCGCTATCGCCACCATCCTCAGCATTAATCTGTATTGAATGTTCTTACCATACCCCTCAGTAGTTTACATAACATGGTGGACTCACCATCGCGAACGAGATGGCATGTTTAGTGCCAATTTGGAAGTCGTGCTAAACCATTGAGAAGTAATCAGACTCTCAGTCAAGGATGCAATGAATCGCGTGAGGCATACCGAGGTGTACTTTGGGTCGCTCTGCTTGAAGTCCTGATCACTGTCACTCTTGTGGGAGCAGTAAACCGCGATACGGCGGTCCTCGCTCGATGGATTAATGCAAAGCACACTGGGGTCTTCGGCAGCACCCGGGGGCTGGACGAGTGAAATCACAAATCGCGACTGTTCAGAGGGGGCATCCCAAACAGCCTGGGGGTCTTCAACGAGGTTGTTCTTGTCGAGGAGGTAAGTGTTGAAGCGTTGCTTCCATCCTGCAGTGCGTTGCTAAAAAAGAAAAAAAAACGTGAGGATATTGACACCCTGAGTGGCCAGATGAATAATTTACCCCGAAGATAATGCCGACAGTGTTTGCGGGAAGGTTGACAACGACAACCTTAGCTTCGCTAGGCCCATTCGCCTTGGAGAGGTCGATGGTGTCGAGGATAGGGCTCAATTTCTCAGAGGGCATATTAAGGATTAGAGAAGTGACTCTGAGGATACAGCGAGGGAAAGCAGCTGGTCTTATACCAACCTGAACTCTCCCCAGTGCCCTGTTATGGCCTAATGTAGTATGCGTTTTCGAATCGCCAATGACTTAGGGTCCCCGCCTTTTTCACGCTGAGCTCTTTTGGCCTATCTACGCCATCGATATCGCAGAATTTGGTCAATATCATGAGCTTGAGGCTATGAGATATTCTTCCGAAACAGAACTTTAATCTCCAAGATAGCTGTTCTCAGCAGCATGTCAAGTTTCAAAACGAGGGCCGTGATGAGTAAACGCAATGTTAAAAAACTAAGTTTAGTACAGTACTTGGACGTTCGTGCTCGATTTCTCCTGGCCCATCCATGCCATCCACATGACGTTGGTCATTATGGGTTTTGAGGATACCAGATGTTTTAGCAAGCTAGAACTTGGATCTCCAAGACAGCGCATTCTCAGAAGTCTTTCAAGTTACAAAACAAGGGATATGCCGCATTACAAAATGGATTTAGCACTGGGATAGAAAAAGCAAAGTTTGGAGACCATCTGTATCATCTGGAAAAAGATTTAATTTTGCCCTCCTTTGACAAGCATTTGCATATCGTGAAGCCGTTGCATTTTTAATTGAATGATTGTAGGCCTTGTCATGTATTCACGAATGTGCTCCTCTTTTTTTTATTCAATGATTTGCAACGGTGCGTTGGGTCGCATTCCGCGGCCTCACGAACGTGGCCAAATGTTTCTGCATCTTAGACCATGAATGTGTATTCTGAAGATGAGTTAGAAGTCATGAGGGCCTCTTTGTCTCTGCCCCATGACCTTCTACAGCATGTATCCTATGAGACTCGTCACCCAAGACATCCACTTTTATTCATGTTTCACTTCTGACCCCGTTAATCAATGTCACCGATATGACTTTGATCAAGTGTGGAGTTTGAGGGTACAAGCTAAATTTGTGGTTCGGAGCTTATGTTTCCAAGGTGGCTGTCACTAGAAGCTTTCGAAGAGCCCAACGAGCCACCCTCTCGGGCGCCATGAACCTGGTCGAGAACAAGCTCAGGCGTTAGGATTGGGACAGCACTGGGGTGGGATCAGTAAACATCTAACTTCCGGAATCATGTGCTCTGAATGTGTCGTAACCTTCAAATAGAGTGGTGCTTCTGTGACGGTTTACCTAGTCCGCGAGCATCAAGTGCCAGACCATCATGCCTGGATATGTTAATCTCAGTTAGATTTGGAGACTTCTTGAGTATGATAATGGTTCGATGTCAAGATGTTGCGTAAGTTCTCAGAAAATCCACTACATTGGCCTCTTAGATGAAGCAAAACCAAAGGCGAGAAGTCGAGATGATAATCAAGCGGGATCATATCAGGAGCAATTGACTTCCAACTCGAGTGAGTGCTAGACGGCGCTACAAACACCTTAACCCCAAACGACACGGATTTCCTGATGAAGTGTATGTCGTGTACACAGCTTCCAACACACATGACTTGGTCGTCGTTCATACTGGACTTGGACACTTGTGAGACCTGTGTCCTCGGATGTTGGAAGTGAACCACCATGCAAGTGGTCCATGACTCTCGGTTGCCAAGATTGAGCATCCCAACAAGGGGCTACCATGCTCACCTTTCATAAAACCTCTCCAAAAGTCTGAGCAACATTGCGCCTGTGCGAAGTTCGCAGAATAATAATGAGGGTCACATATATTGACTGCATAAAACCGCATGTGGCACCCAACCGACCACTGACACCCCTTGATGCCGTAGCAAATGGAAAGTTGTGCACGCTTCCGCCTCAACAAGATCACCCCGAGACAGACCAACAAAGGAGCCAACAACCCCTTCCAGCGCGCAACCTCTCCACCCTTTGAGACCACCCAGAAACAACGCCCTGTTACAGCTTTGCCTGCGGCGTTTAGCTGAGTCCGTGCTGCCTTAGGGAAATGTCCTCAGGTATCCTCAACCCAGGAGTGCACCTGATCGCACTTGGGGATCTCCAAGGTGACGGTGTGGTTTTCGCTGTCTATTCTACGAACCGACGGTAGGGCTTGTCGAAATGCGACGTCATCTTTGTTCCCCCTCGCCTTGTACTCCTTTCGTCTATTTTCGATAGATGACGTTCCTACCTTGGAATTCACAAGGGAGCCGCCTCTACTCTTGTTCGCATGGAAAGATTGTTGAAAAGCAGTCTTGCGATGTCAGCTGCCCCGCCTCTTGCCTCGTTGGTACCAACTGGACACCATATGCTCGAGTCGTGGCTAGCCAGTGCTTGGTTTCCAACTCCGACACGGCGTACCATTTAGCGGGGAAAAATGTAAAGTTTGGGAGATGGTCAGCTATCATGTACCGCAGGGTCTGGATCCCCAGTTTTGATTTTGGGTTTACACGGCATTCACTGCCTGATAGTCTTGGAACGTTTCTCCACTTTGACTTGATACTGTCGTTCATCCTCCCTCTCTACGGGATAATGTTTATTACGCAGGCATTGTGAGTCTAGGTTAGGGTATTCAGGGTGTTCTTTGATGGGTGGGCGGAAGAAATAAGAAAGGGAGTATACGTGAGAAGATGCAAGGAATATGTGTTGAGCCATGACCACCACCAGCGACGACCTCACAGCGACTGTCCACAGTGCCCTCTCCGCCCTTGACTCCGTACACAAGGCCCAATTTCTACTTGACACTGCCCTTGCTCTCATCGATGCTGGAAAGTGCGTGTTACGACTTCTATGAGGCGGAGGGCATATGGCTGATGCTATTGCGTGTGTGCGTATGGGTAGGTATGGCGACGACGTCGAGCGATACCTTGAAGTGTATCTTAAGACTCCGAATTTGCCCAAAGCCAGTGTCGCCAAGGCTTTACTTGCAAGGGCCAATGCAAGAAAGGCATATGGTGATCGTCTGTTAGCCCAGGCTCATCAAGGTTCGTCCTACTTATACAACTGACCGTTTGGCTGAATCAGTCACTTGAATACAGATTTCCAAGCCGTGATACGGCTCGACCCATCCAATCGCGATGTCCAAGCTCACATTCGCCGACGTACGGTACGTCTGACTTCTCAAACCTTCCCATAATCCATTGACATTTAACCCCCTAGCAAATCCGCTTCGCTCATGATCCCCCTTCACACCGTGCTCCAGCTGAGGTCTGGTCCCGTATTGCAACTTACATTCCACGATACCACCTCCGTACCTGGCTTTCCCTTTCTTCTTTCCACCGTTCCATTGCCCTCCACCACATTTTCCACACCATCGACCTCTACCTTGGCGAAGACCAGCCTGAGAATGTGAACCGTTCCCTAGACATCTTCGACCGTGTCAAGCAAGATAAGGACTTTGCGCGGCGGGTGCGATGTTTGAGGGTTCATTGGGCGTACGAGGAGGGGGAGTTGTTGGACCTCATGGTGAGAGTTTTCAGGACGGCGTTACCTGAATTCTGTGGCTTGCGAGAATTCGAGTGGATCGGGTATCCAGAATTGCGCGCAGATATGGTGCAGAACCTCCTTGCTTCTCATCCTAGACTCACTTCCCTGGGTTCTATCGGTTTCCACTTCGACGCATGCGGTATCTCGGCATTCAAAACCCTCAAAAAGCTCACACTTCGAGCAGAAGACGATGATGGATATGCAGATTGGTCTGAGATCACCACTGTGCTGAACAACAACGCTTCCACTCTCAAACACCTCATTCTCGGTGCGTACCTGCACAGACAACACTCCTGGGACGCAACCTTCCTGTCACCTGCGATCCATAACCTGACACACCTCGACCTCGTCGATACAAGGATCAGTCATACCGTCCTTAGTCGAATTGCGCATGCGGCGGGTGGTGTGGGCGGAAGGTTGGAGAGTCTAACATTACATGGGATTTTAGAGGAGCCAGGGAAGGCAGCTGTTATATTCGGGAGCGATGAAGTCATAAATGGAGAGCACACTTTCCTACCCCGTCTCAAATCGTTCCGATTCTTGTTGGTCGGCCATCCACAAGTTATAACCCCACCACCTCCTGCCACTCAGCCACCTCTACCTCCGACACAACAACCGTACTATAACCCTTACCCGCCTCACCAGCCTCCGCCACCAAATTTCCAAATGCCACCGCAGCAGCCGTATCCGCACCCACAAGAACACTACGACCCGACGATCCTTCATTTATACCAAACAATCACCCGCTTCCTCCGGGGAAGGACAAAGCTTCGGAGGCTGGACCTAGGGAGTTGTCCGTGGGACCTTGTAAGTCCTATCTTGCCTGGATTGACGGGGTTGAGGGTGTTGGGGGTCAGAATCGGCTGCTTGGCTAGGGGTTGTGTGACCGCAAGTCTGGGAGGGGGCAATATCGGAGGGGTGGACCTAGGTGGATGCACATCCGAAATGGACGTGCTTGTGAAGAGTCTTCCGAGTGAGATGGGGGCACTGAGAATTGAAGTTGGGGTTTCTGAATTACCTTTAGTACGTCGTCTGTCTTCTTATTTTTGTCTGAACTTGGCTAATGGGGCTACGAACAGCACATTTACGCTACACAGTTCCAGAAATTCACTTCCCTCTCGTTCCTCCACCTTCAACTACACACACCACAACCTGCGCACCACCCACCCACACCGTCTACGGTACCTGGCGTGCAACAACACCAGCCCCATAATACCCAACTGCACCCACATCTGCAGTATTACCCCTATCATCAGGGATCCGCCCAACAGCCACAACATCCACAACCGCAACCTTCGTATCACCCGTTCCCGCCTCATCCGGCGTCGAGCCATCAACAACCTGCAGCTTCCGGTTCTGGTTCTGGAGGTGGCGGACCTCAGCCTGGCACACCAAAGAGGCGAAACGGCCCTGGGTCTGGAACAGGAACAGTTGGAAAGAAGGATGGGGATCATGATGCTGAAGGTGATGAAGCTAACGCTGCTAGCGGTGGCGGTAGTGGTCCAGGGGGTGAAGCTGGTCCATCACAAACTCCAGGAACTATCCCGAGAGGGCCTGCACCCCAGGCATCTATTCAACCATCGATGCTACCTCCACCACCCGTCTTCTCTCAGTCCACACATCACCATCACCACCAATCAGCACTCCTGTCACAACCACACGCGTACCAGCATGGCCCTGTTCCACCACATCAATACCACCCACCACCTCTACCTCCTCAGCCATTAAATACGCTTGAGAGTGCGAAGCATGTTGCGGCTACGGTGCCTAGTTTGGATTTCGTGGGGTGGAATGGAGAGTTATATGTAATCGTCCGGAACAGCACATCAAACACGCCCAAAACGAATCCGAACGTAAGCGCCAATCGGGTGAACAAAGTCGATGCGGGCGTCGAAGCTCTGCCTGGAACTTCGCGTGCCAGTGCCAGCGCCCGTGCAAGTCCTGTAATGCATACCGAAGGCGGTCCGAGTGCTTCTCCGACTATAGCTGCCACCGCCATGTCTGGAAACGCCGGTGTAGGGGCCAACACTACCACGACAACCCCTGCGCCACCCACGCCAGCACCGGTACCGGCACCAACATCTACTCCCGTGTCAGCTCCTCTAGCACCACCACAAGCCGTAACTGCGGCAGCAACAGTGGAATTGAAGGAACTCCCTTCGAGGCGGAGGCTGGATTGTGGTAAAGGAGTGGATTTGGGAAGTGAAGATGCGGCGTGGTTGGAGAGGAAGGATGTGCCGATGGATTATGACATGCCTGTTACTGGCAATGAAACTGCTTGAGAGCAGAAGGAGTGGGATGGGGTCTGAGTCTGATCTGCTTTGATTATACCTGTCTGGGATTCTGTTTCGTCTGTTTCATTTTTTTTTTGGATTTGTGGGCTCGGATGTAATGGTAGTTTTCCGTTTGTTTTTTTTTAGTGTGGTTTGGTTTGCTTCCGGCTTCAGCTCTCGGGTGCTTGTAATGTCTCGGACGTGATTAAGTCTTGATAATTATGGTGAACCAAAACAAATGGTTTGTTTTTTTGTGTGAAGGTGCAGGTGGCGTGGGACCCAACCATGAAACTGACTTGAAATGTCAGCGCAAGATGAATTGCAGTAAAGGGCGAGAGAGTATCAAGAGGCTGCAAGTATGAGCCCACGAGGTGCTCTCAGGTCCTCGAGTTATTATAAAAGAGCTCAGATTCGGGTGATTCACTGCAGTCTCTAGGTGTGACGGATGCTACAATTTCTTGACAGCGAGACAAATATGCAGAGCGTGAACATCTTATTGAGATTCCCCACAGCCGATAACATATGCTTCTCAAGTCACCAGGCAACGTGCCATTGGTTATGACAGAATAAGACATTCGAGAGGAACCTGCCTTCCTCGCCTTCGCGTGATATCCCAATGTCAAGCTCTGTATCATTGTTCGATCCAATCCTGGTCGACTACACGGTCTAAGAACACATCCATCGTGATCGCCCTCAGCCCTACTGAAACCATTTGATCCTCGAGGTCGTATACAAATGCACCAACCCAATCGGAACCATCCTCGGATCCACGATATCCAATCCCCCGAACCGCCTTGCAATATCCAGTCCATACGCCTCAACGATCCAGCCATTATAGCTCTGCTCTATGAGTTTGCACTTCGCGCGTGGAGTCATTGCCGAAGAGATTACAGGCGGAATTTTCGCTTGGCGCGGTTTTTTTACGGTAACGAGACTGGCGTAGACTTTATGGATGTTGGAAGACGACATTTCACAGTAGGCTGGGAAAGATGGGAAGACCGGTGGTGGGACGGGAGGTGTTTGAGCCAAAGCAGTTGTAATTTCCTGACGTTTTTCGGTCTCCCAGACCTTCTTCGCCTGCTCGTACACGTCTTGCTCCTTCAACAACGCATCTTTGACAGCAGCAGCCGCATCGCCCGCCATACCGTTCCCCGTGACCATGATATCAACCAATGGGTCAAGCAAAGCAAGACCCCCGCTGGAGAGGGGGAAGTAGAAGTATCCACGGGGAAGGTCCCGCACACCGTAACGCGTAGCAAGTTCCTTTTCCAAGTACTCAATAACCCCACCGGTATTCTCATTCTCACCTGCTATGACCTTCTGCTGAATCCTCACCAAAGTCCGACTCACATCCTTCACATGCTGCCTTCCAAAACATTCCGCTGGCCGCCCGCCAAAATTCCTCACAAAGAACGCCATATACTTGTTGTACACCCCAATCCACCCAAGCACACTTTTCGTAGTCTTCAACTGTCTCTTCAACTCTCCGATATGTTCTTCAACCTGCTTTTGGTCGATCACGAACCGTGCCTCCCTTGGGTCGAATTTCAAGAACCCCCAGCGGATGTCTCCCTCCGGCAGCTCCAAGTTTTCGAGAATTTCTGGTGGGGTTCTCACGCAGACGGAGCCGGTCTTGGACGTGTTAAAAGTGAGCCCGACGAGGGATGCATACTTGTTCATCTCTTTCCATGCTAACTCGCATCGACAAGGGTTGGAATCCCAGAACCAGATGTCATCATGGATTCTGTAGATGAATAGCCCTTGTGCACGTTGATTCACTGCAAAGTCCATACCGAAAAGCACAGCTTCTCCGAAGAATGCACTGAGGGCGTAGCTGATCGGTGTCCCCCGCACTCGAGTTCGTGCTTGGGGCTCTTTAGGGAAGCGGACAGGCATGCGGAGGAATGTGCGGAAGAACTCGAGCCACTCTTGCGGAACGCCGAAGAAGCGCAAGATGGTGATGATAGACTCGTGTGGGAGGGAGGGTCCGAACCAGTCCAAATCTGTGACCACCATAGTGTGTGAACCGTGTAAGCCGAGGTTGAGATGACACTCGGTGGAAATGATATTTAAGAGCCGTTGTTTAATATCCATGGCGCCCCCCGTGTAGTTCGATCCGGCATCATAAGCGGGCCCGTCGTAAGTACCTTGTGGACCGACCTTATCTGGAAGGATACCAGTGAGGAAGTAGGAATTCTGGTGGTTCTTCCGTTCACCATTGATGGTAACATTTTTGGCCTCAGAGGCAACAGTGTCAGAAGTGACGCTAGAAAGAGTGGGTCCCTCCCCTGGGGTGGCAAAGTTCCACGCATTAGATTGGAATATTACTCGCACGTCTTGCTTGAATTTTATTCCCCACATTACACCAACCCATTCGAGGAACAGCCCGTCGAGGACATCGGGATCCGTGAATGCGCGGTATTTTCCATGCAGTTGCCGACGCATGTCAACCATGATTCCATCGGCAGGCCACTTCCACGACGAAAGTCCACGCAGACGCATGTTGACAACGTTGGCGACCTCTTCCAGCACAGTATTGTTATCGGTGAATTCACGAAGGGCGGCACGTTTGTCGGGGAGCATCAGGTCGGACGCAAGGAGGGATTCGACAGTCCAACGCATATCATCAGCTGTAATCGTGCGGTTGCGAAGATCCTTGCCAAAGGCGGCCATACCAGCCCTCATATCTTCCAACAAGGCCGAAGCGGCTTTAGTGGAGAACACACCGGTAAGGTAGGCCTCGAGTGCGGCGGTGTCGATGTTCGTCGGCTCGAAGATTATAGATCGCAGGCGCGCAACCTGTTTATGCATTTCCTGCCTCCCTTCCTGCCTCACATCTTCCTCTACCCCTGTCCCTGTTGAGGCAGTGGCCCAGAAATGTCACTTCTGATTGTAACGGCATCTCCACTCTCTAACCAATCGGTGTAAAGCCTGCCACACAGTTTGGCAAACTCCAACTTCTTCTCGCCTTGTTTGATGTGAGTTTCAAGAGTCTCAATCCATACTTTAACGATGGTGGTGTCAAAAGTCGGATCGATCTTGACGCGGGCCAACCAGATTCCCAGGTCATCGATGTTGACGCTTCCATTGATGTCGCGCGGATCATCTGGGGCGAGGTGGTTGATGACGGAGTGGTACAAGACGCTGAGGCGGTTGATAAGGGCGCGGTTTTCATCAGTGCCAATTTGGGGGTCAGTGATGGTCGCATCCAGAACTCGGGAGAATTCCTTATGGGCCTCGCGTTGTTTCTCGAGTTCGTCAAGTTTGGCAGTGGTGACGAACCCGAGGGTACGGCCATATGCAGCAGAGGTGGGCGGTTTGTCCGCGACACTGCACGATCATAGACTTTAGGCAGTGTGCGGAATGAAAAAGAGAAATACAGACCCGGAACGTGATTTGTAGGGTTTATAGCGCAAATGTGATGATGGGATTAAGCCGAAGGCATTGGGCGTTGACAGGGCCCCACGACCATGAAAGCCACCTTTCGTTTGGGGTTGGGCCGATGAAGCAGAGGAAGAAGTCCATGGGCCGTCGCTGCTAGAGTCAGACATGTGTAACAATCAAAGTTGTGGCTCAGAGTGAGGAATGCGATGCTAGGGGTTGGACGCAAGAAGATTGAACGCCAATCAAAGTTCAGACGGAGAATATCTGAGGTTTATCTAAAATGATTATCTTGGTTCAATCCCAAGAAGGCAACACTCTTTCCTGACTTTGGCTTCACCTTCGGGACGTCTGGCTCACTAATTGAGGTCAGTCAGTTCATGGGATCAACACAGGGACAATAACGATCAACAAGTCCTAGCTTGCCCCAGGTGGAAGTGCTGGCCTCTCGCAAGCCCTAGTCCACTGCTAGTACATACCTGTTCAGGGTTCCTTCTGCAATCTAGAGTGCTATCGCTTATGACAGAATTGATTATGATATTCGAGAGGAAGCTGCCCTTCCGGTGATATTCCGGAATGTCAAACCTCATATCATTT
Source organism: Podaxis rugospora (assembly GCA_018524415.1). Classification (NCBI taxonomy): domain Eukaryota; kingdom Fungi; phylum Basidiomycota; class Agaricomycetes; order Agaricales; family Agaricaceae; genus Podaxis; species Podaxis rugospora. The sequence continues at coordinate 51,733 of JAEUWL010000457.1, read as the reverse complement.
TTCAATTGGAACCAATGCCAATGTTCAACCACTACACGGCCTACGGATACATTTAGTGTAGCCGCGGTGAGCCCTACTGATCCCACTTAATCCTCGAGGTCTTGTGCAAATGCACCAACCCAATCGGAATCATCCTCGGATCCACAATATCCAATCCCCCAAACCGCCTAACCGCATCTCGCCCATACGCCTCAACCACCCAACCTTTATAGCTCTCCCTCCCAGCACCAATGAGCTCACTCCTCACACGCGAAGTCATCGCCGAATTGATAACAGGCGGAATTTGTGCTGGGCGAGGTTTATTCACGGTAGCGAGACTGGTGTAGACTTGATGGATATTGAAAGACATCTCACAATAGGCCGTGAAGGGTAGGAAGACAGGTGGCGGAACAGGTACGAGACCAGGCATTTCCTGAAGCGTTTGAGCCTCCCAAGCTTTCTTCGCCTGCTCGTATACTTCTCGCTCCTTCAACAACGCATCCTGTAAGGAAGCTACCGCGTCGCACGTCATACTCTCCCCCATGACCATGACATCAATCAACGCCCGCTGGAGAGCGGGAAGTAGAAGTATCCACGGGGAAGGTCCCGTACGTCATAACGCGTGGCGAGCTCCTTTTCCAAGTGCTCGATAACCCCACCCTCCTTCTCTTTCTCGTCCTTCGTAATCTCCTGCTGAATCCTCACCAAAGTCCGACTCACATCCTCCACATGCTGCCTTCCAACCAAAACATTCCGCTTGCCGCCCGCCAAAATTCCTCACAAAGAACGCCATATACTTGTTATACACCCCAATCCACCCAAGCACACTCTTCGTACCCTCCAACTGTCTCCTCATTTCTTTGATATGCTCATCCACCTGTTCTTGATCGATCACGAACCGTGCCTCCCCTGGATCGAATTTCAAAAATCCCCAGCGGATGTCTCCCTCCGGTAGCTCCAGGTCTTGGAGGATTTCTGGTGGGGCATTAACGCAGGCAGAGCCGGTTTTAGACACGTTGAATGCGAGTCCAACGAGGGATGTATACTTGTTCATCTCTTTCCATGCTATTTCGCACCGACGGGGGTTGGAATCCCAGAACCAGATGTCATCATGTATCCTATAGAGGAATAGCCCATGTGCACGTTGATTCACTGCAAAATCCATACCGAAAAGCACAGCTTCTCCGAAGAATGCACTGAGGGCGTAGCTGATCGGTGTCCCCCGCACTCGAGTTCGTGCTTGGGGCTCTTTAGGGAAGCGGACAGGCATGCGGAGGAATGTGCGGAAGAACTCGAGCCACTCTTGCGGAACGCCGAAGAAGCGCAAGATGGTGATGATAGACTCGTGTGGGAGGGAGGGTCCGAACCAGTCCAAATCCGTGCGCACGATCGTATGTGCGCCATGTAGACTGAGATTGAGATAACACTCGGTGCTGTTTAATTTCTACCGTCGCATCTGCTATATCTCCCGTATCGTCCCCGGCAGCATCAGCGGGCTCGTCATAGTGAGGTTTCGGGTTGACGTTATCCGGGAGATGGCCAGTGAGGAAGTAGAGGTCCTGCAGGCTTTTCCGCTCACTGTTGATGGTGGTGCTATTGAGGTCATGTGAGGTGACAGTGTTTGAAGTGATACTGTTCGAAATGTTCCCGGGTATGGCGACCTTCCACGCATCAGAGCGGAACACATCCCGCGCGTCCTGCTTGAACTTTATCCCTCACATTACGCCGACCCATTGGAGGAACAAAGCATCAAGGATATCAGGATCCGTAAATGCTCGGTACTTGCCAAGATACCGACGCATGTCGACCGTAATTCCTCCGACCGGCCACTTCCACGACAAAAGTCCACCTAGACGCATGTTGACAACGTTGGCCAGCCAAACCCCGAGCTCGTCGATGTTGATGCTTCCATTGATGATGCGCGGATCATCAGGGGCAAGGTGGTTGATGACGGAATGATAGAGAACACTGAGGCGATTAATAAGGGCACGATTCTCATCGGTATCAGTAGGGGAGTCAGTGACGGTTGTGTGCAGGACCTGGAAGAACTCCTTATAGGTTGTGCGTCGTTTCTCGAGCTCGTCAAGTTTGGCAGTGGTAACGAAACCGGGGGTGCGGCCGTATGCAGCGGAGGTAGGCGGTTTATCCGCAACGGTGCATGATCACAGACGTTAGTCGGAGTACGGAATGAGAAAAAAAATAAAGAAATACAAACGCGATCTATATGGTTGATAGCGCAACTGCGAATTAGAGATTGAGCCAAAACGGTTGAAGCTTGATGTTGATAACGTGCGCCCACGTCCACGTCCACGTCCACGAAATCCGAGCGCTCGTCCTCGGAAGCCACCTCTTGTTTGAGGCTGAGTCGGTGAAGCAGAAGGCCATGGATCGTCGTTGGACCAGTCAGACATGTTTCAAAGCTTGTGGTTCAGAATATGAGTGCCAGCACAAGTCACTTCAGTGGTGGGTGTGGGATGAATGAGTTCTCTCTTATACAATATCAGGCAGAGGGATTGAGTCAATAGGCAATCGTCATGGTCGGTCTCCGAAATTCGAACCCTTCGTCATGGGCGCTATTTGGTATCAATCCCCAGAACAAACAAGGGGGAAACCTCAAGAGTCTGCAACAACACAAAATCCCATTCTAACTAGAATATACACCAAACTTGACCCTAATGTACGATAGAGAATTTGTATGTGGTACTCCACTCAAAGTCCTTTCCAGGCTCATCTGATGAGTTTTATTAGCACCCGCCAATCCGCTTCATACAATAGCCAACTCACAGATCTGATCAACACCCCATTCTGGCGTATTGATAGCATCAACGTAGCCCTGTTGTTCAATCGCAACGGCGGCCCAGGGGCCATAGGTAAGCGTAGGACCACCATGGACGACCTTACGAGGGGTATTCAGCCAGTAAGCGGTGTAGACCTGGACAGCGGGTTGATTGGTGGAAATATCGAGCCTTTTCCGAGGCAGTTATACTTAGTCACTGGAACTCAGATGAACCAAGGGCACGAACACCGTACCTAATACCTGACGTTTCGCTCCACAAGGAAGTCCCGGCACGGCTGTTCTCATCGCTGTCATATATCCAGCAGTGATCGTACCCCTGGCATCCTGATACGTCGAAATTAAATCATCACCCAATGCCACAAGGGCCAGACGGCACAAGTTGACGCACCAGAACCACATAGATTTTCTGTTTCATTCCACCTCGCACCAATCTGCTGCTCCTGTTTGAAATCGAAGATCGTTCCCGTAGTGTTGATGAAATCGCCATAAGGGATCGCGTCTCCGTCAAGGTGAACGACGCGAGAAGCATCAAGCTGGAGATGGTGACCGAGAATATCGTTGACGCCGTCTTGGAACGCGTCAAGATTCCTATCGTACGTTTATTCAGTACCCAAAAGGAGATGGAGACAGTTACGCACCAGTAGACATGCTGCGTGGTCATAATAGGAGTCTACTCCTTGGCATGAGTCTCATGTGCAAAAGAGCAGAAAGTAGCCACAAACACAAACCTTCTCAGTTGCATATGCGTGAACGCTGGACTTGAGGACACCGCCGTTGAAGACTGCGTGAGTGGCCTACAACCAAAACTCTATCAATTTCCAGCAGCCCAAAATGAAGGGTGTAACTTACATATGCGGTTACACCTCCTGGGAAGCCTTCACCTGGGTCATCAACCAGCTTGTAGGTAACACTGCTAGGGGTGCGCGACCAAACAGTCCAGTTCTGGCGATCCCAGCCATAGATGCCGCTGTGCAGGGTGACCTTGTGGAAAGAAGTTCAAGAACGGATTTTTTGATGAACCGAAGGACGCTTACTTGGCCTGCGAAACGAGAAGTGAGAGGGTGTTACGGTGTGAAGGCAAGATTGCTGGAACGTACCATCATGATCGTTTGTAGGGATTTGATAAACGTTAGGGCCAGGGGGCTGAGCATCCTTGGTGATAGGAATAGAGAAGGTGCCTAGGTGATCGGATACGTGTCAGCCTTTCTCGTTGCAGAGGCGATGAGATGACATCGAACCATTCTTGATACGGTTGGCGTATCTTCCAACAATGGCGTTGAAGACGGGATGGTCAGGGTCCGTTAACAGCTTAGACTGCAACGAGGAACTCAACAACCAGAGAGAGAAGTGTAACCAACAGACGACAAACATTATCATCATAGCCCAAAACGACGTCGCGAGCCTGCCCATTCTTGTCCTTCACCCAAAGTTCGGTCAAAGTTGCCCCAAGAGAGACAAATTTCGCTGAAATAGAACCATCGGGGGCCTTCACTTCGGTCAAATCGAATGGCTGAACACGGACGGAATTGTCAGTATTCTCTGCCGATGGGAAGCAAAAAGCCCGGGACCACTTACCCATTGTGCGGGTGTCGTAGCAGCAGCGACAAAGCCAACGCAGGTCAAAAAATATCCCAATGGAGCGAAAGTCTTCATTATACCCAAGTTCGTCCCACCAGGCGCGGTAAACAACAGGAGAGACCAATACCCCCACGACTTGACTTCAACACTATTTAAACCATCCGAACTGTTGTAAACACCGCACTATTGCGCAAACGAAAGGAAGTCAGGAAGTAAGTAAGCAAACCTTCGTTGCCGTTACTCATTCGCACCCGTTGTTACTCCAAATGACGATCAGATGACACATTTTTGTCTGCATTCTGGGGCTATCGGAACTCAGGGGTCTGAAGGTAACAGCGAAAACGCCGTGAGGGCGTCTGATTTCCCCGCACTTGTGGTGAGAACTATGATGGGGTTGCGATCACCGATGTCCACGAGATCGTGGATCCACGTTTCTTTCTGGTTAGCAACCCGCATGCTCGGAGAAACGCATGAAGTGGTACATAAGTTGAGTGGCCTGACGGGTATTTGTCGGCTCGACTCATTTAATTTGGGAGCTGGCGGGAATGAGAGGTGCGGATGACCTGTGAACTCGAATACCAATAAGAATAGCTTACAATAAGAGTTGTCCATGTAGCCAACTAGCAAAGGCTTCCACACTCAGTTCAAGGTCACGGCCAAACGGAATGTCTGAGTTGCTTACCTCGGGAATACTTACAACGGCGTCAGTTGATAAATATTAAAGGCGAGCTTCCATCGCTTGTCGGCGCTGATGGTGCCATATGCAACGGGGAGATGGAATGTTTCCAGAATATGGGCGAAACGCATTGAGAAACGTAGTGGAGTTTGAACATAACGTCGAGCACTGAAGTACTCAAGGCATCTTCAATTCGCTTGGCACGTGTGGATTCTCACCGGAGTGTCCCCATCCAACCTGGTGTGTGGGACTAAGTCCCAGCAGTGACAACCTCGTCCCGGAATATCCTCTCACTATGTTTGAGAATGCCAATCAAGTCGTTATCCATGATGGAGCTTTCACAAACATACAAACGCATCACCGTGGAGAAAGTGGTGTGTCTCTCTGGTGGTTATGATAACGTCAGCCATTGATAAGAGGCTGGTTAGGCTTGAAAACTCTCTTTGATGCATCCATTCTTGCCGTGACTCACGATTCCTCAGCCCGAGACCCACCACCACGTTGCTTTCCAGGGACCCGCGAGTAATAAATATTCGAGATAACCTTATGGGCTCGACAGACAAATCGCCGCTTCCCAGTGGTATGGGTCAACAGACCTTTAGGAGTTGGGAAATCCGCAGTTGCCCACACCTGTGCCGAAAGACTGGAGAAAGAATCCCTTGGTGCCGCGTTCCTCCTCTCTCGAGCTAACGAGCGAGATGACCCTCAAAGATTCTTCCTCCCAACTCACAACTCAATGCAGACCCTATGCGGAGCTTTTGGAGGCCAAAATCCGCAGCAATCCCTCCTTGGTCTCGAAATCTCTTGGCGTACAGTTCCGCGAACTGATCGCTGTTCTTTTTCAAGAGCTCCGAGCGCAAGGGGTGGATATCGGAAATGAGAGGCTGATAATCGTCGATGGTCTCGATGAATGTAACTCTGACAGTGCTCAGCGCGATATCGTCCAGATCATCCTCTCATCAGCAACATCACACACACTGCCCTTATGCTGGGCAGTTTTTAGGCGACCGGAACCCCATATCGAGTCCACATTTCCGACCCTGGATCCCACACCCCCCGGTGCAAGCGCAATGGAGGACGTCGGACTGTATCTCAGGAATGGATTCCATAATATTCGGAATCAGACTGATCCCAACTGGCCGTCAGATGAAGAAATTAAACAACCGGTTGAAAGGTCGGCTGGCCTCTTTGTCTATGCCTCGGTCATCCTCAAGTGATTTGGTGATCCCGACCTAGCGAACCCGGAATCGATACTACTGGATCTACTCTCTCGGCAAAAGCAGTCGACAAAACTGTGGTCCGATCTTCTATACCCTCATCATGGAACATATACCAAAAGATAGCTTACTCACCACCTCAACTCTGCTGCTTGTCTCGGAATATAGACCTGCAGTGTCTGTGACTGTTTTTATGTTCAGAGAGACCTACAGGTCAATGTCCCTACTCGAGGTCAGTAACCTTCTTGGTTACACATCAGCAAAATCTCATACTACTTTTTTTTATCTTTTTGTGACTTTTTAAAAAAAGAAGTCCATAAAAAGGTAAAGATTTTAAAGTCATTTCAAAGTTTTAAAGGGCTTGTGGGGGCTGATTATCGAATGGCGTTGTCCAGAGTAAAAAGGCACAGGTTCTCCCTCAATTCGAAGGATTTAGAAAATATAGCTAACCAGGTGAGTAGGATTGGATCCAATTCTCGATCCAAGTTCGCCAGACGGGTTTCCCGCCACTATGCTTGCAATTTCCAATAGGGAGTCGTTTGCAAGTTTCATCCTTCTCTTTTTGCAATCAGGCAGTTCTTGAACACCGTGAAAACAAGAATACGTCCAAAAGATGCACAGTATTTCCCTCCCGTCTATCGGCTGGGCAATGGGGGCATGAGGCAGTGCACCTCCGGCCGATTGAAAAAAATCCAATCTTTAATCCCTTGCATAACTCCACGGATTTTAGTGACAAAGTTTGCTACGATATAATGCTACCCTCGGACCTAAATGGGATGCTGAAGTGTTCATATCGGGTGCTTGAAGATATTACGAACGACTGCACGGCTGAATCGAAATACCAGCTTGGTATCCTTCTTTCGTCGCCAACACTCTGGGACTTTGAGATGGTTATCATAGGGAACGAGTGTTTTACTTACAGATATGGTCAAGTTTCGAGACAAACGGCTTCGAAAGCGAATAAGAAATGGGTTTAACATTACTGATAACTAGGACTGGGTTAACAACTCTTTTGTTAAAAACGTATTTCAAATTCACCCGTTAACAATATGTTTTCACATACTTCACAACATTGGGGGTCGATGTGAATATTGTGAAATTCACCACAAGGAGTTTTGGCCGCCCTCGGAAAAGTTTCATGTCCACTAATCCCTGTCATGAATATTCTTTGCACCTTGAAAACATTATCAATGCTTTCTGCTCAACAAAAGGAGATTCTACTTACCGCTCATCATGGATTTGTGGAGACGAAGCAGGCCGAGCTCAAAGAACTGTTGGATTTGGTCGAGACTGTCATCACGAGGGAAGGAGTAGTTGATGCTCCTTCGCTGACTTCGCCTAGTGACCATCCCGATGACTGGGATATGGATGACTACCTCTAGTAATGGGTTCCATACATTGCATTTGCATTTCCAACTTTTTCTCTTCAAGATGTCGCCTACATCCCTTAGTATAGTAATCCATTTTTCACTGTCTTTAACGCTGTGAAAACCATCTCACGTGACGCCTCGTTGAATCTAATGTTAATAACTCGGCGGGTTCTGATTTTAACCCAGCCCTGCTGATAACACGATCCAAGGTCAGGGGCCGATGCATCAAGGGTCTACTGGCTGATGACAGTAACATTAGGGGTATTATATTCTACCATAATGCACCTCAGGACGGCCACAGCCAACGACGACAGACAGCCCAGTGCTCGAGCTGAAGTATGTAACTGATGGCAGTCCGAACACCCCGTTATCTGGTCGCTTTCCTATTCGGTTCCGAAGTCCATTGTGTTACCACCGCCTTACTCACAAATAGCACCGACTGTTGTCAACAGTCATGCAGCAAAATCAGTCATCTGTCACTGATCATGGGAATAGTCCATCAGGGGTCCTGAGCGGGTTCAAAACTGGTGTGCGCTTGCCCCTGATCCTCTGGTCATACCGTGCAACCCATGTTTGATAACGCAACGAATTTCTCGATCTTTGGTGGTTATTTCACCAATTATGCTCAGACGCACAACCACTATCATGGCCGAAACGGTACGTCCATTTCAATAGGCTCCTGTTCAGGGGGATCGTTGAACCGTAAGCCCTCGTCAGGCCTCCAAATCCTACTTGAGTCTTCTATTCCCGAAGCCGCGCACGACTCTTCCGCCCGTAGCTCACTTTCGTGTCATCCCGGAACGCGCGAGCAGTACATCAGTGATATCACTGGTTGGGTTCGCGCCCATAATGTTGCTCTCTCTGTTGAGGGTTCAGGCGAGCGCCATGACCGAGGGAGGCCACATCATAGGCTCATGTGGCTCAGTGGTCCCGCTGGCGTGGGCAAATCCGCAGTCGCTCAAACTTGCGCTGAAATTCTACAGGAGTCCTCAGAACTTGGCGCAGCGTTCTTCTTCTCAAGGCCGAATCAACGTGATAAATCTGACAAGTTCTTTACGTCCATTGCGTATCAACTCGCGACGTGTCGGAGACCTGCAACGAGTCCTTATGGCGCTCTGCTGGAGGAGGCGATACGAAAGGACCCAAGTGTTGTCACGAAGTCCTTGGAAAAGCAGTTCCACGAGCTTATCGTCGACCCTGTTTTGGACCTGCTCGAAAATGGTGGCAGGATACATCCGCACCAGGTCGTCATCATTGTGGACGGATTGGACGAGTGCGATGGAAATGACATGCAGTGCGAAATCTTACGTCTTATCGCGACAGCAACGCTGGAATACCCCGATCTCCCACTTCTATGGGCAATTTTCAGTCGCCCGGAACCCCATATCGAATCGACAATCCTGAAGTATGACTCTTCATGGTGGAAGATCATACTGCCCATCTCGCAAGACGCGGACAGAGATATCGAGCTATACCTGAGGAGCAATTTCGCACGAATCCAGCAGCGATACAACCTCTCTCTCAGATCACCCAGCTGGCCTTCAGAAGCGGATTTTCACGCCTTAGTACGGAAGTCGGCTGGTCACTTCCTCTACCCTGCGACTCTCATCCGCTTCTTCGACGACCCTTCTTTGCCCGACCGAGAGCAACAACTGGCGGACCTCCTTTCCTCTCAATCTCCCTCAGCATCAAAGTCAATCTCGGCGCTATCACATCTTGATGCATTCTACACCCTCATCATGCAACGCATCCCACGATCCAGTCTGCCCTATACCCTCAATGTCCTCCTAATCCTCACAAGTCCACTGATCGCCAGCAGCATGACTGTCACCCAAGTTAGCGATTTGCTTGGCTACACTACGTCCACAACTTTATCTGCCATCTATACTCTGCGATCCGTCTTGTCCCTCCAGAATGATTCTGTTGGTAACAGGGAGCTTCAGAACAATCAGGGCTCGAAAGACATGAAGATATCTTTTTACCATTATTCTTTTGTTGAGTTTCTCCGAAACCGGGCGAGATCTGGGGAGTTTTACGTTTTCCAGCCCATGTGTCGCTTATTTTGGGCTAGGAGATGTCTTCAGATCCTGTCCGAATTCGACCAAGGTTCGTCAATGACCTTTCGTTTCTTCACTCCTATTCCTGAAATATTACGCTCTTATGTCCGCCAGGTGGCCTAACAGCAATAACGCTTAGAAACGGGAACATCCAACCCCATGTACAAGCGACAGAACTCCAGAAAAATCTTTTCATCGAAGCCAGCTGTTCCTTCCTTGAATTTTGCGCTCGTATACCAAATCTGCGTGATTTCCCCGACCTCATTCAACAACTCTACGCACTCGATTTTCGTAGGATAGTCATTTCTGCTGGAATGAACATACAACATCTTGTAATGTGTATCCGGGAGGAAGATCTCGTTGAGCTAATGAAGCAGGTGTGTCATTCATGCCCTTCGTCCATACATGGTGGTTTCTTATATCGGGTAGCTCGATTTGTATGCTTGGGACCATGGTAGGAGTCTTAAAATGCCTAGACTCCTTCGCGAACGTCTGTCGGCCGCAAATTGGATGACTCGGTCCGTTCTCAACATTAAATATAAAATCGACTCGGCAATAAACTGGCGAACAAATTCTTCCGATTCAACCTCCTCTTCCGCTTCATCTTTCTCTATCTCGTCCCTCGGTTCTGCTGGTTCAGCTTCACCAACGCCCTCCCGCGTTTTGTCGGTTTACGAGTTGGGTCTTGGAGACAAGAAAGTATATCTTTACCCCGAGCTTGCGAGCTTCGGGGTGATGTATCATGTCTGCACGAGTGTGGACGAGTTGGAGGAGCCGTATATTCTCTGGAATGCGGGCGATGAGAATACGGGAGCGTAGTGGGATGGACCCAATATCTTATGGCACCAATGAGGTGATGAGGGGAGTATGGTAGAATAGAAGTACGTGAATGGAATATACACAAGAATCAAAGCATGGCGAAAGTGTAGATTGAACAAATGTAGAGAGTTTGATAGAAGCCGAAGGCCTCACACCCAAATGGCCTGCCGCGGGATAACTGTGGAGGAGGCACGAGAACTAACAGCGTGGAAGTAACGTCCGCTGCCAGGTACTCGAGCCTCGAGCTGTGGTGGCGTTTTTTTATGAGACTACCTAAGTGGCAACCACAACGAAAAGCGTCCCCTTCCAGCATTTGATTGCACGGGATAAGAGTCGGAGAATCAACCCTTGAACTGCGCCAGACTCATTTCGCAGGACCTGGAGTATTGCACATCGTCCAAGTCGTTCTGGAACGTTCTCCACTCCCGGCGAGAACCACGTGACTCATAATTAATACTAAGCTCCAAGGGTTCAACTCGTCTGCGGGGAACAGTCCAGATACCACTGATACGCTCGTTCATCTGCAAGCTCTCCGATTACCTTACTTCCTAAGCCATTCATAAACTGGTAACCATCCACTTAACGTGAAGGGTGGTGGTTTGATTGAACCTTGCGAAAGCCCCTCAAATCCAATAACGTTACCTGTCAGAAATTTCGAGCATGTACAGCAAGATCTACGATCGAACATTAACCACCTCAAGATAGCCTGATCAAGCAATGTTGTATATATACGCAGATGGTTTCATCTGAGAAATAAACTAACGGGATAGATAGGCGTAGAATTTTGAATACTGGAGGTTAAAGGGGGATGGCGTAAAGAAGATAACTAGGTGTCGCAGGATAACATAACGAGCAAAGGCGCCAACAAATCAATGCAAGTGTAGCAACGGGTGCTTAGCTAGTTAGTCGGAATACTGGAAGGGTGTTGGGAGGTGAGTGAGAAGGGAGGAGTGTGGTTTGGAGGTAGGAAACAGGATTAGGACGAGAACATATCAAACGAGGTATCGCAAATCGATCTGGGATGACCAAACGAAACGTGAAGTATTTAGCCTTGTGAGTGATGGAAGGGATGAAACAGATGTGGTCGTGAACAACAATTGGATAACGAGCGATGAATGGTGCTAATGGCGGTAGGCATGAAGGTGATCAGTCCAAAGACCCATGAAAAGGAACATAGATAAGCAAGGATCTCCAAAAGAAACAAAGGTAGAGGAGGATAAACCAACAGGTAAGGTTGGGAATGTGGCAGTATCACGCAGTTCAGAGTAAGTCATTCCCAAAAACCGCCTCAGGGTTGACCTTGACTGCTGATTTTGCCCGAGGCTTTGCCTTACCAGCGACATTCTTTGGCAGTCCGAAATCCAGCTTCCTTGGCCTGATGATATCCTCCTCGTCGTCCTCATCCTCTTCCTCCGCTCGAGGTTTTGGTCCACCCTCATCGTCACTGCCCCTAATCATGGGTTTCCTCCTGGGGCTTCGCCTCAGGGCAGTCGGAGCGCCTGCGCCGCCTTCCGACTCTCCTTTCGCGACCGCTGGGCGTTTACCCTTCCGCGCATTTGGGAAAAGCACAGTAGGTTTGCATCCCATATCGGGCGAATAATCGGGATGGTCGATGGGGAGTAACGAGCTGGGAGGGGGTGACAGTGGTCGATTCTTTGCGTGATCGTATAGTGTATTTCGGTATTCACGACGTACACCACGGCTAATCACCATGCAAATTGATATGAGACATCGTAGCTGGAGGTGGAAGGACGATTTACGTACAAAACATAGGTCACTGTGGGCTTCTCATAAGAAGCCGTGCCCGGAGTCCTGGGACTGACACTGTCAACACGTGGACTTTCGCTTTCTTCGCCAGGAGAGGGTGATGCCGGAACCTCGTAGAAAGGGTTATCGGGCGAGTCAGAGATGTTGGGAAACTGGGGTGTCTTTGGGCCTTTGCGACCACGTAGAAGACCGATCTGTTTCTTTGGGGTCTTTGGTGGTGAGGCTGGTTGAGTCTTGAGTAGAGAAACCGTGGTTGAAGGTCCTGGGGTGCCCGCAGGCGGAGTGATCGGGGCCTGACTTAGCGGTTTGCGGTGTGATGGAGGTGGTGACGCCAGCCCAGTGCTGCCCTGCGACTGACTCCGCCGGAGAGACTTGCGGTAGAGCAACGGTGCAGAGGGTAATGTATCGTCACCATGAATGTCCTTCTCACTTTCTGACGCGCTCGCCGTTCCTTCATCCCTATCCCCGAGACGACGAGGCTCTGGATCTGGGCCCGCCAGCCAAAAAGCTTCCTCATCGCCATCTTCGCCCTTGCTTTGGCTCAGCCGCTGTTTTTTGCGGGAGTTTCGGCCTGGACGTGGGAGTTCATTGTCTTCCTCATCACTACTTAGCAGTGCGGATCCCTGGTTCTCGAAAACGTCGTCTGCGTCGCCATCAGAATCACAATTGCCTCGTGATCTTCCTCTCTTGTGCCTCCTGTGTGTCCTGGGAGGTGTAGGTAGCGAGGCTGTTGACGCTGAGCGCTTTAGAACGCGCCGGGGTTGGGGAAGGGCTAAGTCGCCTGATGAGACTTCCATGACGGATATCGCGCTTTCGAGGGAGGAAACTAGAGTTCTGACGTGTAGAAAATGGGGAAACTGGTGTCGCAGTACAATGAGGTGGTGGTGGTCAGGGAGGAACGGGGAATGAACTTGTCGATGTCCTCAATTACAATCGAACAACGGACAAAGACCACGAGGAACAAATACACGTAAACACTACAATGGCAAGTCATTATGTAATCATTGCCACGCTCACGGATTGAGTTATGTGCACCTCCCCAAGTGTGTCAACACTCGAGCCGAGTTCTCTGCTGGAGGTTGATACCTGAGCATTATCTGAGCGTGCAGGCAGTCTCAGAGGAATCTCGGGGTTAGAATCTCGACGCTAACTCATTCGCTCATCAGGATTAGTCACCATCACGTCCCCCAAATGGCTCTCGAGCTCTTAAGGTCCCCATTTGTCTGACAGGTGCAACGCACCCAAAGCCAGATTACTGGGGAATTGCTGGTGTGCTCTATAATCTTGATGCGGAGCGGTGTTTGAAATGAGTACTTGCTCACGCAAGCAAGAGCTTCGGCCGTGGATTGTTGTTAACCGTACAGTACCTTCTGCTCTCCCGCTCCATTTACGATTGGAATCTGGAAGCCACTACCCGTCTCATTCACAGGCAGTCCTTGCTGCCATCGTTGACGACCTTGTGTTATCAAGGTGAGCCAACGATGCTCTCTTCGCTATCCTCCTCTTCGCTCATTCCTCATGCTGTGCGCCAATCACAGCGTCTGACGGCCGTTGATAAAAATATGTCATTGCTGTCCGATCCGTTAGACGCGCAAAAGCACTAATCTCCGACGTGAAAACGTTGTCCAACGTGCGCCTGCCCTGGTACAAACCCAGTATCAAGACAGGACGGGATACTAGCAGATAGATTCGAGACAGCCAAGCACAGTGCCCAACATTTCAGAGCTCATGTGCAAAATATTGCAATGGGTCCCTGATGGCTATTTGCTCTATCCGACGTCGTACGGCCGGGGCCTGGTGCGCGGCTGTTATGACGGATGTGATGAACCTATGTAAGTGTTTCAGGATCAAAATCCCCACCCTCATGGACAACTCTCCCCGACGTGAATCCTTCTTTCACTTCTTCACCTCCCAACTGTGTTCCCTTCGGTCTTGGCTTTAACTCATCTTGGCTCCCTTCTTTAATATATCCTCGCCTTTATTTTTTATTCTCGTTGGCGATGAAGTCTCATACGCACTCCAATCGCGATGGGGTTCATCCGCAACCACCCAACCAGACGAATGCCAGCAGAAGGATTACGCCGGATCCAGCATTTCTCGAAGCGATCAACGGTATATCGACCAACCCAATCCGCCTCAGCCTCATGCATATCAGCAACCTTTCTCATTCCTCCCTGGATTCCGAGGCAGACTCCTCTAGCATGTACTCATCTGACTTTCAAACAATCGATATCACGGAACACTCTCCACCTCAACATCTGATGCTCGGCTCACGAGAGGAGGCCAGAAACAAGGTACATACGAAACAGGGCAGTCTCGCTTTGGCAGACCCGGTGTTCGTTAAAGCCATCGAGGATATGACTGGCAACCCTTTCAGACTGAGCTTGATGAAGTTCGACGGGTCTGTGATCACGCAGGATGGCGAGATTGTAGAGAAGAGGCGGTCAGATACTTCGACCCTTGAGAAGGGAACAGCGGTAAATTCAAACGCGTCGATGGAGAAAGCCATATATGTGAGTACGCCATCCTTCAACGAACTTGCTGCACAACACTAACGGAAATCCAGGTTGAATTTGAAGCAGGAGATAAGCGAAACCCGGCGAATTTCTCGAGGACAACGAAATGGATGATTACCGCCATCGCATGTTTCTCCACACTCATAACAGGTACGTCCTCTCCTATGGCACCTCCGTTTCTCACTCATGCTTCTTGACATAAACTTACAGCATGTACGGCGGCATCATACAACATGGGCTTCCCTTCAATGATACGCGACCTCAACTGCACGCCATTCCAAGCAACAATCGGTCTCAGCGTTTATGCGCTCGGTTTCGGCGTCGTACCCCTCGTCACTGCATCATTCTCGGAAGAATTCGGTCGACAACCATTGTACATTGGATCCGGCATTGGGTTTACCTTGATGTATATTATGATTGGATTGTACGTACACCCATTGACTCGGTGTGGATGGTAACTTATTAAGCCGCGTTCAGGTCAAAGAATATTCAAACGGTCATCGTAGCTCGCTTTTTGCAAGGCTCGTTCGGCTCAACTGGAGCGACGATGGTTGGCGGTACAATCGCTGACATCTGGGCACCATCAGAGTACGTCCACTTTTCACCCAGTCACTCTTCACCCATTGTAATATGTTCCACAGACGAGGGCTACCCATGGCACTCTTCTCCGTGGCAGCTCTAGGTGGAAACGGTATCGGACCAGCAATTGCGGGCTGGGTAGAAATGAACCCCCGTCTCGGTTGGCGATGGATTCAATGGATCCAACTCATGTATGTACTGCATTCCATTAATGTCCTTCCGCTCGCATTCATTCCATGCATGATAGGGTTGCCGGGTTGTATCTCATCGTTCTTCCCTTTCTACTCAAAGAAACACGCTCCACAGTACTCCTGACCCGGATGGCTAAACGATTAAGGAAGAAGACAGGCGATGTGAGGTATCGTGCGCGGGTGGAGGACGAGGGGATAAATCTTAAGAGCCTGATTTGGATTTCCTGCACAAGACCTATTTGTGTGTATCCCCGATCTCCTCAACGTCGTCAACCTCTAGCTGATGACCTTACAAAGATTTATTGCTTACGGAATCAATCGTCCTCAGTTTTAGTGTACGTTGCCTAACCATGACATTGAACAGTAGTGCTGATCAGTTTTATCCACTGCAGTTATGGATTGGATTTGCTTGGGGTGTAACCTATTGTATGATAGAGTATGGTTTTTATTGACGCATTATGTTATCAAATGCTTACCATCCTCTTCAGGTCTATTGGGGCAGTTTTTCGTACCCTTCACGACTTCAATAATGGCCAAGTTGGTCTTGTGTTCTTAACTATGCTGTGAGTTCCTTCATCATCGTCACCAACCTATACCTTAACAGGATTGTAGAATTGGCTCTCTGCTCGGCTTTATTACAAACTTCTATCAAGAGCACCTGTACAAGTAAGTCGTTTACCTCTGATTCGTCAGAGGCCGGGTTCACTCAAACCTCGACATCGTGAACAGGAAATATCACCCAACGCGAGGCATAGAAGCACGTCTATACTGCGCTTGTGGAGCTGCGTTCTTCTTACCGGCGGCAATGTTCATTTACGCCTGGAGCTCACTACGACAAGTTCCTTGGATCGTGTTGACAGTTGGGATTACGGTGTGTATCGCGCTTACGATACCATATGTGCTCACTAACATCTCCATCAATTAGATATTCATCTGGGCAATGTTCGTTATATACCTCGCTGTGTTCTCGTACATGGCCGATTGGTATGTCAGTTAACCCTTCCAGGTTGCACACCATCCTAATTCCATGTGCACCAAGCTACGGTCCATTCGCATCGTCTGCTTTAGCAGGACAAAGTCTCGCACGTAAGTATCTGACCCACTATCCTATCATGCATGACTATATATCTTGTCCTGTAGGAAACTTGAGTGCGACTGCTTTCCCGCTCTTCACAACTCAAATGTACAACGCACTGGATTATAAATGGGCTAACACACTCTTTGGCTGCTTGGCTGTCTTGATGATTCCCATCCCTTTCGTTCGTGTGCTCCTGGCCGTTATTGACTAGAACATTTGACAAATTCTCTTTTAGGTTCTATTTTTCTATGGACCTCTTATTCGACAACGAAGCAAGTTCTCACGAGGTGTTTTTGAGGCACAACAAGCAAAGTAGAAGAGGTTACATTCATTAATTTCGGACTCTTAGAGGTGGTTAGTTTTTATGGTGCATAGATGGTTCTATCATTCCTTCATGGTACAGGACTATGACAATTTGTATTTCCAACTATCTTATTGATATATTAGTCTTGCTGGGCATTGGGTTCGCCAACTTAGCGCTGACTTATGTTGAGGACGAAAGCAGCAAATTTGCATAGGAGGAGTTGACACCTATGGTTGCCTTTAGACAGACTTTGTATGGAGAGTGATGCCTGGCTACCCATGAACTCATGGCAGAGCAATATAGTTGTAGGCTGTTGTAGTCTAATATATGAGCTCATCAGTATTGCAACCTTGCTCTATACTTAGTACACTACCTTATTCATACCATGCCCCTGTAAGTGGTGAGGGTGAGCTACTGTAGAAAATCAGATAAAGTACAAGTTAGGTTCAGTGGGTCTAAGCACAACCTCATGACATGAGAGCAGACAGCCCCAAGAAGTAGTGGACACATTGGCAATTGCCAGACATGACAAGACCACCTTGGCATCTTGTCAAATGCTAACCAACCATGGTGAACCATAGGATCTCCGACCTATCATCAATGTCCAGTTTGGTTCAAGTGTACCACCATCCCCTCTCAATTGTGGAAATTACCAAGGCAGTGGGGACAAATTGGACTGGAAGTTGCAGTAGGACTTAGCTACTATGGACTAGACAGTCATTGAAACAAAAATAGGTGGATGTTGGCTCTGAGACAAGCTTCTTTGTTCAATTTTGTCTGGGATGTTCTGCTAGCCCTATTGCATGATGTATGAGGCACTTAGTAGAAGGGCCATGTGCTGCTGTATTGGGTGTAATGATACTCTTCTGATATAACAGTCTAGATGATGGATTACCTTCTCTTTTCATGGGTGGCAGATGCTCAGACTACCACTGGCCATTGAGCCCTCAACTAAAAGATTTTTATCAATGCATCCTGCATGTGAGCTAACAATGATGCTACTGTCATTCAAGGAGTGGAAGTTGATGATCACACAAAATGTACATCTGGGCATTTTGTACTTTACTTTCTTTGGATAGGTACAGTAGTGGGGAAGTAGACTGAAGACTTGGCAGCATAGTTGAGTTTGACAGCCATATCCTGTAGCCAGGTACAGATAGAAGCCAAAGCAGAGAAGATTGAGTCCCTAGCACGATCTTCTGACAAGCAGTATCAGTTCAATGGATAGCTGCTCATTCAATATCTGTGGTAGTGACTCTACATACTTTGTCCTGTTCACTAGGCTGAAGAGACAATAGTGGGAGGCTTCGTGAGACTTGTCACATTACACCTTTCCGAATTGGAATGCATCTGATTTGTTTTATGGCATCCTGCTTTTGACGCAAAGTAAAGGGCCATGAGAAACTCATTTCACAACCAAAAATACCAGAGGACGATGCAAACATCGAAAGAGAGGAAGAGGACTGATCACCGTGGGGTAGTTGTGATAGCATTCACACTGGGATGATTCGACCATCCCACTGACTGTCCTTGGGTTTGATAACCAAAGTTTCGAACGATTGCCAGACTACACCAGTCTCTTGCCCATAATACCCCTTTAAACTAGTTATATATATACCCATAGAGCATGTGCAACATAATACTGGTTTATTTTTGTCCCATATGAGCCTTGTGCCATTTTCCGAAGGCGCACTTCATGTAGTTTTCCCACTGACTGTCCAATGGCTGTATATCAGATCCAGTCTTCTGAGATATCAAACAAGATATGACTTCGAAACACCACTCGTTTCACTTCCATGCGCCCCAGATATCAGCCAACTCTGATTCCCAGATGCGAAGGTTCAGGTCTTTAAATTTGACAATGAGCGGCTGGGATGCATCGGACTTCTCCACCCTGCCTCGTTTTCCATGACCAATCATTTGAAATGCATCTATCCTATTTTGCTCATTCGCACTACTCGATCCTATTCTGTTATCTGCCTGGCGCTCGTCCGAACCTGATTGTTTTTGTCCTAATATAAGAACGAATTGCATTACTCGTTCCTCCACACGCTTTCCAACCTCCTTGCCTTCACTGCCATACTTCTAATCGACATGCCTCATGTTTGTCTCTCACTCCCTATCGTCCTTTTCTATTTGTTGATAGTTATGGCTCGATTGACTGTAGCACCATGGGAACGCCTATCATCACCAACCTCATGCCTATCATCACCAACCTCAAGCCCATCATCACCAACCTCAAGCCCATCATCACCAACCTCAAGCCCATCATCACCAACCTCAAGCCTATCATCACCAACCTCAAGTCTATCATCACCAACCTCATGCCATTCCTGATATGACCATCGGGGGAGGCGGTAACCGTAACGCGAAGAACGTGCCCGTGGGCCCAGATGGCAGAGACTGGAGTAACGAGCTCTGCGACTGCTGCAACTCGCCTGGAACCTGTATGCTCCTCCTCGCACTTATCTCCTGAGCATAATACCAATCACAAAATGTCCAGGCCTTCTCTCATCGTGCTGCCCTTGCATCGTCTACGCGAAAAACAAACAACGCTGTGAGCACCTAAACGTCAACGACTTCCCTGACCCTGAGCACGGTGGAAGTTGTTGCTCAGGCGATTGTTGGCTCCACGGGCTTCTTACAACCTTTTGTTGTGGCTGGATTCTTCAGGTAGGGTGATCTCCTTTAATTTTGATTTCCATTGGCATGTGGCACTAATGTCATAAAAAATCTGATAGTGCACGCAACGCACCGAGGTCCGTCAGAGGTATAACATCCAGGGTGGAGAATGCAGTGACTGCTGTGCCGCTGCCTGGTGTACGCCTTGCGAATTGACGCAGGAGTACCAGGAACTCAGGTTGGAGGAGAAGAGCTTTGGTGGGCATTTTTGAGCGAGAAGAGAATCGTACTCACGTTCTATTCTACTGGTCCTGAGACAACCTTCTTTGTTCGATTTTGGATTGGATGTTCTACTAGCACATTGCGCGATGTACGAGGTACTTAGTAGAAGGGCCATGTGTTGTTGTATTGGGTGTAGTGATGGCCTTGTAATATAAAATGGATTCTAGCTTCCCTTTTCATGAGCGGCAGATGCTCAGACTACCGCAAGCCATTGAGCCCTAGACTAAATGATTTTTGTCGATGCATCCCGCATGTAAGCTAAAAAAAATGCCACCGTCATTTGAGGAATGTGAGTCGACGATTCAAAACGTACGTTCAGGCATTTTGCACTTTTCTTCCTTTGGATAGGCATATCAGCGGGGAAGAGGCCCGAAGGCGTGGCGCCATAGTTGAGTTTGACAGCCATATCCTGTAGCCATCCGCAGACAGCAGCCAAAGCTGAGAAGATCGAGTCCTCGGCCCCAAATTCTGACAAGCAGTATCAGTTCGGCGGATAGCCGCCCATTCAATATGATCAAGAGTCGAAGCGCGTCCTATGATTATCTTGGAGCCGTGTGGGATGTGACGGGAAGATGATCAACTTTCGAAGCCCGTTCTTTGATTATCAATACTAGGAAAAGAATAAGCCAATATACTCAGAACTGTTGAGCATCAATGATATGTCCTCTCTTCACCCTCCAATCGCGCAACCAATTCTGCCGCTTCCGTCTCGCCTTGAACAGCAGCTGATCAACCTTCTTCAACGCCCAACTCGTCCATACCCTGGGCATATCATTACCCGTCTCTCGGTTTTCGGTATCGGCTGGGGCTCTGTATTGTTCAAGATCTTCCCGAGATGCGGAACGAGGGTCACGGCGACGACCAGGGCACAACATGGTAGATCTTGTGCAACAGGTGGGAGATTGTATACGTCAATGAGGCCGGCGACGGTTAGAGCAAAACTAAGAGCCTCTTCGTCGTATGTCGCATTGAGCTCGCGGGCGCCAACGAGTGTGAGACGGACATGCTATTTTGCGTAGTTTCCGAATGCTTCAAGTGCAATTTCGGGTTTCTCGAGGATGATACAATGACCTATGAACACAAATCAAAAATCAGCAGCTCAAGAAGAAAGTGGACGGAATGGACGTAGGGATGAATATCTCTTGTCAAAGCAATGTCCCATATCTCTCCACGCAGGGAATAACTCCACAACCTTCCTCAACCCGTCCTCAGTCTGACACACGCAAAGTGTATGAAGCCACGTCGTCCCCTTAATTTTTTGGAAGCTCGAGCCTTGGTCGTTAGCCAAGTCGCCATTCCAGGAATGCGATATCCTCCTCCAAACGCGATCTCTTCTGCTCCGGAGACAAGGGTTTCTTCTTCGTCTTCTGCTTTCTTGTTGTAGTAGGCGTCTCCGAGGTAGGTGGTGTAGAGTCTTTAGCTACATCAAGTATATACCCGGCCGCGGCGGGTGTGACCTTCAGAGCAACATTGACGGCAGGAGAGCCAGTTCGTGTGCCTGTCCAACTTTCCACCCCATGTAATGGCTGAGTCGAGTTCTTCCGCAGACTAGCATGGAGTCCACTTGGAACATGGACTGCATGCACATCTTCGTCTACGAGACAGTCTTCCATGATTTATTCAACAAAGAACGATAATGCCGGGCGCGGGGATTTTATTTTTCGTAAGGAGTGGATGATTGAACCTACACCATAGTGCACATACTCATCGAAAATCACCTTGTTAGGAAAATCTAGAGGTGAAAGTCTGTGACCTGTGTTTTTGACACGCCTGAAATGAGACTCTTACTAAGTGTGTCTCCATCAAAGGACTGTTGGCTGGATGCAGTGGTTGCGGCTGGGTTCTTCAGGTAAGCTGATCTCCGTTATCTATGATTTCCGTGGACATATGGCACTAATGTCATAAAAAATCTGATAGTTCATGTAACGCGGCAACGTCTATCAGGGGTATGGCACATCAAGGGTGGAAGATGTAGTGACTGCTGTGTCGCTTTTTGGTGCACGCCTTGCAAGTTGGCGCAGGAGCACCAGGAACTCGAGTTGGAGGAGAGGAGCTTTGGTGGGCGTGCTTGAGTGAAAAGAGAAACGCACTTCCGTTGTTTTCTGCTGGTCCCGAGACACCTTCTTTTTTCGCTTTTGTATTGGATATTCTACTAGCCCATTGCACGATGTACTGCACTTTTGTCCTTTTGACAAGTACCAGAACAGGGAAGGAGCTAGAGATGTGTGGAGCAGGACCATAGATGGAGAGTCTCACAGCCATATCCTACAGCCACCCGGTGATAGAAACGGAAGCCGGGAAGTTCGAACCTTCCCCAGCTTCTGACAGGCAGTTCGACGGATAGCCGCTCATTCCAAGTCCACACGGCCCCAGCAGTTGAAAGGAGGATGATCAAGAGTCGAAGCACGTTCTATGATTATCATTATTAAGAAAAGCTTAAGTCAATGTCCTCAGAACTGTTGAGCATCAACGATATGTCCACTCTTCAGCCTCCAATCACGCAACCAAACTTCTCGTTTCCCCCTTGCCTTGAACAGCAGCTGATCAACCTTCTTCAACGCCCAACTCGTCCATACCCTGGGCATATCATTACCCTTCTCCTGAGTATTCGGTATCGGCTGGGGCTCTGCACTGTTCAAGATTTTCTTGAGATGCGGAACGAGGGCCTCGGCGACGACCCTAGCGTCTGCACTGCCGTCTTTGAGACACGCCGAGACGACCATAGCACAACATGGTAGATCTTGTGCAACGGGTGGGAGCTTGTATACGTCAAAGAGACCGGTGATAGTAAGAACAAAACTAAGAGGCTGGTTGTCGTAAGTCGCATTGAGGAGCTCGCGTGCACCCGCAAGTGTGAAGCGAACATGGTATTTTGCGTAGTTGCCGAATACTTCAAGTGCAATTTCGGGTTTCTTGAGGATGATGCAGCGGCCTATGAACACGAATCAGAACACAACAACTCGGGAAAGGAGTGTGAGGGGTAGACGTACGGATGAATGCCTCTGAAAAACTCTCGTCAAATGAGTGACCCATATCCCTCCACGCAGGGAATAACTCCACAACCTTCCTCAACTCTTCCTCCGTCTGACATACGCCAAGTGTACGGAGCCATGTCGTCCTCCTGATTTTTGGAAGCTCGAGTTGTGGTCGTCGGCCAAGTCGCGGTTCCAGGAATGCGATGTTCTCCTTGAAGCGCAATGTCTTTTTCTCCGGAGACAGGGGTTTCCTCTTCGCCTTCTGCTTTTTGGTTATAGGTGTCTCCGAAGTAGACGGTGTAGAGTCTGTAGCCACGTCAAGTGTGGACTCGGTCGCGGCGGGAGCGGACTTCGGAGCAACATTGGTGGCAGGAGACCCAGCTTGTGTAGGTTCCGGAAATTTGGTCCGAATATGAGGGTCAACAGCATCTTCTGCAGCCTTCGGGGCTGGTGTCTCAGTCGAATCAGCGTTTTCTGCAGGTTTCGAACCACGTAGCAGGTTCCCAAACCACCCTCTCTGGACTGTACTATGTCATTCAAGAACGCCCGGAAGAATTTGGAATGGTGTGATGCTTACCAGAGGCGCTCAGGTGGATTTGTCTTGGGCCATGTGTAAATGCTACGCGAGAGTAGATGGTGTGGGCTGTCCTCTTGGCCAAGACGCTGGCCATTGTCCTCGACGACAAGGGCGCGACTTGGAAATTTCGGAAGTTGCGAGCACGTGGTCTTGAGTATTTGGTCTTGTTTGGCTTTGGTATTTCGCTTGTTCTCTACACTTGGACTGGGACCAAATATTGGCACGTTCAGATATGTAGTAAGTATGTACTTTATATTCTTGCAGTCTACGTTGCTTACTCACCGATCCTGCATGTGCACGTCCATGTAGTATGCCGTATAACCCTAAATGTAACATATTCCGTCTATACCGAACAAACTTACCAACAGCAAAATATGGTTCAAACTCTCAGGCGTTGAAACTTGGTGTCGCTCATCCAACATTAACAACGACGGCTGTCACAACAACAGTCACTACATACTACGCTGCTTTACATGACAATATCTCCGGTTCAACTTCCAATTCGCATCGCTTTGCAGTTCAGACTTCACCATGTCCGACCATACCTATCGTATTCTCAACGCCTCTATTCTCAGGCAGATTTCGAAGGCTCTAGAGCACGACCCTGCAGCTAACATAGGAGCGGTCTAGAAAAGGTGAAGTAGTCTGGGACAATTTTGCACGCGCGGTTATCCGGATTGGCGAGAATGTAACTGTGAAAGTCGCTCAACATCTCGACCCCGACGAGTACTGCATTTTGCAGTACCTCGAAGAACTCTCTGAATCCGCTGTAGTGTACTGATCCATTGCGGTATGCCGCTTGATACTTACCTATCTTCCTGCCCTCTCTGACATCAACAGAAAATGAATACGCAAAGTATATTATCTTATGAAAGGCCCGCCTGACTGGGAAGGAGCCCATCCACATGGTATCTACTTTATATTCGTGTAGTCTACAATGTTCACAATTTACTACAAATCCCATAGTGTATGTCCGTACAGTATGACATATCCTAAATGTACAATATTCTAGTGTCCTGGGCAATAGCCTACACCAAACAAACTGGTCATAGCTCAACCCAGCACTAATTGTCCGCCCATGAATATCTTGAATCCAGATCCTTGTCGCGCAAAAGCCCTTATCCTTTCTATCCCTCTCCTAGACCAGGTAATACCTTCACCGACGAAGCTCACGCGGACCCTCATGGAGTTTGACACTGCCCATCTGTGCTCCAACATAGTCGCCAATGCACCGTCCACATCTTGTGGATCCTCGTTCCCATTTGATTCACGCTCGAACCTCGGTGTTCGAACGTTAAAAATCTCCTGCAGATCGGGCAGAGGCACTTTAAAATCCGTAGCTGGGTGGCACATTGGGTCCAGTGCGTGGAAAATAGCCCTCAAAGAGTCGTCCTGGCAATCCTCCAATACCAATGTTTGAGGCCGAATTGGCTGTCTGAAGAGACAAACCAAAACGTCTTCGTTGGGTGTAGCATTTACGAGACGCAAAGTCGTCATCGTGAACGAGAATGCGGAGAAAAACGCTGGATAGTTGAACTCTTCCTCATAATGCCCGCCGAACCAATAGAATGTATCAAGTGCTGGAAGGCGAATGCGGCTAAAAACCCGGTCGCTCCAGCCGGTTAACCCACGACAGCAGGCCCAACCAAATTTCTTCATCTGGGGTAGAGTGATCGTGTCGGGAAAGGGAAAAGTATCGTCGTGGGCAGGAGGAAGGGCAAACCGACAAAAATATTCGATCAGGTTAGGACCCAGACGGAAGAGTAGGTTCATACAGACGTCTACAGGAATGGCGATGAGGTTCAATGAGGTGATGGCTGAGCCCTGTAGATCAATCCCGGAGGCAAGTTTCAGGCATACCCGACGCAAGGACGATGTGGTGGTCGAGATTTGAAGTCCATTAGGAAAGTGGAAAGGTGCCCATACAACGCATACGTACTCCAGACTCGTGAACCGCTCATCGAGCTGGTTCGCCAGGTCAGATGGAGGATCCCCCAAACGAAGACTCTTGATCCTGTGAGCATGGGCTACGAAGAGGTGAAGCAGCTCCTCCAAATGGTCGAAGTGGTGATGGAAAAAGCCCTTGAATTTGATCTTGAGATCAACGTCAAGGGTGCCAGATCTTTCAAAGCAGAGAGAGAGGAATTCCGTCTTGGCCATTAACTTCCTAGGTGTGAACCTGATAGCAAAGGATGTCCACAATTCCGGAGTAGAGTTGATTATATCTCGCCAGAGGATTGAGACTCCGGCTAACATACAGAGGAAACGCACCCTGGAATACTTCCCGCGCCCACCCCAGTGGTAGTGACCTTCTTGCGCTGGGTATTCGGGAAACTCGAAATTTATTGGCGGAGCTGCATGTTGGAAGATGAGGGAGAGTATTTCCGGTGGCAGTCGCTGTATGGGGGACTCGTCTGCGCCAATGTCGCAGAAGAATTGCGTAGGTCGCTTGTCTTCGACGTGACGACACCTGTCCATGATAAGGTATGGCCTTCTTCAGGCAACAGCTTGTCGACAGTCATAGCAGTGGAGCACTTTGGAGGATCATGGTGAGCACAACAGACACAAACACCAGCTCCACCAGCTTTGGCCAGGACATCACAGCTCAAAGGTGCCAGCAGCATCTGCATGTCCAAAAGTCAAACGAAGGGACTCGGGCGCGGAATGGAATGAATGGTCAAAGACTGGGTGCGGAAAGGAATGAATGGTCAGGGACTCGGGTGCGGAATGGAATGAATGGTCAGGGACCCGGGTACGGAACGGAACGGATGGCCGGAGACTCGGGGTGGCGTGAGCGGATCGGTTGCCGTTCCGTGTGCCGCCTATCTGATCTCACAGTAAAATGAAATGCTGCCGTACAATACGTCTGGCCTCGCTAGAGAAGGGGAGGGGACACGAATACACGGCGGGCTTGAGGGTCTATTCATGGTGGTGGACGGACTACGCTTACTCCAACTCGCCCTTTTATCCTACTACTAATTTGACCTATGATGCACCTGTGTAAGCCTATCCGCCAAATTTTGTCGCGCACAGAGTGTCTAAGTCTCTCTTTAAACCGCTTTTATCACTCATTCCGCCGTCCTGACCATCGGCCCCTTGTAGACGCGCCAGCCCTATTATAGTAGCCGTAAGAAGTTTGACTGATACTGGCTGCCTTATCTCGGAGCAGATCGTGACCTGAGCTTAAGAATGAGCTATATCCATTTGTATGCTTGTGGGTCAACTCCTTGATATCACGGTTTCTGGCTAAAGCAAGTGAGAATGCATGGAGATTAGCCACCCTGAAGGAGATAGCAACTTCGAGCTATGTTTTTGCGAACGAGCTAGTTTTTCTTTTTGACAGAGACCAAGGGTTTTCCAAGCCTTGAGTATCTGAGGAAGTACGGAGATTGTACTCCCAAATGCGATACCAGCTCTTCAGAACCTGGGTGTCTCATGGATCCCAAACAAACTACATTAAACAATCTCTCTTCCCTCCTTAATTAAAACTTTTATAAGCGTACTAGTTTGCTTCTTGCGGCGAGATCAGGACGTGCTGTTATCTAGACCCCTTTTGTAATCCAGGCACTCCGCCTGATTCTCGAAAATGTCCATTTTCAAAATCACATATACTTGGGTGCGTCTCGGGTCCAACTCCAATATTGCAGATCCCCAGGACCCCCGAAAATTGGGGGGTATCCCTGATCATATTCGGATAGAAATATGCAGATTTCTCGGAAACCCTCCGCATATTTTCGGATAAAAATTGCGGAACTTTACTTTGAAATTCTCCTTTGAGTTCCGGATAAGACCTTTGTCTCCGGGGGGTACCCTGTTAATATGCGGATAATTTTTAATTTCCTGTGTGGGGGGGCACCAGCGACGGTGGGCAGGACCCTGGTCCGAACGTTGGCACTCTGTTCCAAAACGTAGCTGCTAGCTGCTGGTCACAGTGCAAATTCCATTTCGTCCTACTTACGATTGCCTTCGAAGACCTTCATAGTAAGTTCATGCTTAGACAAACTATGGTAAGAGTGTCATCAGCGGTTGAAGAACTAGAACATCACTATCACATTATCTACAAAATCATTCTGATCTGCTTTCAGGCGAGAAAAAATGGTTGCACGCTGCCCGAAAGCGAACAATCAGCACTAGGCCCTTAAGCACCCTGTGGGTGGCCGAGGAACCCTGATTTTTTTCCGGATAAAAATCTCAAATTTCGGCCGGATAAAAATCTCGAAATTTCGGCCGGATAAAAATCTCAAAATTTCGGCCGGATAAAATCTCAAAATTTCGGCCAGATAATCTCCAAACTCAAATCAGGGTTCCCCCTTATTTTCGGGGGTCCTAGCTCGCCATTCGAGGTAGGGCAAGTTGATAAGGGTTTGATTAAATAGGAACAACGTTCTCATGATATCTCAGAGTCGCATGTGAATCTGTACATGAATGACACCGCGACAACCTGATGATACAGCTTCAGTGCGTACATGGTCGATAATGGGCGCACAGTTTACTGAACCACTAGCGAAGTCAGTCCTCTTGCAGTTCGGGCATAGACCCTCCTGACAATCTCCGTGACGGTATGAGGGGCGCTCTTATCTTTCCGTAAACTTGATGGTGAATCCCCTATCTGTG
The DNA here is from genome assembly GCA_018524415.1 of Podaxis rugospora. Classification (NCBI taxonomy): domain Eukaryota; kingdom Fungi; phylum Basidiomycota; class Agaricomycetes; order Agaricales; family Agaricaceae; genus Podaxis; species Podaxis rugospora. The sequence goes on along the minus strand of JAEUWL010000457.1, from coordinate 23,735 downwards.
GCGACAATGCCAAGCCCGAGCCTTCTCACACAACCTATTTATGGATCGTCATGCCGCTGCGTGCTGCTTAATGTTCGCGTTCATATGGGCGTCCTCAAGGCTTAATGTTACCTCCGCGAAACCCGTAGATTGGTTGGAAGCGAAACCCGTAGACTTGAAGAAGTTTGGGGTGCCAATCAGATAGGTTCCACTATCATTGAGATAGCGGTGTTCTTGTTTACCCTAAGACAAGCACGGTGTTGGCAGACATCATGATATATAGATCCTAATGTATTTGCAGCCTGACATTTCGTAGGAGCTGCAGATAAGGCGTTCTAGCTCATGCGCTCATTGGACGATAGCGGCGGATTACATGCTTAGTCAGCAGGAAGGGGACATGGAGACCAATAGAGTACGCCTCAAACGAGATCTATGTCCCTCTACCAGATCCAGGGACACGCAAGATAGAACAGTATATAGGACAAATGAGGGCATGTTGGAACTTTTCTCCCCTTAACGTTTGTGAAAGACCACCAGGGCACCAGCCTATCCAACCCTCGCCTATTCTATTTTTCGATTGTCTTTGACATGGTCAATGTCACCTACGACGCTTGTGGGCACGATTTATCTTCCAGACAAACATATACTAATCCTTCCTTCAGCCCAGCAGCTCGTTTGGACGAACCCAGAGACGCAGGAGACTGTCACTTATGGCTTAGGCGATATTGCATGGGTCCTAACCTCCACCGCCCTCGTGTGGATTATGATTCCTGGTATTGGATTTTTCTACTCGGGCCTGCTGCGGAGAAAGAATGCGTTGTCGATGATCTTCACCAGCATGATGGCTTTGGCGGTGGTCTCTTTCCAAGTAAGATGCTTCTATACCCCTCTTCAGCCATTTACCCATCTTCACTCATAGTGGTTCTTCTGGGGATATTCACTTGCATTCGCTGAAAATGCCAGCCCCTATATTGGTACCCTCAGTGCGTTTTTTGTCACAGCGAGCTCATTCGCTCGTTCATTTGAGACAATTTTTTTTTGTTACAGAATACTTTGGACTTAAGGGGATTCTTGGCGAGCCCTCCATAGGTAGCACCCGTCTTCCAGGTCTTATCTTCGTTGTGTATCAGTGCATGTTCGCCGCTACGACGTGCGTATCCCATAAGGTACTCTTGGCTTGTCTAATCAACGTCACATATAGTGCTGCGCTTGCTATTGGTGCCATCGCTGAACGCGGACGGCTCGGCCCTCTCCTTGTTTTTGTTTTCGTTTGGAGCACCATCGTATATGATCCTGTAGCGTGCTGGACGTGGAATTCAAATGGCTGGTCATTCGTCATGGGCGGCCTCGACTTCGCCGGAGGCACCCCCGTCCATATTGTTTCGGGGACCGCCGCCCTTGCCATCTCTATTTACCTTGGCAAACGGCGCGGTTACGGAACTGAGCGCCTGGCGTACAAACCCCACAACACCACTTATGTTGTTGTTGGTACTGTGTTCCTGTGGTTCGGCTGGTTCGGTTTCAACGGCGGTTCCGCCCTTTCCGCCAACCTCAGGGCTGTCCAGGCCTGCATCGTAACTAACCTCGCTGCTGCATGCGGTGGTCTGACCTGGATGCTTTGGGTGCGTCTTGGACACAATTGATATCCGGCCGTAATTTGGCTGATAGCTTGCGGAAGGATTATCGCATTGAGAAAAAATGGTCCGCTGTTGGTTTCTGTTCCGGCGCTATCGCTGGTCTGGTGGCCATCACGCCTGGTTCTGGGTTCGTTGGCGCTCGTGAGTACTTAGTTGCGTATTTGTATTGTCAGGTATATGAGCTTCCTCTCTTGCAGCTGCTTCTGTTCTCTTCGGTGTGGTTGCGGGTACTGCTTGCAACTTTGCAACCCAGCTCAAATTTATCCTCGGGTATGATGATGCCCTCGATGTGAGTATTTTACCGCGACTTTTGAAGGTTACTTGTCTTATTCCAAACCTAGATTTTCGCTTCTCATGGTATTGGTGGTATGGTCGGCAATATTCTCACTGCCTTCTTCGCTCAGGCTAGTGTTGCTGGCTTTGATGGCAGCGAAGAAACTCCCAAAGGCTGGATTGACCACCATTGGGTGCAACTTGGCTACCAGATTGCCGATTCCGCTGCCGGCTTCGGTTACTCCTTTGTCATGACCGTACGTCAATTCATTCAGCTACAGTCATTATAGTCACTAATCCATACCAAATTAGACCATCATCCTTTGGATCATGCACTTCATTCCTGGTCTCCGCCTCCGTGCTTCCGAGGAGGCTGAAATCCTTGGTATTGATGACGCTGAGATGGGGGAATTTGCCTATGACTACGTCGGCCTTGAACAGGAAATTGGTCATACAACGATGAGCACTAATGGTGCTACTGGCGGTGCACGGGAACCTGATCATCAAAAGCAGAGCTCAAGCACAGTAGAAGAGAAGCCAGTTCCATCTTGATTTTTGATTCCCGCTCGCTTGTTTTATTTTCCGTGTTACATCAGCTATCGTGCTACACTCTGGTGAGGATGTAGGGACCCCACCTGTCATAATTATCACCGCCTAAATAAGGCATGAGCAACCTCACGATGTGTGATATAGAACCTGGCTTATAATTGATTCTAGGCTTGAATCCCAATTTTTGGGGGTTTGATGCCAGACGAAGACCAGCCATCAAATGGCTTTCGTGGCTGCCGGAAATGCGCACGATAATGGCAGCCCATCGCAATCAAATAGCTTTGTCCCTTCATTAGACGGCATTAAGGAGAGCGGGAGTGGTTCGCGGGACAGTACTATCACCACCAGAGTGTGTTGCTTTGAAGAAGCGGGTAAGTGGGAGTGCAACACTCAGTGATCAGTTATATTTAGGGCTGAGTCGTCAACGACTCCCGTGCGCCCACTATACCCATAACCTTTTACTATCCTAAGCGTTTCCTGTATATGGCGTCGGCACTTGTCGATGCCGGTTCCCACGTCTCCGAGCATACAGGTATGACTTGCGGACTTTGAAATTCCTGGTAACCTCGCCTCCGTCCTTGTACTCCCGTCTGTTGCGCTACACTTGTTCTCACTCCAGTCTGGCTATTCTGAAAAGCTTGCTGGTGTTGTAACTGACCTTTTCTTCGGAATTTTCTGAAATTCTCCCGTCATTCCTTGCATGATGCGCCCACATATACCCGGAGATTGCCGCCCAGCACGAGGTATTCTTTAACCCCATCTTCTTAGGCGTGGAAACCCACACCTACGCAGCAGGTCGCAAGGCAGGTGGAGCAAAGCTTTATATATTCCCATAATGCCTTACTTGACCCTGAAGTCAACCGTTGGTTCTGTTCACTCAATTTTCGGGACCTCACGGCTGTCGTCCTCCCCATTGAATTTCATTTCTGGTACATATGTAGGCAATCGACTCGATTGTTTGGATACAACATTCTCGCCCTTCCGGGTATACTCGTGCTCATGAAAAAGCTTCTTTGATTAGGAGTCACTAGTCGCTCCACAAGGACGGAGACTCGTCCATTTTCACAGGCACCAGATGCCATAACAAGAGAACTGACGCCGATTTCATTGATCTTCTCAAGAAGTTTTGAACGCCGAAGACCGTAGACCGTATGGCACTGCGGATAAAAAGCTCCAGAACTATACCCTGTAGAATTTGGGATGTCTCCGCCCATAACCCCCATTTCATTCCCACTTGCCTTCGTGTAACCCCCTTCGCCGTCTCTAATGGTATCGCTTCTGGATTCACTACATCAGGCTCTTCGAGATATAGAGGCAACTCGATATGCACAACGTGAGTGCTGGGAACGCAAACCGTACTTATGTTCACTGATTTTCCTTCGTAGTCGCCTCTTCTTGCATAATCATTTTCGATCATCGTGAGTGGTATCTTGCGGGACCTAATACTTTGCTGGTAACATGAGTCGAATATGAAGTGGTGACTCTGGATCTCGAGGTGAGTTCTCGCAGTGGTATGCTCGGTCCATCGTCATAACTGAGCTCATCAAAGGTGGACCTTATTTGGGTATGGGACTTTTGAATCTTACTTGAAAAGTTGATCCAATGAAGCGTAGAGGAGCTCGTGGTCACTCGGGAAGGCCTTATTTATCATTGTAAGTTAACCAACCAGCAAAGTCACGACGGCCTCAAGACGAATGCGCTACAGAATCGTTATTATACCCTATCCAGTGTGATGTATGTGAGCTATTCCATTTGTTCTCTGCGTATTATTAAGGCTTTCATATGCAGATTGAACAATTACGGTCAGACAGACTATACTCACTTGTCTCTCGCCTTTAGCTGACGTCTATGCAGCACTTTTCTCTAGGAGCCTCACCGACAATGTAAGCCAAATACCTCATCGTATCTGCTCCTGAAAGCGCTCATAATTTGCGTGCCTATTCACTCTAGTTGTGAGTGATACTGAGTGACATGGTCGTGCCATAGAGCTCATAACGCAAAAATGATACGTAATCTAGTTGTATGTCGTCATTGAATACCTGATTTCTGCGGCAATCTAACCATCGTGAAGGTCATATGTTCTTCCACTGGCAAGGGTGGACCGGTCTCATTGCTTGTATGATTGCGGAGAGTACGCATCCTCACCATCCCTCAACATGACTGCCGGGTACCAATTGATCTGTCTTGCATAGTCATCCTCCAAATGCGCCTCTACGCCTTATACTCGTTGAATAAGAAAGTGCTGGCACTGATGGTGACAACGTTCATAATCGCTTCCGGTACATCTGCGGTCATCATGGGCAAGGTATTAGCATCCATCACTGGTTCGTTCATGCTGCTGTGCTACTGGGTCCCCCGCTAACTCCGCCGCAGCTACTGCACGGCCATTCCGAACTAGTATCCCGCTAGGGCCCTTGCAAGGCTTTGTTTTTTGCGTTCCTTCTAATGTCTCCACAAAGTTCTTCGCGTTCTGGATACCAATGCTGTCGTACGAGTGCCTCTTATGTATCCTAGCTCTGATTAGAGGCTTTCAAACCCTCCGATCTCATGGATCACCATTCCGGTCTGGGAAACGTCTCGTTGGTATTCTTGTTCGGGATTCTATCCTATATTTTGTCATGTAAGTCTGTAAGCCCCAAGCGGCTCGGAAACACCCTTACCCGAATCTTCTGCAGTATTATGTCGACCTACTTCACGTGCCTCATAGTCTGGATAACCGCTCGAGTGAGTCGCAGCTGTCTTATCCTTGATATGTAGACTTGACGGTGTTTCATTAGCAAAGTCTCCTTGAAATACCCATCGGGTTTTCGGTGGCTATGTCATGCGTTCTCTCAAATAGGATCATTCTCAATGTCCGCGAGGCGAATAAGAACATCGACATGGTGGCGACTGCGCCCTATCAAATAACGATCGAGGAAGACGGGACTCGGACGACTGTCAGCGATTTTGAAATGGCTCAACTTCGCTCATTACGGTCTCAACGCGAGCGTAAATTCAATGTATTATAATGCAAGGGCAAGTTTGTAAAATCTATCCTAGTTGAAGTATCAATCAATCGAAGAATTGGCCGCCGTTGACGGAGGTCTAATTTCGCAAGTCAGGTTTTTTATAGATGTGATCATCATGAATTGGACGGTACCATGTCCTGTCACAAATGCAGATTCCGGGGAAGCCAGATATGACACGAGGTGTGCGATTTCTCCAGGATTCCCAATGCATCCCACGGCATTCTTTCGGGCTTCCTGTAATAGCATTGCGGTGTGAGCATGAATCACACCGACGAGGACGCAAATTAACGACCTCACATTAGTCCTGAGAGGTTCCAACCCGGATCCTCTAAACCCAGCGAGTTCCCTTCATAATAAATTTAGCCAACGAGCTATTTGTATGGATAGTAGCGCTTACACATCGGAGTCTGGACGGGACTTAGAACAGGACTGGATTAGCACAAGTGCGCACCTGAGCGTTGAAGGGGTTAGCAAACCCAGGGCATAAGCGTTAACTGGAATGCCATATTTTCCGAGCTCCTGCGCTGACCGTTGTGAATAAGACACTAAGCGAGAATTGATAGACAGCAATACACCAGTGCTTTGAGTCAGACTGTAATGCGAGTAGGTTCGCTAAGGTGCGAAAGGCCCAAATGTCAATTGACCGAGCAGACTACATGACGGTAGAAAGCTAAGGAGTAAACTACGTTGAAAATGAAATATATATTTTCACCAATTCCCACGCATAGCCATTGTGGCGTCCCCACACCTCACCCTTTCTTTTAAATAATGACTTCCCAGTCATTCCGCTGTCCTACTTCAGTTCCTAGACACAGATGATGCTTGCTCCTCCTCGTCGTCGTCTTGTTCTCGATGTGGTACCGTTGTTCGGCTAATATGAGTACCCTATCCTGGCTCTCGTGACCAGTCTTCGGCTCGGTATCCTATCTCGGCTCTCGTGACCGATCTTCAGATAATACCCATACCCGTTCTTCGGCTGATACTCATACTGTCTCTGTCTCTTCGAATCTCCTATATACAATAAGGTGTCTGGTCTTGAGAGTAAGCTGTCGGAAGTCGTGAGGTGGATGATGTGCGATCAAGAAATGATGATGGTGATGTGTGGTGTGTGATGGCATCAGCTCGATGCGCGGGTGGCTGTGCTCGGAGTGGCTCAAGCACGAGGCAAAGGTGCGGCGATGTCAACGTAGAGGATGAAAGGCGCATGGTAAGGAGGGTGGATGAATGAAGAAAATGAGTGAAAAGGTCATACGACCAACGAAGGACTGTCTTGACAAGTCCGGAGAGAGAGAAGATGAAGAAAGAGTGTTTTAGGTCAGTCGACAAGGCGGGCCCCTCGCGGTGGGCTCCATTTGTAATGCGAGTAGGTTCGCTAAGGTGCGAAAGGCCCAAATGTCAATTGACCGAGCAGACTACATGACGGTAGAAAGCTAAGGAGTAAACTACGTTGAAAATGAAATATATATTTTCACCAATTCCCACGCATAGCCATTGTGGCGTCCCCACAAGACCCCTCAGGCGACTTTGGATGCTGCTATCCAGTACCTAGTAGGTTCAACTCAGCAGATCTCTCCGCTAGTTGGTCTGTTGTGTGTACCTTGCTTTCCAACGATAGCGGATGCACGAATGATCCGTCCGCCTCTTCCCTGAGCTATCATAACCCCTGAGGTGTATTTGTGACAAAGTAAGACGCCTCGTGCATTGACGGACATCACTTGGTCCCAGGAAGCTGCAGTGCCTACATGATTGCACGGAGTCTAGTCTCATCGTAAGTGAGAAAGAACGGATGTTCTTACAGTCTTTCAGTGAAATAAACCTACATATTCCTGCATTTGCCACCATCTATCCTCTTAATCAATACCCCATTGGTTTTCAGGGTCATCACCCGAGTCGTGATTACCACGTCTTAGCCTCCCCAGGTCCTGACAACACTGTCTGGTGACCATTTGACATCACCGTCCTTGGCGACATCTGCTATGTGAATATGCGAGCGTCTTCTGTGGCAGTTATCTCCTTATGTAATGCTTTTAATGCTGGCATCTGGGAAGGTAGATCGTTGAAAGCAACGTCAAAACTATCGCTAGCAAGGCGGCGGCCGATCGCTTCTCCAATACCCCTGGAGGCACCAGTGGCAAGAGTGATTCGGAGTGCCATAAGAACAATTGGTTGAATGGCTATGATTCTGCCTGACTTTCACGCGTAGGGGTTTTTATATCACGATCGTATCACAGAATGGTGAACATCAAAGAGTCGCCGTAGGTTGTAAAAACCCTTTTGTACTTTTTATTGATAGGTTTTCCTCTCAGGCATATCTGTCATGTTACGGTTGCTTCGGATAAGAAAGGAATATCATTCATTGGAGTAACGCTGAGAGAATCTCTTCTCCAGGATACTACTGGTGCCAGAACTTCGACGGAGAACCAGTATCACCTGTGCGGTGTTCAGTTCGGTACTATAGCTATTCCACCACAATAAACTACCACAAAAACCGACATTTCGTCGTCATCAATCGAAAATCTGACCACCATTTATCGAAATCTACGGGCGAATGCCTTAGTGAAAGTTTCCTATGCCAAAAACGGCACGCAAACATACTGTTTGTCCCGTGACAAATGCAGACCCCTCCGAAGCCAGGTAGGAAACGAGCTGCGCGACTTCCTCTGGCTGCCCAAGCCGACCAGCCGGGGTTTTGGCCACTTCCTATCACAGGCGTTACCATAAATGCCTTTCGGCTCCTGAAACAAAGTTTTGCACTTACTGCTGCTTTCCCAGCTGCTAATTGAGCCATAGTTACTTCGTCTGGATTTTTCGGAACGGGGACTATAGATATTCTTCAAAATCTGTTCGCATCATCTTCGTAGAGAAGTCTGACCGATCCCCGTGTTCTCTATCGGACCTAGAGTCAAGATTAGACCAAACGTAAAATCTGCCGATGGGAAGTTTCATACCAGGTGCGTAGGCGTTCACGGTAATTCCGTACTTCCCGAGTTCTTGCGCTACAGGAATAAAATGACAGGAAGAATTGGTCCGCTTTAGTCGAATAGGAGAGTAACTAGATCTCTCTCACCAGCGCACTGAGTGAGACCGCGAACAGCGAACTTCGAAGCTGAGTAAGCAGACGCATACGCCACGCCTAAGTAAGGAAGACATGTGTTTAGCCCGTTCGCTGGGGTAATCATGGAAGTTGCCTCACCTTGTTTACCAGCAAGGGATGCAGCGCCGATGATCCTTCCCCCCTTACCCCGTGCAATCATTGCTTGCGCGGCATACTTGTAGCATAGGAAAACTCCCCGGGCATTAACAGACATGATATTATCCCACTGTGTCACGCTAGCTAAAATAAAGGTAAAAACACTCATTGTGCCCAAAGATTTTCAGGCTCACTTTCTACAAGGTTGCCCATCGATAGAATGCCTGCATTTGCCACCATCTCCAGGTTGCATTGAATTTCAGACGGTTCACAGGGAGCTTTTCAGCATACGAAGGACTCAGCTCACCACATCCACCCCACCAAAATACTCGACGACGTCATTCACCATCGCCTTGACCTCCTGATCTGACGATACGTCTGCGATTACAATCCGGCCGCGGCGATCGAGGTCCTTAACCTCGTTGAGTACTTTTTCGAGCTCTTCTCGTTGCGAGGAAATGTCGTTAAGGGCTATATCATAACCGTCTTTTGCAAGTTGCCGGGCAATGGCCGCACCAATTCCTCTCGATGCACCAGTAACTATGGCCACTCGAGTCTTGTCCGGCATAGCGATTTTGTTCCGGTGAACTGCTGATACTAACGTATGCCATACCACATATATAAGGAAAACTACGGGGTTTGGGAACCACACGTCCACATGACCCTATCATGGAAAATCCGAAGCTCCAAGCGTGAAAATAAACATCTGGTTTCGAAAAGCAAACCTTAGCTCTCTATAGAAGTTAGACTGTCTGTTGATTAATATTCAAAGTCACACGGGAGACAGATAAGAATAGGTAGCCAGTGTAAAGGATGCTAAGAATTTTATATAGCATTTCAAGTCGTTACAGAACTCGAGATGCCACATGAATTCCATCACAGGGATAGACTCGGTACATTCATCGGTAGGGATGACCAACTCAGAGACACGATTCGGAAACAATAGGAGAAGCAGGTTTCAATCTGATATTGTCTGGAGCAAGCTGGATCCCTTATTGGTTTGAATAGGGCTTGGTTATCTGCCTCGATCAGTGTACTGAGCCTATCTTTGCGACAAAACATATGTGGAACCTCGAGTTATGTAACTACTTGAAATCCTATACAAGACGACTGGTACCCTCTGTGTCGGCTCACGATCATGATGGTTGATCTTAGGCATCTCATCTTCCCACTCTCCCTGTTGCAGATTTACCAGCTTGTTCAATTTATCTTTGGGAGCGCAAGTTAGGGATGGCATGGGACAGAATGTAGACAAACAAGACGACGGCATACTACATCAACCACAGGCAGGTATTAGTCACTCCAATGAGCCTCCTTCGTCTTCCGTGCTCAGAACCGTAGTAGATGGCGCCGATAACTAAGAAGTGCTCTTCTTGGATTCGTAGCGAGCACACACACACCATATGTCGGCTGGAAGGTGAGCATGAAGTAACAACGTTCAACCTCGGCAGCCGTCCAGCAGATGTTTGCCAGGGATGTTCCCGCACAACATCGGCAGACTACCGGGATGAATGGTGCGAACCACTGACCTACATTGCTCCTTCACCGCACATTTCCGGAAATTCTGCTAGAGCTTGCTGGGAATCATACTACTATTAGGCTTGTACAATATCATGTTTGGTAACATCACAGCTGGAAATCGAGACCCCACTCAAGTACTTGTGATGAAGCACCGGAGTGGTCACACACAAGTCGAGAGGAATGGATATGACGCGGGTCCCTTCAAAATACTTGGTAAAGTATCAGAGGATTAGTTCACTCAAACTGTCTCCCTCCATTTATCGGAATCTAGAACCTAATGAGCAACGGGAACAGACTGAACCTGGGAGAGAAAACCATACGCATTGTCCTGAAAGATGTGTAAGCCCGAGAGAACTTTCCTGTGTACGCATATAGCTTACCTGTCATGAAATGCGCGTCTTTTGATGCTAGGTAAGACACGAGGGCTGCAACATCCTCTGGTGTGCCAATATAGCCGCAGGCAGTCTTCTTTTTTTCCTATTCACCGAGGCAAAGGCGATCAGTCAGTGCCGACTAGAGCAGTCGTTTTATACAAACTTCAGCAAAGAGGAGCTCCGTCGTGATTCCAAACTGCTCCCCGAGAGCCTTGGCTAGACCGCAGAACTAATCACCATCGTATTCATACTGTGTGATCACACCAACTCACTCATAGATGTCTCGATCGCTCCTAAGGAAGAAAAGAACATGCTGCGAGTGAGAGTGCTGCGCTCAGGATACATGAAATACTTACCAGGGGCGTAAGAGTTGACCGTGATGCCATGCTTACCCCATTCCAACGCTGGTTAACGAAGTTTGAACCAATGGAGTTCTCAAACAGGATGGAGACCAACCGGAAGCTTGGGTTACTGCGCGTATGGCGGCTTTGGTCCCGCTATATGCCCCGAGGTATGGCGCAGCTAACGCATGTCATTATCGGAACGAGGGAGTCTTCGCTCGAACTCACCTTCTTTCCCAGCACCTGATGAAGCTCCGATAATTCTACCTCCTCGGCCTTGCCTTATCATTTGCAGAGCGGCGTATTTGTAAGATAAAAAGACACTCCGCGAATTGACTCTGAAGATCCTGTCCCACTCCTCCACTGTAGCTATGTGGAAAACCTTTACGATCGTTATTGCAGAACGATGAACAAAGAGGAACTTACTATCCAGCATGCTCTTAGCAAAACATATTCCAGCATTCGCGACCATCTGTGCATGCCCGTGTGAATGAAGCATAGAAGCAAAGGTAACATATCTGAAAATTTACCACATCAACTCCACCCAGTGCTTCTACAACAGAGTCAACCAGGGACTTGACAGTTGACTCCTCAGAGACGTCCCCAGTGAAAACGAAGGCCTTGCGTCCTTTAGAAGATATGGTGGCTCGGAGTTCCTTGAGGTTATCTGTTTGAGTTTCAAGGTCATTGATAGCCACATCTAGGCCATCTTCGGCAAGGCGAATGGCAATTGCACGTCCAATCCCTTGGGCAGCACCCGTAACAATGGCGACACGAGCACTTGACATTATAATACCGTCAGTTGTGATTCGAGAAGGAAGGGTGTGGAGATGGGGTGGTGATGAAGTCAGGTCGCCCGCGGATTAAGAAGGAAGAAAACAAAAAGATCCTTGTTCTTCAAAAAGTAATGCTCTTGTTTTTAATACACCGGGCTCGCTCAGGGAGTGTAAACCAAAAGGGAACAATACTTATGACTTATTCCTAGCCAGGAATCGGTTGTGCAGGTTTAAAGCATTTAGAGAATGAGACAGTGCAGTCGTTGAGATTTTCGCAGACTCGTTGATGTCGCGAGGCGCTGAGATCGCTATGGACCTCCGAATGGCGGAGATCAAAACCGTAGATTGGAGCCAGACTGTAGGCCATTGTAGCCCTCGGGTCCCAGTTCATCCTGAGCCTGCCTCGACAGGGAAACATATGCCCAGGCAAATGGTCTCAGAGGTTTCGGAGACCTGCGAAGCTTGCTAAAACAACTTTACCTTGGGTAAGTTCGATCGATGATGAATTAGCGATGGACCACCCAGTCCATTTCGGGTCAAGCACGGGACTGAGTATGCTATTTCTAGGTGGGCAGTGCCGTGATGTTGAAATGGAAGCAACAGGCCATAGACTCCCAATGTGCGAGATGAGAACCAGAGTCATGTTCGAGAAGAAAACAAAGGATATCGTGTTCATCTACAGGTTGTGGATTACAATACTTGACATCGATCGTTCAGTGAAGGAATAGTATACTAGAATTGGAACCCGAATGCCACCGTTCAGAACTTGACCCTGCTGACAGTCTCCCAGAAGGCCTTGCCCTGCTTCTCGGCGATAGTGCTCTCAAGAGCACTGGGCGAGCGAGAGCCATCAGCACCAGCGAAAGTACCAGCGCCCCATGGAGATCCTGGGAAGGAAGGCTTGAGCACGGGGTAACAAGAGGATAATGCATGGTGAACACTTACCACCGTGGACCTCGCTGAGGGTTGTGAGGTCCGGGAACGCGTGGGCATAACCGAAAGGCACGTAGATGATGCCGTGGTGGGTGAGGGTGGACATAATACTCAAGACAGTGACCTCCTGGCCGCCACCGGGGGTGCCAGTAGAGACGAAAACACCAGCGTACTTGCCGGAGAGTTTTCCACCTGCCCAAAGACCACCAGTGGCGTCCCAGAAGGCCTAAAAGGATGTATGTCAGATAATGATCAAAGTGTGAGAAGTAAGAAACGCAGACATACCTTCCATTGACCGGGCATGTTACCAAAGCGGGTGGGGATACCAAAGAGGTAGGCGTCGTAGTTGGGGAGACTATCGGGCTTGATGACGGGGTAGGCAGGCTTAGCAGGAGCGTGCAAGAGCTTGAGGATGTCATCGGACAAGGTCTCAGCGACTCTAAAGGAGATGTCAACAAATGTTTCAAATGTCCTTGAGGACTGAGCACGTACTGAAGGATTTCAGCCTTGCCACCAGCGGTCTCGATACCCTTCTTGACGGACTCGGCCACTATGAGCGACGTGAGCATTATAGACAACGAGGATCGCCTGGATCAGCGTACTTTTGGCGATGTGGCCGTACATCGAGTAGATGATGATGGCAACGCGGGGGGAAGACATAGCAGTGTTTGTTAGAGAAGAGGGGACTGTAGATGCTGCAACAGGAGCTGGGGGTGCTTCTGAGGTAGGAGGTTGGGATTTGTCGCCTTTTGTACTCGCTTCGTTGGTACCGTTTTGGGGATTTGTTGATTTGTTTCTGGTTGAGCCGTCAGTGAAGTTATCCTTCTGACGTTTGCTTGGGAAGCACATGAGGGATTAGGGAATCAAAAAGAGGAAGGAGTTGCAACCTGCCAGAAAATCTGTTATTAGCAATTTCGAACGGCTTAGGTACGGGCTACTTTATACCGTCCAGGTCTCTCCTGTCGAACCGTGGTAACACGTGGGATGAGTTCACATTAATCGAAGGTGCTACCATTAACAGGCAAGGGGCGGTTCCAATCCCCACGAAATTTTGTGAAATTTTGCACTGATCATAGCTTATGGTGCTTAGAAATCGTCAGGGTCCAAGCTGTCACCGTTCCTATAGCGGGCGAACTGGATTACCAAGCCGAGCAGGTCATGGTCATATCCGTTATGCAGTTGCCTGTCCTGGTCACGTTTTATGACCACCCTTACTCATAGGCCGTCCATCAATAAGCGGCTTGGTTGATCAATATCGGAGAGGCTAGATATAGTATAATATCCCTTTCCTGGCAACATTGGTGCATATTCACTCCACAATCCAACAGGGCCACGGGTGGCTGTGGAAGTGGTCTCTCAGCAACTTCGCGTTAAGCGAGGGCAGAGTAAGTCTGAAGCTACGATACTGCCTTCCTCGAGTTCAAATCAGGATTCTGGCGGAGCCAAGACCCTTTTCGCTTCAAAGCAGCAAGAGTTAATCAGACATTGAATGTATCCAAATCTCTGGTGATCTCAGTTCTTTGAACAGTTCTAACGACAGCCGCATACGTACAACAACAAACGCCTAAGGTCATATGGCCAAATATAATGCCCTGAGAGACCCACATTGTACATGCAAATGGTGTTTATGAGTCCGTCACTTCTGTCAGCGAAAGCGGATTAGCTGTCGCAGCTCCAAGGTGCTCCATTGTTGAAGTGGCTAAGTATGGACGCGTGTGAGCAGCCTCTTATCTCGGTGTGGCAAAGCTTCACAGTGGTTGTTATTTCGCATTCAAACATTACGCAAGTGGTCCAGCCAAGCGAGGCAAAGCCTGATACCACAAGCCACTTGCGCAGCAGAAGTTTGTCATTGTTCATTTCTCGCTTCGCTAAGAGGTGTAGTCGGGTCGATATTGTGACAGTCTGTATCACAAGTCTACACATCCTTTGCTTATCGGCTGCAATATAAGGGTCTATCTATAATTAGGTTAAGTGTCCTATGGGAACCGATATCCACCTCCGAGGATACAGTTCACGCAAGCCAGCAGGAATACCCCAGGTTAAGGCATTAGGTCGCACCATGAACCTTCTGATTCAAGGTGCAAAATTAGTAGCAGTCTTTTGGCAGCAGTACGAACGATAGTGGCTGGCCTTGGCTGGGACCAGAGTAAATGATTTTCTTGGATGAGTGGGCGTGAAAGAAGGTCGTAAGGTTTGAACTGATCCAAGTGGCAATGACAATGCAACGAGGATTGGGCATCTTGAATTACGTAAATAATCATTGATGAATCATCCAAGTCCTCAAGTCAGGTGCCTTGATTACCCAAACTCTGCAAACCAACCTCTCAATTCTCTGGTACGTGTGTGGATGTCCTTCGTAACTTGAGCTTGAACTCCGACTCTCCAATACCACAGGACAAATGGTCGAGGCTCAACCCAGGCAAAGGTTTGCCCCAAAGCCCTACAAAGCCGAATGTGATTCGATAGTCCCGTTGAAGAGCACAGGGAATCAGTGGCAGCCTATTATATCGTGTCAAGCCGATTTCCCCATTGAACTTGTATTGTCATCTTTGTACGAAGATTGGTATTCTGGTCGTAACCAATTCTTTGCAGTTTGAGACTGCGGCATCGCAGCTCGTGCATCACCCGGAATACAATTCTACACTTATCCTCCGTTCGGACCTCATAGCAGAGTTTGCGGAAGTCATTCCTCCAGATACGCCCGACCTCCACGGTTTCCACAAGATAAGATGCATTCTTCGAAAACTGCTCCCTCGGAGACCTGGACGTGACAGCGAATTAGAGCAGTACTGCACGTTCTATTCGTCGGAAACCAAAAGCGCGCCACCGGATGCTCTCGTCCTAACCCCGGTTATTCCCCCTGGCTCGACCCTGCCCTATTATCATCCTGCCGTGTTCCATATTGCTTTCCGATACATCCGCTCGTCGGGACATCCATCCGTTCTCAGAATCGAAGCATTACCCTTGCCCGGAACACCCATAGACCCTAACTCACGCCTCTACCGCACCAGTCTTGCCCTCTTGGAAACTCTCCACCGATATGGTTGGGGTGCATTGACGAATTACAAGAAGCGTGTCATGCACGACTGCTTGGTTCCACGTGAAGAATACCAGGACTTGTATCTCATTATGCGGGAAAGACACAAACACCTTGTGGCTGCATGGCAAGAAGTCACTGACCCGTTGAAGCATGTATTCGAGGATATCGGCATCGCAACATTCCTGATGCTCTTTTGGAAGGCAACATATCACCATCTCGATTCCCCAGATCCTGCCAACGATGATCCGGACCGTCCATGGACCTCTTGGCCCCGACCCCCAGGCGGATTCCTTGATTTTGGGTAACGCTATTAGCATCTCCCCTGATTTCCCACTGACATGCCGAACCCAGATGTGGCAATGGACTACTCACGCACATCCTGACAAGCGAAGGCTATCAGGGAGCGGGTATCGACGTTCGAGCGCGATTGTCATGGACTCAATACCCGGAAGCGACGCAAACACACCTACATGTTCATGCGTTCGACCCGACTTCAGCCGAAACCTCTCCGTTACTTCGCCCGAACGTTTTCATCATCGGCAACCATGCCGACGAATTGACGCCTTGGATCCCAGTCCTTGCGACCATCCACAAAGCGTCTGGTTACCTCTCCATACCCTGCTGCGCATGGTCATTCGACGCGAAGTTTGAACGTTCGTCAACCCCATTATTCCCCGTTCCCGCTCCCCACCATTACTCGGTGCCCCCCGGTAATATCCACGCTGAAACAGGTTTGGATCTCAACTTCATTGAGAGTTTGAACCTCGGAGGGGATGGCAGTCACACGAGCTCCTACTCATTATACCGGATATGGCTTTCAACGTTGAGCCTTCATTGCGGATGGGAGGTTGAATGCGAGGTACTGAGAATCCCGAGCACGAGGAACTGGGCTATCGCAGGTTCGTAGTTACAACTATCCCGAAAACCCGTTTTCACAGTCACCAAGGACGGAAGCGACTGTCAAGCCTCTTTGAAGAAGAGGCAGTCATTAATGCACAAGCTATTGTAAAAGAAGTAATCGCCCGTGGCATATTCAGGGCGAGGAAACCTGAAGGAAGGGCAGGGGATCATTGAGGTCCTCAATAATGGCGATTGAATATCGTACGTAATTAGTGTTAATAAGTGCTATGGGTTCTCCAGGGAATGTTTTACTGACTCCTGTCCCAGTGATCATTTTCTTGGTTCATATGAACGTAACACTACAGCCCTTTTTAATGCAACATGAGTAATCTTTGTGACAGTCTCGCGAATGGTTCCGAACGCCGGGACCACCAGGCCTGAATCGATAGCAGTACATCTCAGCAGGACTTGAAAAAATTCACGTACTTCTAGACAAAATTATTGGCACGCGGTTGTATGTTATACATACCCGTACCACCGCCGACAGCCTTACATGGCCTCGTGATCCTAATTCTGCATCACCGGCTGGTGAGTGCCATTAATAACTCTTCATTCGCGATTCCTATATGCTGACGATGCCCCTTGAAACACCCATCGAAACACCCTGCCGGCAGCAGGAGAAGAGATAGATATTTAAGCTTTCAGGTGGGACTGCGATTTGTTTGGTACCGGCTTCTATGTTGGTCAACCGAAGAATTATAGAGAAGCTACGTACATGTCCGAAGATTTGTACGTTATTATTTAACATCGGAGGAACCGTGGGCTGACTTCCTCTCACACAAGTAGCGAACATCGCTTGGTTCAGCAGGACACTGGCTGCAAAAAGGTTGATATAACACCTTGCGAGAAGTACAAGAAGCAAGCACCTTCAAGGTGTTGTCGAACGACTCCAAGTATACCACAATCTCCGCGTCCTTAGACGTGATGTTTGCTGTTGGCTTGAGACTTTCGGTCCACGTTTGCTTTACGGCTTGCAGCTGGCGGGGTGGAGATCAATTATAGGGTGGCACGAGAACGTTGTGAAACATGTTAGTCATGGTGGTAGAGGCATGGATAAAACGCACTGAGGACACTGGAGAGGGGGCTGCACTTCTGTACGTTTGCGGATTTTAATTTGGTTCGCGTCTATTCATACTACTATACCCGGCTGATGGCTGCGGACTGTCCAAGGCGTACGATGTTCGTTCTCGAAAACCTCACCCCATCTCTTGACTATAGTCCATGCTGGTGCTAAACGAGAGTCGCCGCCAATAAGGCGAGCTAGCGGGTATCCAGAGGAGGGATGCTCGTGGCATCGTGGTTCTCCGTTGCCAAACGGAGCCCAAGTGCTCGTACCGACGATGACACCTGAACCGGGCGCTGCATTCCACAGCTTGCGCAGCTTCACGCCTGATCCCTGATGACCCCACCAGGTATTTGCCGTCGTTCTCTTCAGAGGCCAAGTGCTTACCACAACAGCTTGGTGATAGAAGGTGACGTACGGGTGAGTTTTATTCTCTCTAGTTTGCGATAGTTGACTGAGATAACCTCAAGGTCTCAAAAGGCGAGCGCCTCCCAAATACTGGGTCAGCCAGCAAGGGCATCTCTAGCCATGTTGCCACGGCTTCTTAGCGTCGAGATGTTGCACATCGCTCACCATATAACTCTCCCACCTTCAGCAGACACATACGAGCTTCGCCAGAGGGTAATGGAAATTCACACCGATCCAATAATAACACACTTCTGCTACCGTATGAGGATTAAGGCGCGAAGCTAACCGGTTCGTCACAAGGCTCCGTACCCGGTTCAGGCTTTAAATAATCTCAACTCTCAGGAAACCTTCCCCGTTCTCACCTTCATTTCCAGTCTCCTGCCCTTTGCCCTGAAATCGGAGAGACAAGACGGCAATGACCCTGGGTGTTGCACTCGTCACCGGCGCTGGTCGCGGCATCGGCCGCGCAATAGCGCTCAGATTAGCGAAAGATGGCTTCAACGTCGCTTTGAACGATATAGGTCATCAGGGTAAACTAGCCAGCTTGCAAAGCGAAATAGATACGCTTGGAAGGCAGTCTATCGAATGCATGGCAGATGTAGCGAAGGAAAATGAGGTGAAAGAGATGATCAATCAAACGATAGCAAAGCTCGGGGGTCTGGACGTGGTGGGTTGCTTCAGTGCGAATTGTGGCTAGACAGGGAAACGATCATTTTTGGGCTAGATGGTTGCCAACGCAGGATTGGCCGTTACCAAATCGTTCATAGATTGTGGGTCATAATCTTCTAGATATTTTGCCAAGTCGCTTATCCGAGTATATAGCGACGTTGGAGGACTGGGATCGTGTTTTTAATCTCAATGGAAAAGGCGTCTTTTTGTGTTATAAGTACGCTGCTCTAGCCATGATCCAGCAGGGCAGGGGCGGCAGGATTATTGGAGCCAGCTCGGTTGCAGGAAAACAAGGTTACCATTCCTTTGTGCCCATTAGACTATAACTGAGACTAAACCAGGACTAATCGCACCTTTATTCGTTAGGCTATGAAATGTTATCCCTTTACAGCGCGTCAAAGTTTGCTGTCCGATCACTGACGCAGAGCGCAGGTACTTCATATCACTCGTCTCCTGACACCATCATTCATATCACCTCTTAGCCCGCGAGCTCCAGTCATACGGAATAACCGTTAACGCCTATGCTCCAGGTGCAGTTTAGAAGGTCCAAGTGTCACTGTATGCTTATGCAGCCTGCATTGTTCAGGGACGATTCAAACATTATTGAGTATGTCTTCCGATACCGGCCACCGCAATTGGTAGCTGGATCTCTATTCGATAGCTCAAGGACATATCGATGAATTGAAGAAACAAGGGGGTCAGTCTAGGAAACACCCCGTTGGGCAACCGGAAGAAATCGCAGGGCTGGTCTCTTACCTGGCATCTAAGGAGTCAAGGTTCATTACGGGTATGCTTGTCCCCGTCCCCGACCTGTATTGGAATACTAATCAGAGCCTGGATAGGTCAAAGTGTGCGTCCATTAGTCATCCCAGGCGGGAAAACCTGATCTGATCAATGCGCTAATAGATCAGCATCAACGGGGGAATTTTCTGCGATTGACGTGGCGTTTTCCCAGCCCCAAGGCCTCAATACTCTTTGCAAGTTTAAACCTTCGTGATTTACTGTTCATAACGATTGGTCACTCGATGGCACAACTATGCTTGTGCACAATCGGGGACTACCTAAGTATTTTGTCAAAGTCTAACCTGGCCACAATTGTTTTCCAGTCCTTCATTACTTCTGTGAGAGGATCATTGATTCCGTGGCTTGACACATGGGGGAAAGCTCCCTCAATATCCTGAGACCCGGGAACTTGCCAGAGCGGCGTGGGTTAAGCCCTCTCGTCCCTATTTATATCCTGCCAGTCCCATCTCAACTTCTTGTACCTTCATATTTCCGGTTTACCCAGAAGATATCCCCGCATCATGGCATCTGGCGCAGTGGCATTGGTGACAGGTGCAGGGAGTGGCATTGGCCGAGCAATCGCCCTTCGACTCGCTGAAGATGGCTTTAACATCGCCTTGAATGACATCCGTCATCACGACGGACTCGAAAGTCTCAAGAAAGACATAGAGAACACGGGAAGAAAAGTCGTTGAATGCATTGCCGATGTCTCCAAAGAAGATGAAGTAAAGAGAATGATTGACACTGTTGTCGAGAGACTTGAGGGGTTGGACGTGGTTAGCAGCACAAAGCTCTGATGACACGTATGACCGTTTTTCATATAACGACTTGTAGATGGTGGCGAATGCGGGTATTTGTCTGGCAAAGCCCTTTTTGGAATGTGAGGGTTCACCTTCAGGTGTGCGGATACCAACGTTACCAAGTACTCAACCTGGCTTTATAGCAACTCTGGAAGACTGGGATCAATGTTTCAATGTCAACGGGAAAGGTGTCTTCTTATGCTACAAATATGCCGCTCAGAGAATGATCGAGCAGGGAAGAGGTGGAAGAATCATTGGGGCTAGCTCGAGAGCTGGAAAGCAGGGTAAGGGCGCTCGCTCCATCCTTATAAGACACCATTTCAACTACAAGCCTAGGCAGCGACTTGTCGATCTATTCCGCTACCAAGTTTACTGTGCGATCATTGACCCAAAGCGCCGGTGAGTGATAACGTTGGTCAACCATATGACATTTAGAGTAGATTCACTCCTTCGAGTAGCTGCGGCTCTAAAACCTTATGTAATCACAGTGAACGCTTATGCGCCTGGTTCGTTATTTCCTCCCATATATTTGAGTGGTTTGAATTTTGATCGTCCCGTTGGGTTCGCAGGAGCTGTCGAAACACCTCTCTGTATGTTTATTTTTCAGTCAACTCCTCTGGGAAGGTCAAATCATGCATGTTGATTCAAGTTGAGAAGCTCCAAGAAGATTTCAAATCCCGAGGTTCATCCTTCCTTGACGGTCTTGATAGGGGAACTCCCGAAGAGGTAGCAGCCCTCGTATCCTACCTAGCATCAAAAGAGGCAAGATTCATCACTGGTAAGCCTTCAACTGCCTCCATGGTCCCCAACCTGCACCTTAGTTAATGTCCTTGCCACAGGCCAGACTGTAAGTCTCTCCCATTTATCACAGATTCACACCTTGACGATTCGTAGATCAATATAAACGGCGGCGCCTTCTACGATTGAGAATAGAGGGGTCATGATAGTCAAGGAATCTTTCGCTGTTTTCTTTTTTTTCTTTTTTTTTTTTTTTTTTAAATCTGAGTTTATTGCAATAGACTAGCTACTACAAACGGGTGCACGATAGCAGTCCCAATACTGAAACCAAAGAGATAACAGGAGAAAAGAAAAGAAAGAAAAAGGAAAAAGAAACTAGAGATGAGAGTATTGATGCGCTAAAGATTAACGACGATATATAGTGTTGAGATAGAGAGATGACAAACTAACTCAAGGGAGAATAAGGGGGTGGGGGAGCAGTGGAGCTACATACAGAAAGGAGAGAAGAAGGAAGAAAAGAAACAGTCCTCAGTGAACATCTGGGACGCCGTTTGCAGTGAGCCGCTCTCTCCGGGTGAGGCAGCGGGTGGCGAACTCCTCCTGGGTGATGGGTCCTTGAATCTGGTCGACAAAGGAGAATGCAGCCAGGTTGTCTTCCAGGAACCGGATGAGCCAGTAAAAGCCATCTCGGAATCCATAAGGGTATTTGAAGCACTCACATTGGTCAAGGATGTGGTCGCGTGTTTCGAGCGGTTCTCCGCATGGGCAGGAAGTGATGTAGCACCCAGGGAAAAAGCGCTGACGAAAGGTGCCGATGGGTGCATGATTGGTGACACATCGAGTGAAGCATGCACATAAGTTGGGATTGCGGCCAAGTGGCGATGATAACCAAGTGCCGCCTTTGGCGTACTTGGGTTGGAGAGGGTTTTTAGCTCCATCGACAAGCATGAGCTATGAATGGCCGCAGTAAGCTGGATTGTTCATGAGGTTTTGCCATTTTTTGAGGCATAATTTGGTATAGTGATTGTGAATGAATCCAAGGGAGGTGCAGATTGGCTGTCATCAATTATTGGGGAGTCATAATGACTTGGCAAGTTTATGCGCTTGGTTATGGACCAACCATGATGCTAATGAGGGGACAGACCAGAAGTGGACGTGGTTGAGAGAGGAAGAGGAGAGCCAGGAGCAGAGGAGAGGGGCAACTGCTATGGCATCTTGATGAGCACTATGAGGGCTGTAAGAAAATAAATGTTTAGTGGAAGAAATTGAGTCTGTAAAAACAGTGATGGAGGAAGCATTATGAGAATGAGCATGAGAGATAGAGGAAAAGAGACCAAGATGGAGAGCATAAGATTCGGAATCTAAAGAGATTACTTCACCACAAGAGTGAATGGCAGAAGAGAGAATGTCTGAAGAAGAGAAATTAAAGACAATAAAGGCAGATGTAGTGGAAAAGGAAGGATCCAAAGGGACAGAACCATCTGTAGAAACTACTAGGGATATGGAAGAGGAGAAGGAAAGGTCCTGAGCATGTGAAGCATTGATGAGGTGAAGTGTCATGGCACCTTCTTTCGAAGGGTCAGGATACTCGATGAATTTGATTTGATTGCTAAACAAGTCCAGCAAGCGCTGGCTAGGTTTGGTGCATGAGTGGAAATGCTGAAAATGGTCCATGACCAGCTGGGCATCTGAAACGAAATCAAGCACTGTAGAGCACTCTTTAGAAGTGCACGCTTCAAGGGGGTTGATGTCACGTGTAAGTAATTTAAGTGGATGTGAAGGGGAGAGGGTGTGGAATCAGAGAGAGCATTGTTTCGCGAGCTTGAAGAGGTGTAGTTGAATGGGGATAAGGCCAGCAATAGCCTCGACACCCCCAGTGGGTGTGGTGCAGAACATGCCCATAATCCATAGGGCAGCTTGACATTGCATGCATTGCAAGGACTTTGTGAGTCCTTTGTATTGGACATTTTGATTGAACCAGAGACGGAAGCTATATGTGGCAATGGGAACCACACATGATCAGTAAAGAAGTCTCTTGTGGAGAGGGGAGAGGCTGTAGATGGAATTGCCGAGCATGCGCATGCAGCGTATGGTGGAAAGTGCCTTTGTTGAATAAAAGCAGATGTGTTCCTTGAAAGTAAGACCCCTGTCAAACCAGAAGCCAAGATAGTGGAGGAATGGTTTAGGGTGGATGGTGAAGGAATCATTGATGGTGATAGGGGGATTGGGGTCATGGGAAGGGCAATTCGAAAAATAAAAGATCTTAGTTTTGTCTCTTTCAAGGACATAACCAAGACATGAGATATAAGCTTCACAGTTTTTGTATACCTGTGAAAGAATGCAGCAATTAGTGATCACAGAGTCCGATTGTACAATGATGAGTCCATCATCAACAAAGGAAACTATTTTACAGTGAGGATCATTGGAAAATTTAAACATAAAGGGGGAAAGGGAAAGGGCAGTAAGGATGGGGGAAAGAGCGGAGCCTTGGCTGACACCAATAGAAGCCAAAAATTTGGGGGACAGTTTATTGTTCCACAAATAAGTAGTAAAATGATTGTTGAGATAGTCAGAAAAGAATGAGACAAGTTTGGAATTGAAACCCTGTTGCTGTAGAGTGGCGGTGAGTATGGAATGGTTAGTTGAAGGAAAGAATTGAGCAATGTCAAAAGTGATGATGCTTGTTTTCAGTTTACGCTTCCAGCCTGTACGAACAAGGTGAGTAACATATACCCCAGCATCTTCAGTAGAGC